>JACERR010000025.1:0-545000 GCA_016760335.1 Gastrodia elata
GCCGAATTTCGTACCTTAGCCGAGCGGGTACGTCGAGCAGAAACTTCAACCAGGTGAGTCGAGCGGCACGCAGAGGAGGAAATCGGCGCTAGAGGAGGTCGAGCGGACGAGTCGACGCGCAGAGGAGCTCGAGTGAAATTGGCGTGCAGGGCTCCGATCGATCGGCACAGAGAGGAGGCGGAATGTGTCGGCTCAGCGTCGATTGGAGGTCGACGTACGTACGCAGACGTCGAGTGCTACGAACCTCTCGGCGCTATGAATCGCGTCTCCTAGCTCTTCGATCGGCCGCCAGGTACGCTCTTGTTGCCGCTCTCTTCTGTGGGGCTGGGTCACCGAGAGGAAGAGTGAGAGGGATTTGAGGTGGTGCGATCCTTTCGGCTCTTCTCCGAATAAATAGGACGTGCGTAGGTAATGCACGTCCGATTTATTCGACTTAATAATCGTAAGTTACGGTTATTCTCTATTTAATCCTTCCTAAAACAACGGCATACTCTTAATTTCCTTAATATTTCTTCCTAAAATAACGATGATTTAATTGCTTTCAGTTTTCAGCTGATTTGTTTTTTGTTGAATATGATTTTAAATGAGGAGTTACGTTTTATCAATTCAAATACGCATTTAATGAATGTTTAAACCTCAATTTCAGTTGAAACGGTCTTTAAAATCTCCTAAATTAAGAATTGAAACTGAAAAAAATCAAATTTTAGCGAGAGTTTTAACGGGAAACTGAAATTTGCGGGAAATTTAACGAATCGGGATTTTAATTTTTTTTTTCCTTATAATGACCTAGGGTCATTACATTTTATGTTGTACTAATTGTATTGATCTTGTTAAAATTAGACGGTCATGAACCAAAACCAATGAAAATATAAGAGCAGGATGGGGCAGATTGGGCCATTAAACTTTCACCATAAGTTAGGCTAATAGAAGTTTATCCACATATGAGGTTTTACCAAAGAAAGATCTTATGAATTTTAATTAACCTCTTGAAATAAGTTGAATTGTTTAAGAGTATATTAGAAACTTACTGCTAGTAATGTCTGAACATAGTGCTCATCTGGTATGCAATTATGCTCCTTAGAAGCATCGACAGGCTGCATTAACAAGGTCATCTTAGGAAATATAAATGCCATTCTCAGCTAGCTATTTATTATTAATATAGTAAAGCAGAAATAATTATAAACAGTCATAAAACATTAAAACAAATCCCCACCTAGTGGGATTAAGGCTCGGTGTTGTTGTTGTTGCTGTACTAAACATTAAAACAAATGTGATGAAAAATAAGAATCCTGATAAATATAAATGTAAAGTTAAACAGTTAATAAGTGATACAGTTAAATGAATAAACCCCAAGTCCCAAAAAGAGTAACTTAAGAAATTACCAAATTAACTGAATATAACAAGGAAAAATATAAGAATATTTTCAAACTCGCACACAAATAACATACATCACGTTACAACCTCCACAATGAAGAGATACTGTTTTAGTCCTGAAAAGCGGGTCCTCAAACATACAAAACAAGTTATGGGGATATTTTAGAATCGAGTCATTGCCATAGTATTGGCTGTAATAATTTTTGCATGAAGTATGGATTGCAAATAACAATTTTTAAATTCTTCCAACAATATGGCATGTGCATTATAACCTTTGTCATGGACATGAATGAAATTTGTGTTGCTTAACAAAGATTTGTGGTGCTCAGCGCTTAGAACATGTATGGCCATGCTAATTGTGATGCAAATGGGCACATTGTTAGTTTCATTTAACATATGGCCAGCTGCACCCATTTTGTTGAATCAAGCTCAGATCAGCTCAGAAGGGATGTTTTTTGGTTATTAAATCAATTCTATCACAATTACTATGTTATCCCCGAGGTGGAGAAAGTTTAGATTTGCTGAGTGTTCTTGGGATGATGCCATTTGGGCATCGCTAGAAAACACAGTTTATAGCCCAGTGTTATTAATTGGGGTTCAAGTAGCTAAGCCTCCATTCAGGCTCCTCTAACTTTGCTGAATCAGATATTAGTAAAATTTTGACACACTTAGAATGTAATTTAAAAATCAGAAAAAGTCATTTGTAGCCCAACATTATTTACCCATCATATTTATGTTTCATCTAGCAACATGCTTAAAACAGATAAATTTTGACATAATTTGGAGATGTTTCAAAAAAATACCCAAGAGAATTATTATTAGTATGAGAAGATTTAAATGGATGTGTCAAAAGGATAATTAAAAAAATGAATGGTATTCATGGCAATTTTGATTTTGGAGAGATCAATGACAGGAAAAAAAAAAAAAAGAATAATTAGCTTATGATCTTATAAATGCTATTACTTTAAGAAAGAGAGAAATGTGTTATCACCTGCAAATTGAAACTTCTAAAACTCAAATGATTATTTTCTATTAAAAAAACAATATCATTTAAATTGTAAGAATTGTAAAATTATTTCGGGCGATAAGCAACATTTATGTGAAATTTAGTTGTTAAATATATTTGCAAGATAACTAAAAGTATACTTGATGAATCAAAAGGAAGATCATCAAATAGTAAAGATGCAAAATATTCAAAAAAATTAAGAAAAAAATATTAAAAAAATTGTTTAAATGTAAGAATGATGAAAAATAAAAGAAATATAAGTTAACTTGTCATAAATTCGAAAAAATAGTTCGTGATGCTAAGATTGTAACATTCAAAATATACATATTATAGAAGAAATAATTGAGAAAGAAAGATAAATATATAAGTTAACCAAATTAAAATAAATCAAAGACTTAAAAAAATATTACAAAGAAGATGAAAAAAAAATTCTTTAAGAAAACTATATTCAAAATAAATGGATAGATTATTTTATTGTGCTTTTAAATGAAAGTTATAATTAAACAATAATAAGACTGAATTTAATGGTTATAAAAATTGAACTTTTATTTAACGATTTAATAAAACTGAGATTTGAAATTCTTTAAAAATGGTGAGAGGAAAAGGTGTAAATCCGGATGATATCCTTATTAAGTTGTAAAAATATTAAAAAATAATTTCTTAGCTTACCAAATTATCCAATAATGTTTTATAGATTAAAAAATATCATATAAATGGAGAATGAGCATTGGCATACCGTCATACCTATTTATAAGAATTAAGGAAATGTGCATAATTGTGCAAATCATAAAGGAATTAAATAAACGAGTCATATGCTAAAACTTTAAGAGAGAATACTTGAATAAAGGATACTTGAATTCCACAAAATTAATTTAGTTTTATGCAAGTAGTTTTACTATGCAAGTCATATATTTACTAAGAAGTTAAATGGAAAAATTTAGACAAAAATAAAATCTTTAACAAATCTTTTCATTAAAATTGAACAGATTTGTAATAGAGCACCAAGAGAAATTATTTGAAAAATTTTGGAGAGAAAAGAAGAATTTGTTTAGCATATATTGATATGTTATTAAAGATATATATAATAGGATTGCAATATGTTTTCAATCCCGGAGAAGCTTGTCTTTTTATTTTCTTGTCACTTTGGAATTACATCAAGGCTCTACTCCTAATCTATATGATTTTCTTTAATTATGAATGTTCTTGCTGAACACATTTAAGAGGAGGTTCCATGCTATTTAAAAATGGCATCCTTTAGTTATTGAAATAAAGTTAAATCAAAACACACGTTGTTAAGCACTGCTTTAGAATCTAAAAAATTTCATCTTAGTAGATCAAAGACAGAATATAATGGAATGTATATTAAATTGTAAAGGAATCATAATTTCGAGGAGATAACTATTGAGGGGCATGTGATCAAGAAGAGTAAATTGTTCAAATACCTTAGTTAAAGTATTCAAAATAATAGTGAAATAGAGAACAATGTGATTAATAGAATCCAAGTTGGTTGAATGAAATAAAAATTTGTCTTAGAATTCTTTGGAAGCCAATATTTGTCCCCATTCGAAATTAGAAAAAGAGGCAACATACACATTATGGACTACTAATTTAACCATTTCAAAATCTAACACATTGTACATGTAGAGTTTTATTGGTATTTCAATCATTTAAACAAAAAGAGAGTAGAAAATTTATTATGTGGAAGAAAAATAATAATATAGCCTTAGATTTGAGCTTGAAAAAGGAATGTGGTGGTTCATAATATGTTAACATTATTTGGTAAACAACTTACCCTAGCCCCATGTGTAGATGGGCTTGGAAAAATAATAATGGGCAAAAAACTATTACAAAATTTCATTAATATTGAGTGGGATTTTTTGACCGCACAACAACCCAAAACTACTCCTCTATTTCATTATTCAAATTTCTATGGTGACATTTTATTATTCAAAATATCTACTAAAATCCAAGTTAATTACACATTCTAATTTTAAGTGAGAACTCAAGATTAAGAAGTATTATTGAGCTTAAACAAACATAAGATGGCAAGTGCTTTAGGAGTGAATGGAAGTATGCTGGATGTTCCATCATCTCAAGTTGGCTTGTAGTTCAATCTGACAATATTAGAGGGAGATTTATCCGCAATGTCCATAAATTTTGATTAGCAACCATAGTTAATGGGTGATGTTAGTTAAAGAATTATGTTCAACATCGACTCATAAACTAACAAAATGTAAGTCATACCATTGAACTCAATAATTTAGCATTTATATAGCAAGGTTACTATGGTTCAAAAATTATGGTCATGACCACAAAAAGTTTTAGAAGTGTGCTTTACTAAGTCGCAGAATCTTAGCTGAGCTCATAGACATAAGTTTTAAGCATTGGATTTTAGGTTTATATGGTTTGTATTGATAATTTGGGTTTATTAAAAGTGCAGCTAGCCTGGGTATAAGTTAAGTTGATGGGCTTGATAATAGTCGTGTTGACCAAAATTTAAATTGATTTTGGGCTTACATCAATTTAAGGACTGAATAATGCATATCTAAAACTTTTAACCTAGAGTGATTCAAAGTAGATCACTCAAATCAACAAGAAATCATATTACTAAGCTTGACATGACTTGACTAGGATCAGCTAGATCAAATAGGAGTTGCACCTTTTGATTTAGTTAAGTTTATTCAGATTTTTTAGGAATCGAATCTCAAGTTAAGTTAAATCTACTAAGAATTATATTAAACTAAACCAATTCAACAAGAACTAAGAACTACAGTGTCGTTTGGTTTACCTATTTTTTGTTGCTTTTAACTCCTACTGTTTTTGCCAACACATATATACATATTATATTGTATATAATATTAATTCTTTCCTCATTTGCATGCAAGTCATGGCTTGTGAGGAGAAGATAATGGGTGTTCATAAAGCTAAGAAACTGACGCAGGCGCTCGGATGAGTACATGCACGTTAAAGTCTTTGAAATTTTTGGAAGTCTCTTAATTTCAAGAATGCAGCCTTAAATGTGGGGTCATGCATTATGGCATGTGAGAGCCTAGGAAGTGTCATGCACTCAACATAATGTGAGTATTTGAGACGAAATTGTACTCTGGGTGATGTGAACACTAAGAGATGTGTTTGTTTTGTGCTAAGAGTATGATGTGAGAGCTATGAGAGACAATTTTTTGCATTATTAAATTTTGAAGTAGGTCTAAATTAAAAAATAATGTGATAATATTTTTATCGCACAAAAGTGCAGTTATCTCCTCATTGTAGTATTAGGTTCAATAAAAATTTTCGTAAGGTAGACTTGTGTTTGCCAAACTTTCTCCTGATGGATCATTCAGGCTTTAATTATATGCAAGCGATAATAGTAATTACCCCTCCTAGTCATTTAGGTGATAACTCACAATTAAGTAGTATCATTATTCATAAGCAGCAAAATGGGTTAAATGAAAGTTGACCCAACCAAGATTCTATAGTTCAATCTTCCCAAGTCAACATATGGTCCAATCTGCCAATATTATAGGAAATTTATCCATAATATCTAAAGATTCTAACTTGAAACCATCAGTTGCCTCCTCTCAAGAATTCTAAGAAACTGAATAGTGTTCGTTAAAGACCTAAGTTTTATATTTTTAATGTTTTAAGTTTAAGTTTTAGGGCTTGCCAATAGTGACTTTTTGGCCCTTAATTTGATTTTAAGTTGCCCTTGAAAAACCCATGTTAAGAATTTAAATATGCCTTTAATATGCTGAAGTGCCTAATTTAAGCTTAGGATGGGGCTTATATCAATTGGGATGCCAAGACTTATGTTTGGGATAAGCCTTACATACATTTAAAATGCTCAAATTTGAGTTTAAGATGAAACTTATATCCATTGGAATACCTGAAATTGACTTTAAGATAGGGCTTATAGCTATTAAAATGCCTGGTCCTAGGTTTAGGATGGGATTTACATCTATTTAGATTGCCCAAATTTGAGTTTAGGATGCAGCTTATACATGTTGGATTGCAGATAGAAAATGCTTGGTAAACTTAAGAATCATGATGTTGGCATAGTGGCACAGGGCAATGCAATAGACTTACGCTGCTAAGGATTTGTCAGCTTGTGGATAAAAATCCAAAAGTACACTTTGTACTTAAAATGACAAGAGTCTTGCGATTGACTTGTATTCTGAGATGTGAGCACAATAATATAATGATCATGATCATGTATTAAATATAAAATAGCAAGAACTATTCTTTTCTTTTCTTTGTTGTTGTCTGAATGATTCTGATCATATTCACTAGCACTTGATCATCTATCATTTATCTTGATACAATACTTAGACTAAAAATAAATAACCTGAATTCGCACTTGCATATGTTTAATGAAGCTCGGATAGCATATCAATTGACTTTTTATAATTAATCATCCAAGTTAATGCTCATAATTAAATAATTTGCTTTGATAAATTAATTAAATTAATATTATCAGTCAGTAATTTAATGTCACCGATTAATTAAAGATACCATAATTAAATATTATTACTAATTATTAATTTAATTTTTAACATTATTTAATTATTTAATGATTTAATTAATGTTATTAATTAACCAATGATTTTATTAATTAATAAATAGTTTCATTAAGTTATTACTCAAATATTATTTTTATTTAGATTATTATCAAATCATTAATTTAATATCATTTAATTTAATTTAATTACTAACTAATCAAATAAATTAATAATTATTCAATTAATTTTTAGAAGAAAGAATATCTGTAAGAAATTGGCAACATAATAACATATTTTAGGGTTTACAATATTTTTGACAATTTTGGCAGCACAACTTCAAATAATATAAATGAATACTCGACTCAATTCTAATATCAATGGATTGAATTATACTTTTTCACTCTAAGAGACAACAAAACACAGGATCTTCAAAATTCTTTCAGCCAGCTGACTTTAAGAGATAATGGAGCGTTGTATTCTTCTTTAATTTTAACTGTAGAATTTTTACCTTTATTTTATCCTAAAAATTTTGACCTAATTTAATCTTTCATGCTTTGCTTTTTTTACTATTCCATTTTTAATTGATTTTTCTTTCTGGCTGAATTATCATTCTTGTTGTTCTTCTCAATTTTTATTTGGCTCCCTTTACCGCCCCTTGCGCATGTCTTCACTATGTGTTTACTGTGAATATTCAAAGGGGGAGATCTCAGTATTTACAGGCAACAGGGGTGAGGTGCGGTTACACAGACAATTATCGATCAATTCTCAGTATTTCCCAGGTGGTTACAAGGATCGAGTGTAGGCTCGATCCATGAAAGGTTGCAAAGAGCCTCTCGTCCATTGATCGAAACCATTTGGACGACAATCTGCGATAAGGCATCGCATGAAATGGAGGTTCGTCAATATTGTACATTGTTCCCATCGTTCTTCCTAGTCTTTTTGTATTGTGGGAAGTGTTCTTTGATGAGATCCTTCAACTCAAGGTGGTGAGGTTTGCCGCTGTTGTGCGTGTGAACGACGGTTCCAAGATAATCAAGGACATGGGCAGATGAGGCTCAGCAAGTTCGGAGAGCTGTAGTCTTCACATGCAAGTGAAATCAATGCTCTTGGAAATGAACGAAGGCGTAGATCATGAGTGAAAAGGGATGCAGGTGAAGGAACTGCGTAGGATTAGAGGTGTTAATGGGGACCATCTTCGACACGGGTCCCGCAAACGAGCCCTACCGGACCCATACCGGCCACGATGTTGCCGTTTTATTTTATGCATTTATTTTCGTCCGTTTCCGGTTTTATTTTATTCATTTATTTTCGTCCGTTTCCGTTTTTATTTTATCCATTTAGTTTCGTCCATTTCCGTTTTTATTTTATGCATTTATTTTGGTCCGTTTTTTGTATTGATCGGAGGGACGAATATTAGCCCTCCTATCGTATTATAAAACTCAACAGTCTTGATTGCTTTAAGGATATTATAAATACCCAAAATATGTATGTTACTAACACTTTTTGATTAATAGAAATTCTGAGTTCTCTCCAAATAGCGAGAACCGCTCTTGTTTTTCCCCGGGGAAACCCTAGTTTCCGAATCCTCTTTCTCCTAGCCCTAACCGCCACCTTACGGACCCTCCTCCTTGCTGCCATCGGAATTTCCCCCTGCAGAATAGCCGTTGTAGCCGCCGCCGCTGCCGCCTTAGCCTCCTTCGCCGCCACCGCCAGAACCGCTACAGCCGGTCTTCCAACCCACGATGACGCCGGCACTAGTCCGCTTCACGCAAGGAATCTTCCCAGATCACCGTTCTCGCTCCCCAGTTTAAACCGGCGTGTGTTTGCCTTTCCTAAACCCTAAAACTGAATTTATTTAATTGTTTTCAGAACGGAAATGCCTCCGAACACACCCGCATGGCAAGTCTAACTCGAATTGCGAGTTTCCTTTCCGGATCGGAGCCTTCCCTTTGATCTGGAATCGGTGTCGACCGCTCTTCCCGTTCGCGATTCACGACACCCCCATCGCCAACGAGAGTTATTTCAAATTAATGTGAAATCTTTTGTAGGCAATTGCCAAAGCTTAAATGAATTGAAAAAGTTGTGCAAAAGGTGCTTAAATTACCGAATACACTTTAAAATCTGCATTCACAAATATTCACGAACCCTAGGATTGCATTAGAGCCCGGCAACACCTTTCCCTAGTGTTGCCCTGCATCAGATGTGTTCCTGTATTCCGGCTAATCCTATTCTCCTAAGTTTCACGTCACTGCATACATAGGAGTCAGGAGACTAGGTGCATGCATATTTTATAAAAATCGCATTCATCATTGCATGCATCTGAGGAGTGGTAAGACAATTAGCATGGGTAGCCACAGTCAGCACTTAGAATCTGAGATGCACAAACCGCAGGAGATGTCCCATGTTGCACCGCACTTGAGTCCTGACGAACCTATCTAATTTAGGAACTTCCGCATGGAATGGAATGCGGAGAAACACCACCTGAGGGAAGAGATGAGCACATAGAGAGCGGATATGAGAGGAGTTATAGGACGGGTGAACCAACTGGAGCACACGAGTAGAGGATCTAACCCGCTAGGTTCAGGAGGTGAACCATCTACGAACCGTTTCCTGACTCGAGTGGATGCCCCTCGTGAAAATCTGGACCCACATCTAGGTCCACATGATTTACACCACGAGCGAGATGAGGATAGACTAACTCCAGAGATATATCAGGGAGCGTGTACACCGACGCCCAGACCTGCTGGACCTCAGGATGTTAGATATAATGATGCCGTTAGGGCCCGACCTGATGCCCCTTTTTGTGATCAGCGCTGGGAGGAGGGACCCATACCTACTAGGCATAGAGATGTGAGACGTCCTGTTCGCCCCCCACCCACGAGAGGATTACTACGGACCACCACCCAGAGGACGGGATGGTCGCCGCGGATTCCCACCCCGGGAATGCAATGACTATCCCCGATTTGAGCATGACTTTGATAGACCAATGCGAGACAGATGCCCAGACCTGACACGTGTCCTCAAGCTAGACCCTCCTGCACGATGGACCCCAAGATTTTCACACACTGGATTCTCGACATAGAGAGTTACTTTAACTGGTACGGTATGTATGAGGATCGGAGGTCCGTTTCGCCAAGATGAGACCCACCCTGAAAGTGAAGACCTTCTGGATAGGAAAAGAGAGACAGATGGAGTACGATGGGCTTCCTCCAGTGACTACCCGGGCTGAGATGAAAGCCCTACTGGAGGCCCAGTACATACCGGCATACCTCATGAGTCGACTGCGTGATGAGCTGACCGCATTGCACGAGGGCACTAGGACCGTCCCAGAGTAGTATGTCGAAATGAAAGATCTCACGATACGCTGCCGCATCCGTGAGTCTGAGTTGGACACCCTGTCCAAATTCAAGTACAGATTGAGGACAGAGATTCGTAACAAACTCATTCGGTACGGCATATATAAAATTTGGAAGGCACTGTGTCTATTGCGACTGGTATAGAGGCATATCAGAAGAGTCGCAATAAGACATCTGGAACGACTAGGACTGATAGACGGGATGACCCGAAGGCTCGAAGTGATGGAGCCAAGACTATGAGCGTGGCCATGCGAGAGGATAAGGGAAAGGCCCCGTAGGAAATGTGAGTCCGGCACATTAAGTGCCTCAGATGTGGTACATTTGGGCACTATGCCAAGAACTGCACCAAGCTCCTCACCAAATTACTGATTAGGGGGCTAGTGACGATGAGTCTGCCCCAACCGAAATTGATAGCGTTGGTGTTGTGTTGAATGAGCTTGACTTAGGGGCCCCCAGTAATGAAGAGTTTGACCCGAGACTCCTAGTGGTAAGATGTATGATGGCCACACCCCGATAGTATGCTGATTATTGGAGGGCCAACGTCTTCCAAGCCTCCTTCCAAGCAGGGGAGAAGAAATGCAGATTAGTGATTAATAGTGGTAGCTGCATAAATGTTGTGGCTGAGTTTGCAATTGCGCGTCTGGCACTACTGAGCCCCATCCGTCACTTTTTAATGACGCACAGATGTCTCATACTCATCATGATCGGACCCAACACCAATCAGATCTGGTGCGATGTCATGCCCATGGATGTTTGCCACGTTCTTCTAGGGAGACCATGATTATATGATAGGGACGTGACTATTCATGGTAGAACCAATACATGTTCATTCATGATGAATGGGCAGAAGGTGGTCCTAAATCCCGTCAGACCCTTAGCCCCACACCCAAAACCGAAAGCTACCAAGGAGACCCTTTCGCCCACAGAACGGAAGAAGGCCTTGAATATTATTCGGGGAGTTGAGTTAAAGAGAGAGTTTCGCAAGTGGCATCCTTTATGCCCTGGTGGTACTCCAGTCATCTAGACTGGTTCCTGACACCACCCACCTTCCTGAATCTGCCAGGAAGCTTCTTGAGGGGTTCCAGGATGTCCATCCTGAGGAGTTGCCTGCTGGATTACCTCCCATGAGGTCGATCCAACACGCCATTGATTTAGTCCCTGGCTCCTGCCTACCCCATTTGCCTCACTACCATTTAGACCCCGCAGCGCACGCTGAGCTGCAGAGGCAGACACTGAGCTATTAGACAGTGGATTCATTCATCACAGTATGAGTCCATGTGTTGTTCCTGCCATTCATGCCCCCAAGAAGGATGGAACTTGGCGCATGTGTGTTGACAGCCAAGCTGTCAACCGAATCACTGTGAAGTATAGATTCCCCATTCCGCGATTAAACGACATGTTGGACATACTGAGTGGTTCCGCTATCTTCTCAAAGATAGATCTGAGGAGCGGATACCACCAGATTAGGATTAGAGAGGGAGACGAGTGGAAGACTGCCTTCAAGTCGAAAGAGGGATTGTATGAGTGGCTAGTGATGCCCTTTGGGTTATCCAATGCCCCGAGCACCTTTGCTCGGATGATGACTCATGTCTTCTAACCCTACATGGGTAAGTTCGTCGTCGTTTATTTTGATGGCATTCTGGTGTATAGCCGCTCTAGCGATGACCACTTGGGTCATCTTGGCTCCATTTTCGAGCTCCTGCAAGCCGAAAAGCTATACATCCACATGAATAAGTGTACATTCTTCATGGAGTCGGTCATCTTTCTAGGATACATAGTTAGCTCCTCAGGAATCTCCGTTAATCTCAAGAAGGTGAAGGCTATCATGGAGTGGCCCACGCCACAGAGCATCCATGATGCGCGCAACTTTCACGGCCTGGCCACTTTTTACAAACATTTCATAAGGGATTTTAGTGGTACCATGGCCCCTATCACGGAGTGTACCAAGAAGGGCCGAGTTCAAGTGGTCATCTTCTGTTGATAAAGCATTCCAGCTTATCAAGGAAAATATGTCATTTGCCCCACTGTTGAGATTGCCAAATTTTGGCAAAATCTGAGGTGTTCTGCGATGCCTCCGGCATTGAAATTGGTGGAGTCCTCACCCAGGAGGGCCACCCCGTGTGATATTTCAGCGAGAAGCTCTTGGGCCCAAAGCTAAATTATTCTAATTATGAGCGTGACTTTTACGCTTTAGTGCAGAGCTTGAGACACTGGAGGCACTACCTGTTGCCGAAGGAGTTTATCCTACACTCGAATCACCAAGCTCTTAGATATATAAACGCACAGCACAAGCTTAGCCCGCGCCAAACTAAGTGGGTGTCTTTCCTACAGGAGTACGACTTCGTACTCAAACATTGCAAAGGGAAAGACAACACACCCGCTGATGCTTTGAACAGAATTACCCTTGTCATCACAGAGATGAGAGCCCAGGTGATAGGCTTTGAGGGAATAATCGAGGATTATGCCACATTCCCTGATTTTAGTGGCATCTGTAGTGCTCTAGCCGCCGACCCATACCACGGCACTACGGACTATGTCATTCGGGACCGGTACCTATTTAGGGGCACAGACTATGCATTCCCAATACGTCTATGCGCAAATTTATAGTATGGGAGTTGCGTGGTGGAGGACTAGGAAGACACTTTGGGAGGGACAAGACAGTAGATCTTGTTCAGGAGAGATTTTACTGGCCGAAGATGGTGAGATTCATCGCCCATATTGTGAGAAGCTGCAGGGTGTGTCAGGTTGCAAAGGTAAATAAGTAACCAAATGAACTGTACACCCCTCTACCCATTCCTTCCACCACTTGGGAGGATGTCAATATGAACTTTGTGCTAGGACTACCACGCACACAGCGTCAGCACGACTCCATCCTGATGGTAGTATATCGCTTCTCCAAGATGGCATATTTTATCCCGTGCCGCAAAACTAACGACGCCTCTGCCATGGCGAAACTTTATTTTAGATAGGTGGTAGAAAATATGGGTGTACCCAAGACGATACTGATTGACAGGGACGTCAAGTTCACGAGCTATTTCTGGAAAACCATGTGGTGTCTTTTGGGTACCAAGCTCATGTTTTTGACAGCCTACCACCCACAGACCGATGGCCAGACTGAGGTTGTCAACCATAGCCTAGGGAATCTGCTGAGATGTTTAGTTGAGAACCACAAGGCTAATTGGGATCTGATCTTACCACACGCCCAATTAGCCTACAACAACTCATTAAATCGGTCAACTGGGATGCCTCCGAACGAGATAGTTCACGGCCATAGGGCTAGAGTTCCTCTAGATTTAGTTCCCCTACCGTACACTCATAGGACAAGTCAGTTTGCATCAGAACTTGCATTACAATTGCATGAATTACATAAGGAGATTGAACGCAGATTGCACAGCAACTACGATCATTATAAGCTGCAAACTAATGCCAGACGAAGTGACACATCTTTTGAGATAGGTGACTTGGTGATGGTGCGATTGAGTCCGGATAGGATTCCCTCGGGAAGCCTGAAGAAGCTAGCCGACAGAAGAACCATACCATACAGGGTGACCAAAAGGATTGGTACAAATGCATATTAATTAGCCTTGCCATGATTGGGAAGTACATCCAGTGTTCAATGTGGTTGATCTAACCCGATTCTACGAACACCCACTGGGACCTGAGGAGCCTTCTGTAGATAATTCCAAACCGGAACGTATGAGAGAGCAGAGTGTTGGTGAGGATATAGTTCCACAGACAGCCATGCCTACTTTTCCCCCTACTTCTATCACCCCTGATGGTAGCACCCCAGCACCAGAGGACAGAGCTTCTGTTGAGGACCTATTGCCGATACCGAGGTCCATAGACAGATTGCCCCGAGGAGATTCACTGTCATAGCTGATTCTGGATGAGGAGACAGTTGCCACTACTGAGGGTGACTTCCTGAGATACTTGGCTCATTGGAGAGGACAACCCGACACGGAGGACAGTTAGGTAGTGCAGAGGAGATCGAGAGATTGGATGCTAATCTCTTAGCCCGCTACCGCCCAGACCACTCACCAGTGATGAGTGCTTTTGAGCGGGGAAGAGTTGATGGGGACCATCTTCGACGCGAGTCCCGCCGCCTAGCCCGCCCGGACTCGTACCGGCCATGACGTTGTTGTTTTATTTTATGCATTTATTTTCGTCCGTTTCCATTTTTATTTTATGCATTTATTTTCGTCCGTTTCCGTTTTTATTTTATGCATTTATTTTCGTCCATTTCTGTTTTTATTTTATGCATTTATTTTGGTCTGTTTCTTGTTTTGATCGGAGGGATGATTATTAGCCCTCCGATCGTATTATAAAACTCTACGGTCTTGATTTCTTTGAGGGTATTATAAATACCCAAAATATGTATGTTATTAGCAGTTTTTGATTAATAGAAATTCCGAGTTTTCTCCGAATAGCGAGAACGGCTCTTGTTTTTCCCCGAGGAAACCCTAATTTTTGAATCCTCTTTCCCCTAGCCCTAACCGCCACTTCCAGACCCTCCTCCTTGCTGCCATCGGAATTTCGCCCTGCAGAACAGCCGCTGTAGCCGCCACCACTGTCGCTTTAGCCTCCTTCGCCGCCGCCATAGCCACTGTCATAGCAGCCACCACCAGAACCACTACAGCCGGTCTTCCAACCCACGACGACGCAGGCACTAGTCCGCTTCACGCAAGGAATCTTCCCGGATCACCGTTCTCGCTCCCCGGTTTAAACCGGCGTGTGTTTGCCCTTCCTAAACCCTAAAATTGAATTTATTTAATTGTTTTCTCGTGCGATTTTCAGGTAGAAGTTATTTGTATGAGCAAAAATCTAAATCTGGTCGTTGCGAGTGGTTTCAGAACGGAAACACCTCCGAACACACCCGCATGGCAAGTCTAACTTGAATTGCGAGTTTCCTTTCCGGATCGGAGCCTTCCCTTTGATCCGGAACCGGTGTCGACCGCTCTTCCCGTTCGCGATTCACGACACCCCATCGCCAACGAGAGTTATTTCAAATTAATGTGAAATCTTCTGTATGCGATTGCTAAAGTTTAAATGAACTGAAACAGCTGTGCAAAACGTGCTTAAATTACCGAATACTTTTTAAAATCTGCATTCACGAACATTCACGAACCCTAGGATTGCATTAGAGCCCAGCAACACCTTACCCTAGTGTTGCCCTGCATCAGATGTGTTCTTGTTGTATTCCTTCTTCTCCGCTTATACTTCCTTTATATTATAAACACTTTAATGTGTTTTGTTTGCATGATATAGTACAAGTTCAATGGTTGAACTCAGGCACCATATGCATGTTCAATTATAGTGTTTGTGATCACCTCAAATGTGATCTTCAGGATCAAACATAACTTTAAACTCAACTATCAGCATAGATCCAACTTTAAAATAATCTCTGTCAATCCCTAACCTCCGGCAAAATTTAACTTAATTGAGTTAATTATTAACTCGCTTAGTTAAGTATCCAATCTGATTTCAATATTTTAATGCTGTAGTCTCACTTTTATTTGACATGATTAATAGATTAAATCAATTTATTTTAAAATTACATTTAATAAAACTAGTAAATAATCAAAATTTTTAATAACTTAATACTTCATTTGAAATTTCAGCACCCAGATGACGTGTTTTGAATTTTGTTAAAATTTTCAGCACCGTGACAATGCTCGAAATTGAGTCAAAAGTGCTCTCTCACTCTAAATCAAAGATCAACAAAAAGCGTACAATTTCTTTCCAACCAAACCAAAGATCTTCAATGCTGAAATCTTCTAATTGTATTTTTCATGGGCCAAACTAAAGATCAATGAAACCGGGGTCTTGTTGTTAACTTATGCACAGCTACCCCTTAGGCCTCTCTTGGGACCTGTGTAAAGGAATAAGAAGATAGACTCAACTATTTATAAAGGCGTAGAAGAGGTGGTTCAACTAAGATTGTTTTGATTAGATCAGTTTCAATTGATTTTAGAAACTGAATCCAGCGATCCTAGACACACAAGCAGGAGATTTAGGACCATTTGATTTAGAGGATTGAGCAGCTGCTATCTATAAGTCACAATAGGCATCGAGACGTTTCCTTTCGCAATCTCATGGGAGCCAAGAGACCCAGAAGTTGCAAGCTGTGGGGCGGAGATCATGGAGGCAGCAAACATGCATATGGTCAGGACTTAGGTGATTGTAGCAGTGATAAGGCAGAACCGACAGTTTTCTCCTTTGAAGATTGTGTGCAACTATATATAAGGTGGCTCAACGCATGCGACTAGAAAGACCATGGATATACATGGGACTGCTGTGTGCTTGGCTTGTGGACAGCAGCTAAGCTTGCACCTGAGAATCGGAGCTTGTAGTGGGAATTGGCGGCACAAGAATTTAATTCTCTGTGCTTCCCTTTTTCTTCTTTTTATTATGCAAAAAGCTGAATTTAGCACTTAAAATTTCATATTTAAAAATAAATATTTCCCAGTGATGTGAATGTCAATTTCTTTAGTAAAAGACACTCCTGCTAGTTAAATTAAGGATAATCAAATGCACTCTCTACATTAATTCTCTTTAAGTAAAAAAAATTGAACACATACAAGTGGTCTGTCCCGCCAAAATTCTGGCAATGATCTCCTCTGCAGTATTAAAAATCAAAAATATCATTAAAAATGTAAACAATGAACGTACAGTAAGCACGTAGATATCGTATTGATTAATTCAGCAATAGCAAAAACTATTTATATGCATAGGTTTGAAATCTTGTCTTAATTTATACTACTAGAAGCAATAATATTCACAGAAACATAACCGTCTTTCAAATTCCATATAAATTTAAGCCATTAAACATAGTTTATTGAATCTAGCCATTCAAAGGGACGAGAATTCGACAAGATTCTAAATGAAACGTCAAAATTTTAGCACCTAATATAACCAAAGCAAAAAATTTATAATTTCAATTAAATTTTAACAGATTATTACAAAACAACTAAACCAAATTCCTAATAACAAAAATATGGCCATCTAGGTTTATTTATTTAATTCCATTTTCTGTATAAACGAGTGGTTTTGACTTTGTTCTATTTAAATTTGCAATTTTTATTTTTATGAATGAAAGGGATTTTTCCTGCAAATTTAATTTCAAAATATGACAATCTAATTTCAATTAAAGCTAACAAAAACACACAACTTAAATTCAATTTCAAATGAAATCATACATGAGTTTTTGATTTACTGACATCTTGGTGTTATAAAGATATTATTTAAATGAACTGTCAATGTACATTTGTTAAAATGCTTAGTACTAGTATGATTTATTAGTGAAAAACCCTAATAAAAGCCGCTTGTATCTTTTATGTTTTATTTAAAAAAATTAAAAGAGCGACTAGGGCATCGCAAGAGACTGCTTTGTGCAATCTCTCATTTGTAGTGAGCCAACGACTTTAAGTCACTAAAGAAGTTGTGGATGATGAGAAATGTAAGATGAAAATAACACTAACATTCAAAAAGCATAATGGAAAATTCTTGGATTCCACATGTGTAAAGTTACCTGTTAAGCTACACGAGTATTCATAACTCTTTATCTTATTAACATTTTTTATAAGGGCTAAGCTTGATGGAAAGGCTACTCATGCATATTTAAAATAATTAACTGAGGAAAAATATAGAAATTAACCAAGTATCATGGCATCAAATGAGTAAATGTCAAGAAGTGTGAATTCCATGAAGGAACATTCCTTGTGCCAAAAAATAAGAAACTAAAGATACCACATGATTTTCTCACCTAGCAAATAAATTGGGAGCCAATTCCAACAGAAGTAGCAGTAGACAACTATCATTAGAAAAACAAGTGAGGCCAACAACTACAAAATAAGTTGAGATTGGAGCCAAGTCAAATAGTGAAGACTAGTCAATGAAGCAAAATGCTGGAGAATAGAGCCAAGCAAATTATCTTTAACACTTCATGTCAACACTATGTATGAGAAAAAAATAATATATATATATATATATATGCATACACATATATATACTATATATATAAATACTATATATATACACATATACACACACACACACACACACACACATATATATATATATATATATATATATATATACATTGTGAGTCATATGTTAGATTTTGTTTTAAATACATAAACAAACAAATATTCAAACTCCCTTACCTATTTTTTTATTATATTTTTAATAATAATGATAACAATGCTATTATTATCAAAATTATCATTATTTTAATTAAGAAGTGATTATGATAATGAATCTTTTAATTAAAATGTTATTAAATACTCAAAGTTTAAATATATTAAAAACAACATTTAAAAAAGCTAAAAGATCATGGCTCCATGAGACTTGCTTGTACCAACATTATCCTTGCCCCAATGTTCGTGCATACATTTTCATATAAAATTATTATATCTAGCACTCAAAATTCACAATTAAAACCACTTCTTTGTGCTAAACATAGATGCAATTAGCTTAATAAATATTTAATGATTTTAATTTATTTATTTATTAAATTATTTACCATTTCAATCAATATTTTGGCAACATAACACTGCTCAAAATTGCATTGAAAAATTGTTCAATATCTCCAAACCAAAAATTGTCAGAAAGAGTTTAATTCTTTAGTAAGACCAAACTATGCCTTCAAAATGAAATTCTCCTAGCCTAGCCAAAGATCAATGGAACACAGATCTACCTATTGTTTAGGCAAGTTTCCTTGTAAGCCTAATAATATTTAGAAGCAGTATGTTGAATGAGGTAACAGCTTTAAAACTTATAGTGAAAGGAGAGGACAGTTAATTCAGATAGATAGGTTCTCCAATCCAAGGCACGATTATAATATCATCTAAGCTATTGATTTCCATCAATCAGACGACTGGGACATTATGGAATCTGAGTAAATCAAGAATTCTTCACCAAGCTCATGCAGGACACGGCCGCAATTGTGGAACAGAGTCAATCAGCAATTTCGAAAGATAGTGGGTTGAACATGTGGACCAAAGGCATGAATGGATGGTAGACAACTCTGTAAGAGGAATCATGAACTTACAATGGTGGCACATACAACTAGAGGACATGCATAGGATGCGTGAATCAAAAGAACATAGTGTGACTTTTCCAAACGGTGGCACGGAGTTGTGGCAATCAGCAGCTGCGTGCAAGCCCTTAGGATCATGCAAAGGAAAAAGAAAATGTGATGGTCATGTGTGGAGAATAGAGAATATCTCAATGGTGTGCTTCATTTTCAATTCTTTTGTTTTGCAAGCACTGTCATTACTTGTCTTAATCAAGTGCTCACTTGCTTCTTTATATTTCTAGTTTAAGCTTAGTATGCACGTATTCCACTAGAAGCAACCTGAACAGGCCTTCCTTGTAATTAAATTGTAAAGACTGAGTAGATGAGGTTCCACCAAAAAATTAATCAAAGTGCCAAGCGATGGTAAATCTCTAGATGCCTGAGTTGCAAGTGTCATTATGACTGATCCAACAATTCATATTTGCTATATAAGTTTTTGAACTGAGTCATCAATTTGCTTTCGTTAGTTGAAATTTAGTTGTAAGACAATTTGGGATTGAATCTTGCAAGCGCTTTTGTCTTAAACAGACTAGTAATAGAGCTAGATCCTTTCCATACATATTGATATCTGTAACAACTATGAGGCGTTCCAAATCTGATAATGGCAATTTGAATAAGGCTGGAGTGTTATTGAAACAGAATACTACTACATGGTACGGATACTAGATGATAACTGAAAAGCAAAATATGCAGGAAATAGCTAAATCGCACATTAATATCAGAAAAAATTGCTAGGAATCGCTCGAAGTGGTATATTTTAGCTACCAAAAATATTGAAGCTGGCTGGAAGTTAAGATAAAAGTAGCAATGATTGAAACAGCGTAGTAGCTTCCTGAACAAGAGAGTCACGTAAACCAACAAACAAGAACTAATTCAATCAAATGAAATCCAAGTGAACTCTGGCTTGGTCTTTCTGATATGCATTGAGATTACTGTTCAAATTAAAAATTATGTTTGACTACATAAGAATTTTAAAGATACGCACAAGATTCTGCTCTAATATTATAAGCAGCCAACAAATGCATTTACATGATACAGGCACTCAACGCTGCTATCAAGGAAAAGTAATTCAGCAATTAAAACTACACAAAAAGCTCCACTTACCCTGCAATGTTTCTGAAATTCAGGGAACACGGTACTGTCATTAACCATAATCTCAGCATGCTTTCTAGTTAACACAGCCCACTAGTACAAGAAAAAAAAATCATGAGAGTAACCGCTTCAGCGAAAAAGAAAAAAAGAATTAATAATGCAATAGGCCATTGTTCGAGGAATATATTAAGCACCTGAGACCCTTTCCTCCAGTTATGAATAGGAATAACTGGAAGCATTTTTGGATTATAACGACCCTCCTTAGTATCAGCAAAACTGTTTCCAGAATTAAGCTTATTAGACAGCAAAAATAAAAAACATAATAAAAAATTTTCAACTGAATCCTAGTTTGGTATGACCACAACCATGATGGGTTTCAAAGACTAATATAAAAGCATATGTATGACACCTATTAATGGATGGATACATGTCATCTATGTATAACATATTAGCATCAACGTTCATAACAGAGATAAGGTGAAGGCTGATATTTTATCAATATCCTACTGGGAGAAATTATTAGATGCAATCACCACACCAAATTTTTAGATACGGTTGAGCAATCAGAAGTGAGTACTCTCAAGAGTTCAAGTACTCCGAGAGTATTGCACTATCAACATTCTCAGTACCACTCGAGTAATGCAAGAGTACTCGCACCTGATTGGCCTTCCACCTATTTCTAGGCACAATACAGTGCCTACTATAAATACTAGCAACAACAACAACAGCAACAACAACGAGCCTTGATCCTACTAGGTGGGGGCTAGCTACATGGATCCTTTGTTTTCATTAATGATCAAATAGAAGCTCCTCCCTAAGCTCCAAAGAGAGAAGTTACTTTCTAATGGTTTCTTCACATGTCTTTTTTAGTCTTCATCTTCCTCTTTTAAAATGGGAAAAATTCATAAACTCATATTTTTCTAGCAAGGGCATTGAACTCATTCACAACGCTCTCTATTTCACCATGATTTGAATATTTGAATCAAGGCATTGAACCTCTCGCTCTTCTTGATCACATGGTCCTCAATAGTTAAGTCTTCGAGATTAGAGGTTCTAATACAATTGAACTTGAATTTCAGATATTTAATTTTAGATCTACTAAGATAAAAAACTTTAGATTAAAATAACGTCATCAGCAAATAATATGCACCAAGGAACCTCCTCTTGAACATGCTCAGTAAAGACATCCATAATTAAAGCAAAAAGATATGATATGAGAGTCATGCCTTGATGTAATCTAATAGTAATATGAAAATAACTAGACAAGCCATCTTGTGATCGAACATATGTTACAGTCATATTATACATATCTCCAATAACATCAATGTACGGAACACAAATCCCTTTTCACTCCAAAGTTCTCCAAAAAACTTCTCTTGGTACTTTGTAAGAAATTTTATCAAGATTAATAATAATTAAATAAAGATCTTCTTTTCTTTCCTAAATTTCTCCATCAAACGTCTTAATAAATGTATGATTTCCATGGTAGATGAACGTAGCATAAACTAAATAGATTTTGAAAATTGCAAGTACCCTTTCACAATTTGTATTTAATTACTCTCTCCTAAAATTTCAATGCATGACACATTAACTTGATTCCTTAGTTTTGAGCATCACCTTTATTATAGTAAATAAATATAATAATACTCTTTATCCACTCATCTTACATCTTTTGTCTTCAAAATAATATTAAATAACTTGATAAGCCAAAAATATCCTCACTCAAACATTTTCATACATCAATTGGATATCATCTAATCTATTGCTTTCCACTCCTCATCCTCTTTAAAGCATTTCAAATCTTAATTTTACTAACATATCAATAAAATTGTAATTGATCTTATTTTTATAAGTACAATTATCATTAAAAAACTAAGATAATCCAAACATCTATGCTAAATATCTTCATCCTAAAAAGAATTTTTTATCAACATTTTTATATAGTTAACAAAAGTCAATTTTTTGTTCTATAATCTTTTAATATGGCAAGCTAATAAATGTGTCTCTCACCCCAACAATTTTTTATTTATTATATAATCCTCGAATGTTGCACTCATAGCATCACATACTGCTATTTTGGATTCATGACAAGCTATTTATAATTCTTCTAACTCTTTTTTGTCTTACTTTGAAATCATTCTTTATAGCATGTCTTTTTATCTTTAATCTTAATTTGAACATCTATTTTTTAGCACCAAGCATCTTTATTATCAAGAATCGCCTCTTTTAATTCATGAAGTAAACTCTTTGCTATGTTGTGAATATAACTAGCAACTGACTTTCACATAAGTTTGGCTTAATCCTCATAATTCTATTGTCAAACTTCACTCCTATAAATATTTATATTATCCTTTTAAGATTTCATTATTAAGTTTTATGATATATTTTAGATTTAATTTTACTTTTATTATTCCTAATTATCAAATTTAAAACCAATAATTAGTGTTGGGTCATCAAACATTCCCTTAGAATAATTTTACAATATCTACATCAACTATAAGTGCTATAGTTAAGAAAATAATAATAAGGTTTCAGCCATAATTGAACAAAATAAAAAAATTGAGAGATGATGATGCCAAATCATGATATTACATGCAAACTCTGAGTAGTCAAACTGTAAATTTAGTACAACCGGGTATACTGACTTTAATCAATCTTTTGATACAACTATGATATATATGATGTTTCTCAAAGCCTTGATTGCAAAAGTACTCCCACCTGATTGGCCAACAACAACTATTTCTAAGTACAGTACAGCACCTAACAATTTCTCCCCCTTGAAAAAAGAAAGTATTCAGCTATAATCGGTAGCTGAGTATGAATAAAATAAAAAAAATTAAAGAAAGTGTTGTTGATTTCAAATCATCACAATAGTTGGACATAAATAAGTATTTGATTTGTAAATTTTGTATATCCATGTATATTTTGTTAAATTCATCGTTTTAAACAGCTCCAGTATAAAAGAAATTCCTCCAAGCTTCTCACCCATCACTACCGTGCTTGATAGCAAATATTGTTTATATCAATTGCATGAAGAAATAGTGCCTTTATTAGTTTCTCCGGTAAACTAATTGTCAAATCTTGTTTATAAATATTAGTAAATATGATGTTAATAATGTAGCAGTTTATCTCGCTTGCAATACAAGCACTGCATTCAAAATGACTTTATAATTTCTGTATTGAAGTTAGAAATTTTAATAATAAAGTGAAATGGCATGCAAATTAAATCTATTAAAAATGGGTACAGTGCAGTACAATTAAGTAAAATTTGATCAACTTTCTCACCTGTCCACAAAACTAGTAGGTGTTGACATAATATACTCGTAAGTATAGCTGAAATTGTGCAAAGGTATGCAGCTGCCAAAGATGTTAAGGAGTTTTTAGCCATCTCCTATTACGCTCAAATAAATATATAAATTAAGTTAATTAGAAATGTTGAGAACAGTGTAATAAAGAAAAACCGTGGATATAATGAACTTTAATTAGAAATAGACAGATAAAGAGAGAAAGAGAGAAAGGGATAGAGAGATTTGAGATTTTAAGAGTGTAAATTATCAAAAAAATAAAAAAGTAGATTACCTATCAGACAGAAAAAGAAACCGCTCATTGGAAGCATCCTTAAGTGCATTGCGAAGTAATATGCGCTCTGCTACAATCATGCTTGCTTCTCCCCATTCTACCTGATTACATATATAATGATATATAACTTAGACAAAAAGTGCTCAGTAGACT
Organism: Gastrodia elata; assembly: GCA_016760335.1. Lineage (NCBI taxonomy): Eukaryota > Viridiplantae > Streptophyta > Magnoliopsida > Asparagales > Orchidaceae > Gastrodia > Gastrodia elata. The sequence continues at coordinate 24,133 of JACERR010000025.1, forward strand.
CTGAGAAGAGTTGATGTGCTTCTTTGCAAAGAAGGTGCAGAGACAAAAAACCTCATATTCAATATTCAAGGAAATAGATGAGCAATAAAATAAACTAATGCCATTGAGAAGCCATAGTTCACAGTCACAGTTAAAACTAAATGGCCTGAAAAGTAATACCATTTTTACATAGAAACCCTGTTAGGGTTTTCATGAAATAAGTGAATCTGGTTGGGTGGCTCTCTGTGTTGTTGTTTTATATAAATAAAAGTTCTAGTGACATCAGATTGTAGCTTCTTTTCTTTATGGAAGGGATCTATTGTACTCTAGAAATGGCAGATTGTAGCTTGTTACTCAACCCCTATTAATCAATTTGAAAAACATGGAATGTTCAGCTTGTGGGTGACACATTGTTTGGTTCATTAAACTATTAAGTGGCAGTATGGTTCACCAACATCTACCTGTAATGTTATTAGATGTCCACTAACTATTGAAAGATAACGGTGTTTGGTTCCTTGACATCTAAAAACACTAAACAAAAATATAATTATTACGCACTATTTATCGACATCTAATGTCAACCGAAATTGGGTAATAATGAATGCCAGAAGTTGGACTCCTTGACCTTGCAAGAAACTGAGAATAATGGTAGCACCTAAGCTTTTTTAGATAATTTTCTCCTTTAAATCTTTTTATTTAGATAAAATACAATAAAAATATAATATTTTTATAAGGAAGTTTGAATGTACAAATAATTATTTAAGAGAATGTGATGTAAGTTTACCCAAGAAAATATTATATGCTATTGTCTAGAATACTAACAATGAACCAAGTATAAGCAAGCATCTTAAATAATAATAACAACCTCTAATGGCATTGATATCCTAATAATATTGTTATAGCTAGCGTTAAGGGGTGTTAGATTAGGGATTAGATTAGATATTAAGCTTAGCTAAGCTAAATTGAGCTAAATGTTTTAATGAAGATTAGAATAAGCTAAACTAAATTCTTTAAGCTAAATGAAATTTTCTATTCATTTCAATATTAAAATTATGTCAATAGAAATAAATTAATACAAATTAATAAAGCTAAAAGATAGTTAATACGTTAAATAATAATGAAATGTATTATTACTAGCATGGATGAACCAAAACAGCCCCTAATTATCAAGGTCCTCAAAAAACCCCACGTTCATCAAATTTGTAATGGGCTTTTAAGAAAATAATCGTTCCTGATTGACATCTACTAATTTCTAGATCAGATTTTACTGTTCAATTAAATTGTATGTGCATAACAAAAAAAACCAAAAAAATAAAGAAAATAAGCAAAACGCATTTAAGATATTTGATAGAATTTTAACCAAAATCATTTGGCTCCAAAAGCCTAATATGACAAGAAAAATTTTGCAGGAAAACTTAATTGAAGTAGTACAACATTCAAACTGAACATAACATACCTGCACACTATCGTTGACCTGCCGTCCATAGAAGTATCGCGATTTTGTTGTCGCTTCGTTAAATAGAAATCCTGGCCTGGAGTGAACATAAACGGAAAATTTGTCCACTTCCTGTCCCTGCAACCAAAAATGATTTTTTCATGAACAAGCACAATATACGTAGATTCTGAATTACAAAAAACATGGAAAGCTAGTAGGCAATAAAGAAAAACAACCTGGAAAAATGTATCCCAGGTCACATCCAAGGAAAGCCGATTTCTAGCTATAAAGAGAAAAGCGATCTTATTGGGCTTCTGATACGAATAAGAAAAGTTTAAAGTACTGAGTCCCAATATTTGGTTATGCTGCTTCTGCATCAGCACTAGAGTAAGAATGAAAATGCTCAAAGAGAGAAAAACAGCTAGCTTTGTCCTCCATCGGACATACGAACTTCTGCGTTTCATGTCCCCTTTCCTTCACTTCAACTTCACACTAAAGCTCTTTTTACGGTTGAACCGGATACTTCAATCATCTGAAATTGAAAGTAATTCGGACTATATAAAGAATGTTAAAGCGCAGATCCGCCATAAAATGTGAAGCACGTGAGAATTAAGGCTAGGTTTTCCTTTCAAACTTCGATAAATCCTTCCACTTTTCTGACATTTGGGGAAGAATTAGATATGGGGGAAGATTTATCGTGAGGTGAGATTCGGGCGATGCTCGGCGAGGCGAGGCGAGCCGCGCTAGGGCGAAACAGCGGCTCTACGTCAGCTCGGCGAGGCGAGCCGCGGTAGGGCGAAACAGCGGCTCTACGTCAGCTCGGTGAGGTGAGGCGAGGCTAGGAGAGGGCGAAGCACTCCTCTAGCGAATGTACGCATTTTGTTAATTTTAATATTTAAAATTGTAAATAACATAACATTACTTAAAAATGTCTAAACAAAACAAAACAAGACCTTACAAACTATTTTTAGCCAAACCAAGTGAATTGTATAAAATAAGTTTGATATATTTATATTATTATATGAAAAATGCTACAGTACCCCTCCAAATGCCCCCAATTTTTTGAATGACATGGCAGATGACGTGGCATAACTGCCACGTCATCTTAATAACCTAAATCCTCGTAACCTAATAATCGCAGCACAGCACCGAGCCGACACTTCTCTCGACCCGACACTTTTATCTTTCGACTTTGCCATTCTCTTTCGCCTTTACTGAGCCAACACTTCTCTTAGAAGCCTTACATCTTCAACGCATTTGTCATTGCCGTTCTCGACGGCTTCTTCTGACAGCAATTCATTTGCGGTGACCGATCGCTACTCGTTTTTCTCCTCTTCTTTTGCTTCGCTTTTTGTTTGTGATTCTTGTAAGTATTATTGTTGTTTTATTTTTTTGATGAAGAGATGACTAAAGTATTATGATCCGATCGATCATTGTTCCTTCCGCTCGTTGTTTCTTCCGCTAACCTAATAATACTGTTTTTTTAGGGCTTAGGGTTATTGCGGTGACCGATTGTTAGGTTTAGATAATACTTTTTGTTTTCGTTGTTCCTTCCGCTAACCTAATATGCATTACTGCGGTGACTGATTCGTGTATGATGAATAAAAGCTTAAAAAATTTGAATGTTATTATTTATCAGTTCGATTTGAAAATCATAAAAGGACCTTGTTGTTATGTAAGTTAATACATGGGAAAATTATTTTGATCATACGTTAGTGAGCTAAGTTTCATATATTTTAGAGTTGGAGCAAGAAAACTTAAATTTTTTTGTGGGCAATATGTAATTCTACAGATTTTGGATTATGCAAGAAAATCGATATTTTATTTATAATTTGCTATAATGAAAATCCTTATCTTTTATCGAATCAGATAACTGAAAACTGAAATGCTTGATGTTTCCTTTTAAAATGCTTGATGCGTTTGAATATGTAATTGAAAATTGCAAAAAAACAAATGCTTGATGCATTTCCTTTTGAATATGTAACTGAAAATTGCAAGAAAACTGAAATGTTTGATGTATTTGAATCTATTCAATGTTGTTAGCTAGGATATTAGAAAAAACAAATTTGTATTCGGAGTAAGCAAAGTCATTTGGTATTTCCTTTTGAAGATGTTTTGTAAGTCATCAATATAGTCTATTTGGAACTTGATTAACACATTACATGAATGTTTAATTTTTTTGAATTTAAATGCAGGGCTTGTGATTTTTTCTGCCTTGATTTGGTTATATTATTTATTGCTTGTTTAATAAAATAAGTATATTGCATTGAGCTTGTTGGTCGCATTATATGGCTGCCTTGATTTTTTCTGGCTTGATAATGTTAAACCATTTTGAGTTGTTGACTGTCTTGAGCTTTGTTTGGTCATTTCATATATTTAATATTTTATAGAAAATTTATTGAACTTTTCTTTTGTTAAATTCTTTAGTTTCTTTTGTGAGCAAGCAAAAAATAATGAGGCATATCTTTTTATGGTGCTGCATTGTAAGTGGTTGTCATATATTGAATTGTAATTTTTATTTTTTCAAAGTCTCTTCTTTGTCTTTGCAATACTATAGAAGGAATGTTGGCTGGCTGTTTTGCTGCTTACCCATAACTGTATTCCATTTGCATCTTCTCATCCCTATTTCCAGCATATGCTCCATTATGTTCTCATTTATAATTCAGTTAAGCTGGGACATTACAAAAAACAAATTACACAGCGAAGTGAAAGCATAAATGTTTTTGGTATTTCCTTTTAAAATTGCTTTGTATGCCAACGGTAAATAGTATACAGAACTTAATAAACACATTATACGAATTATATTCTCAGCCTTTTAGTGTTTCCTTGTGCTTAGTTGAACTTTTGATACTATACATAATTACCGCATCTTATAATCACACAATTAGTATTTTCTAGTTGTATAATATTGTTAATGTAAATGTTGACATTGCATGAAGTGCCACGTTAGTTGCCAAGTCATCTAGAAAGAAGAGAGTATTATAAGGGGTACTATTGCATTATCTATTTTATAATCCATGCATTATTTTTATCTATCGAGATTTCATAATCAAGTTTTCAGCTAGATTGGAAACATTACTATAATAAAATAATGGCCCATCACATAGAGGCTTGTGTTTGGCGGTGCTATCGCACGATATTGGTCATAAGCACATTTATGTGCTGAGTTAAAACTCTACAATCATATTTTTGTATGTTGAAATATCTACATTTTTAAAGGAGGCGTACTTTACTTAACAAGAGAGGCAAGGCTTGATCTTTCATTAGAGATACTTCATTTGTGATGGTACTTTCTGTAAATTATATTATGAAATGATGGGAGCTTTTATATTCAACTATGTTTGGGGAGGTATATGTTGGCATACTTTTTATTTGAGACAATGATGGATTGTGATGCTATTTTAGACCCCATTTAACGGTTTGGTGACTCAATTTGGCCATACCCATTGAACAAATTATACAGTAATTATAAGGATTGATGCCCCGTCGGTAGTTTATGACTATTTGTCTATGTATGAGTTTAAACACGGTTGGCTCGTGCACACCCAAAGGGACGCCCGCCAACCAAGAAACTTACAAGTCATCATGACAGAAAATGGAAGAAAAAGCTCAAGACCTAAACACTTTAAACTTATTTTTTATGTAAGCAATTGATTAGTCAGCTCGAATTTGCTTTCTCATGTGATAAAAAATCCTGCTTATGGTGAAGGGGGTTATTTGGCTGCTGTTTCATTTGGATGTTGGAACAAAATATGTTGTTAAATTGATGTTGTTATTTCATTTACTTAAAACTACTATTTCATTATTTTAAAACTACTATTTTATTAAATTTCATATGTTATCAAACTGAAATCATTGTTTGATATTGTTTATTGGAAGGAATATATCAAGAAAAAGTCATCAGCTGATTGGCATATTACTGTAGTGCTTTTAATTTTTTTATTTGCTTAAGTTTTGAAATTTTTTGGTGAGAGTCAGCAATTCTCTTCATTCAATAGTGTTGGATTCATAAAATTCAATTACTTAAATTAACATCATTCTTAACTATGCTTAGAGATAGCAGAGCAATTGTGCATTTAAAATTAGTGTTATGAGGTTACTGAACATGCTGATTGGCATATTACTGTAGTGTTTTAACTATGCTAAGAATGAATGAATGTAAACTGGCTGCCATAATATTTTCAGCTTGTGAGAGCTTTATCTTTGAGTTGTACGAGTCATGATATTATAAATTACAAAATTGTTGTCTGGAATTAAATCAAATTTGCTTTGTTATTTTTTTGGTGCCTACTGAAGTATTTTCAACCATTTTTTGGGTATATATTTGTGCATATTCATATAACTGACAGTTCTTATTGAATTTAACTTTACTATGCAATTAAGTTGTTATCTTTTATAATGCTTCTCATTATTTATTGAGGTGTAATTATTGATACTTTATGATGTCTATATGGAAATTGAATTGAATCATCTCCTTATTGAATTTAACATTACATGCTTAATATTGCATGCCTGAAAAAGATGAAATCGAAAAATTATTTTTATTAGTAGCTTTTGTAATATATCTTAATTCCTTAAAGTGCTTCTTGCTATTTCATTAAGTTTCAGCATTCACATTTTCATTACCTTTATTTAACATTACATGATGTTTCATTAAATTTCCATGTATTTGTAGTTAGTAATTAAGTGACTTTAATTTATTGGCCGGATTTTTAATTTGAGACAAGTATGGATTATGATGTTATTTTAGACCCCATTCGACGGTTTGGTGACTTCCTTTGGTCATACCTCTTGAACAGCTTTTACATTCGAACAGATTCTACAATGATTATAAGGATTGATGCCCCGTTGGGTCTTTGGTTTTTTGCGGGCCTCCTTTGGATGAGTTAAATCCTAATCTTCTATTTTTTTCTATATAATACCTACAATTTTTTATCATTTTGAGGCATTTTGTTTTTTGTCTTGAAGTTTTTGTCATTTGGGTACTGGAACAAAATATGTTGTCAAATTGGGGCTGCTGTTTCATTAACTTATAACTACTGTTGCAGTAAGTTTCATATGTTGCCAAATCTTAGCATTTCTTGTCATTCTGTGTAGTTGTGCTGGTTAATGTCCCACTAATTCCAGTCATGAATCTTTGTACTAAATTATTGCTTCAAGAAATGCAGAGAAATGATCATAATATCTTTAAGATATTTTTAACCCTCCATCCATCCTATTGAGTGCTTCAAAACGGTGCTCTTATGATGGCTCAGATATTTCAAAGTGAACTTTATTACTTTTGATGAGTTGATAATACAATTTCTTAGCTTGCAAATTGGCTTGTTGACGTACCCATATATCATTCAATTTATCTCAGATGTCAATAATTTGAACTTGTGTCAATTAAGAAGTCAATTATGCATATATTGACTTATTTCAATATTTTGGCTACTTACATTAGGGTATTATTATGCATAGATTATTTGAGTATGTAAGACACATGTGGAGGGTGTTGGTGATGGCATAGCAACACATAAACATTCAATAGCTTTTTTTTTGGAAGCTTCATGCTCTTTTATAGTTCATTTCCCCTAGCTGTGGGGAGCTGGCCCGATTGAGTTTGAATGTGATTTCAATATTTTGGAAGCTTCATGATCCACAAAGTTAATTAATTGTCTGCTATGCTGTAGCTCATATGCAACAATTATATGGGTAAAAACATTATTATTAAGTGCTTTCAATATTTTACTTAAAAGCTGGAAGGTTGTTTATATTTTTCAAGGCTGTTACATCTTTACTGATGTCTATATTCATCTTTTATTTGCATTCAATTTCAATCATGTGAAACAGTAAAATCATCAGCACGACATAAATGGACTTATCAGGTTAACTTGCCATCTACTTATAGGAGATGTCTTTTATTTTGAACTAAACACTTATAAGCATTTCTTGCCTCTCCATAGATTAGTATAAGGTGAGTGTTATCCCAAAAGGCTTACAATTTAAAGTTTACGTGTTCAAAATGGATGATGCACTATTATTTTGTAATCCATTTTTCATTCTTACAGGCCTTTTTCAATGCACCATAGGGGAATGATTCGTTGGGAGTCGATATGATTAGTATGGGAAAAGGGCAGATGTGGATAAATGGTCAAAGCATATGCAGATATTGGCCTGGTTATACTGTTGTTGGCGATTGCAGTCCATGTGATTATCATGGAGAATTCAATGAGACCAAATGCCGAAGTAATTGTGGAGAGCCCTCTCAGAGATGGTAAGCTTATTTTCAAACTCTTCTTGTGCAAAATTTAGTATTGTTTAATGAAATTTAAGTTATGTAATTAATCCGACATGAAGATTCGTTCAATATCATTTCATTTCAAAGTTAGTAGCAAATTTTAGTGATCAGCTCAAACTCATAGACTTTAAATCCATTCGATTATTCATTTGGTGGTTGCATCTCTTTATCAATTCTGCTTCTTTATTTGTTAATCACATGCATCAATATTGTATCATTTTCAAAGGGATGCTAGCAATCTTGTAGTGAATTGAATGTGATGTAGTTCAAAAGGTAGAGCGCTCATATGGTATACGAAAAGATCAGGGTTTGATCCCCTGCATCACCAATTAATTTGATAGCCCAACAATAATGAGTTCAAACCTTGACTCATTAAAAGCCAAATAAAACTTGAAAAATGAGCAAGTATTAAACTTATTCTGCACAATATCAAAAACTTCTCCAAAGACAATATAAGTTTAGAGATCCATTCAATTGTTTTCTATCTAAAAAATTACTGCTCGGGGGTTAGTTAGAGATAAGAATTAGGCATGATGATGCTAAGCTCATTTCAAAGTTAGGTATATAACTTTGGCATGGCTGATTCTTAGTGGAGTTCAATGCTACCTTCAATGGATTCATTGAACATTAATGCCTCTTTTGGCAAATATAACAAATGACTTGGCTCATATAATGCTTACAGTTCCCCTGGAATTTAAACGATTTTGTAGCAGCCTTTTCAGCTTATTGTGCCTCATTCGAATCAAACTAGACTCAAGCCTTCAAATTATTCATTAAAAAAAATCGTTCCTTGATATATATGAGGAAGGAAATACTAAAAAACCTTAAAACAACAGAATTTGCACTTTTGACAGATCAAAAGATCAAATCCCACATTAAAAAAAAAAAAAAAGCACATTATGATATTAACTTTTTATTAGCATTGGTTCAATACAATATGAAAAACAAAGAAAGCTAATCTTATTTTGAAGGAGTTGCAATTACAAGTATATAACACTCAAATTTTGAGTATATTATAGAATCACCAGAAAGAGAAAAAAAAAAGTCATTTTCATCAGAATTTTATGTTCATGCATTTAAAAAAAAATCTGATCATCTCCCAACTATTGTAGCTAAGAGTCTTGTCTTCTGATTCCAGTGAAAGGAGAGCTCGGGTATTAAAGAAGGAACTGTAAAACTAGGATTTTTCCTTCTTAACGGCTGCTTCCTCTTCTTATGGTTACTTAGATTCCACTATGTGCATCTCCACTGCTTCCATCACTGCTTCGAAATAGTGATATATAGTTCATCCATCTGTACAAAACAAAATAGCATAACATATGGAAACAATGAGTATTTCAATCATGATATAAAGGGTTTGATAGTTAGAGCTTCAGTCCTACTTACCACATGCAGCAGAAGAAATAACTGTTTCTTCAACTGAAGAAGAAAGAATGTATAGCACTATACCCTCAAAAGAGCAATAAGAAATTTATTAAGAATGCAGCTTAAGCAAATTCGGTAACAAAAAAGCCAATAACCACGCAGTTGCAACATATGCTTCATTAGCAGTACAAACCTTGATTAGCAGTACAACATTGCGAGTAGTTGTTGCTGGACCAAACACTCTATCTAAAACACAAAGAAAGTCATATGCTACCACCAGAGTGATAAAAAAAGCATTGACCAAAATAAATGAAAAGGCTTGCTTTTACGATGGCGACTTGACAGAGGAAGTATATTTGAACTTCGTAGAAATTAGATTTAGAAATCCGCTTCACAACATTGTAGTTCCAAACTAAACATTAAAGGGATGCTTCAAGTTTAAGGAAATAAGCTGAACTAAATTCTCTTATATGGTAGTTACTGAAATTGTGAGTATTATATCTTAAGGGAACCGTTGGACGAAGCGAGCAGCGAAGATATTTTGGGATGCCCGAAGCTTCGAAGATGCCCTAAGCGCGAGCAACCGGCGGAGAAAATGCCCGAAGCGAGCAGCGAAGAAAATGCGGAGAAAGAGGGGAGAAAGAACACGAGCTGCGAAAGTCAGCGGCCATAACCGGAGGAAAGGGGTATTGCATTTGAAACCGGCGATTGCTTATTTTACCATGAAAACGCCGTCGGCCGCGACCTTAGAGCCCAAGCGGCTTCTCTCCATCGCCGCTCCTTAGGCGGCGGCCTGCATGTCCTCGATGCAATTTGCGGCTGCGGCGTGCACTCCATCCGCTACCTCATCCATGCCAAAGCTGACGTTGTTTGGGCCAACGATGCCTTTGAGGGGCATCACGCCATCATCACATCCAATCTCTCATCTGGAGTTCCCGGGGTATCGGCGAGAGTGGGCGGGAACAGGAGAGGTTCCCCTCGATCTGGAAGAGGGCAGCAACTTCGAGAACTTTATGAAAATAACAAGGGATCGGGAGATTAGGTTTAAATGCTTACGTGGTATGACGTGGCATGCTCCGTCACGTCAGCTGCTATGTCATCATACAAATTGTGGGGTATTGACATGGTACCGTAGCAGCGCCCTTATTATATACACATTAAATAATAATAATATAATAATTTTATGTATAAATATATAATTTGTTCAATTCATTTTTTTTAGATCAATGTACAAGAAATAAAATATGAATTTTTTTTTATTTGTGGTAAATATAATTGTGTATATGATAATATAAGTGTGGCAATTTTTTAGTACACAAAGATCATAAAAAAGCTATTCAAGGTCAATTTAGGAGGAATAGTCCACGACTAAGCTAACATACATAAAATATCGTACCTAGTTATTTAGATAATGTCTTACATAATTACCACAAACTATTTTCTAATTTATAAATTTAATAGTCTTTTTAAGTACATAAAAAAATTACAAAAATTTTAAATAACAAAAGCATTAACTTTTTCGTTACATTGACACTGCATCCAGTGAGCGGCGCTCCGCTCCAACTGAACGATTAGAGGCTGCAAAGCTACATCTCCCCGGATTGGGCGGCAAAGGTGCCGCCCCTATTCATCATCAAACTAGCATAAGAAGAAAAGCTTTTCTTCTTCTCATACGTATAGATGGTCAACCCTTGACGCTCCCGAATCCAATGGAAGGAACGCCCAATATTGCACTCTATGGCGCGACACCAATGATGCTCATGCCAGCCACCAAACTAGCTCTTCCCATCAAAATTACATATTGTTCCTGATTCCCGGCAAAGCTCCAACCTTTTCAAGCAAAACGTAATGTTTAATTTCCGAATGAGGGCGATACAGAGGGATAAGTCATTGTTCCTTGTGCACGACAGCGGCCAGATTTTTTAGTTTCTGTCCTACGAGCCTCCCATCATCCAAAGGGAAGACAATCCTTTCGGATTGGAGTTGAGCGCTGCTCGCCGAATACAGTGCTATGGTAACATGAATGTTAAAATGCTGTGTTTTTATTATATAATTTAAGAGATTGTGGTTTTTCTTATTATAATACTTTAAATATATTGTAAATATTTGTAGAACTGTAATTGAGCTGACACATAAGTTTGAAAAAGTGTGAATTTGAGTTAAATTGATGTTGATTACAATCCATCTTGTGTTGTGAACATTTCCATTCATTTAGTTTAATATATTATCACAATTCAACTTTTAGCAAACTTTGCAATGTTGGTGCTAATCAAGTTTTAAACTAACATAACCTTTTAGCAAACCTAGCTCTATTTGTACAATCACAAAATGTTTGGACAAATTTGTGAATTTGTAAAGTATTTAACACAATTATATAATATTCATAAGCAAAAATACTGTTTAACTATGAAACATTACGACTTCTTATTTAAATTATTAAAATTATAGTATTATAAAATTTGTAACTTTTAAATACATTATTATCATTTATCCAAGTCCTCTTAAATACATCTATGCACATAATATATTGTAATGTTAATTTGAAAAAATTAACAAAAGTTTCTCAAAATTATGATCTTATAATACAAAATACATAATGATCAATACCATTGACATTTTCTTTGTGAAATATTTTATAAGCTTTAGCAAATTACAAAAAAAAATACATCAATGAATTAAAATTAGTAATTGTCTAAGAAAATATAGATTATAAAAAATGACATACAAAATATAACAAAACATAAATTAAACCAAAGTTTAAATTGTTCACATAGTGATTATATTTTATTAACTCAATCTAGTAGGAATGTAAATTTAATACTTAAAGTTATTTTTTGGGAGAAACAATGTGACTAATTCAACATGGGGTATGCCAAAACATTGTGGATGTTGGCATAGTGATTAAAAAGTTATTTTAACAAAACATAAATTAAAAAGTTTAAATTGTTCACATAGTGATTAAAAAGTTATTTTACTTTAATTTGTCTGTTCCATGATATTTATTCACATAACAAGAATCGTATAAAAGCAATATAAGAAAATGAGAGCATATAAATTTTTAGTGATTCGGTTCGTTTAGAAACTCGCATCCAAAGAATGGATACTTTGGTGTTCTTGTTTAGTAAAAGAGGTGACTAAGAGGAATAGAGTTTGTTTTGTGTCAGATTCTTCTTGTATGACAATAAAATGTAAACGACAATACAAGTATAAGAAAACTAGCACAAGTATGAGGCTTCGGTTACCAAACTACACAAAGAAATACATTTTGAATGATATTTGCTTTGCTAGCATAAAAAGGTGCTAGTTATGTGCAGGTTGAAAAATACAAACGGTTATGGACATTTTGGCCTAGTGTACAATGATAGATCGATTATGGAGACATGTCAAGCTGAGTCTATCAAATTTGTACATAGCATATTGTGACACTATTGAAAGTACTTACGTGGTTCAATTGTGATGGCCTCTAACTGGCAGCGTGTTGGAATGGGCAGAAGCATGAGGTTTTAAGATATCTTATATCACTCTTCTTATGCCACGAAGACAAAATTACTACTCTGTTGTAGTTATGATGACTTGTCGAATATGAAGTATGAGGATCTGCAATTTGCGAGTTAATAAAATTAATATATTATATAAGATAAAATTCCTTGAACACACTCCTCTGGATATATGATAACATAACAGAGAGCTCATTTCCCTTCAGAATTACAAAAAATGTCATGTTAAATCAAATATAGCAAAATATTCCATAATATGATTACGCTTAATTTGCGGTGAACGAACAAAAGAGTGCGAATACACGATATGAATGAGAGGTGGTTACTATGCATGGTGATAACACGAGTCAGTCGGGTGCGCTTCCATGTGCATTTGATCATCCACACAGTAGCCAACCAATTACATTCAATGATCAAGCTATCTTCACTATCGTCTAGACTTAGGACACCCTATGGAGCAGGAACACGACATAGATATTTGATTATGCACAGTGCAAGTTTTATTGTAGGGCCCCACACTCAACTGCCAATTTGAGTCACTCTTCCGCTATGATGAGGCCACCAAATGAGTCATGTTATGTGTACTTGAAGCCTGATGCCGCTAACCTAATCCTCACCTAATAATTAGGTGTTTACTTAGCATAGCCTTACCAAGCTAGTAAGATTTAATCTATGAATATTAAGATAGACTTAAAAATGAAACAAACTTGAATTACAGAGATTATAGGTTCCATTCAAACGATAGTAAACTTTTTTAGTTTTTTGGAATTATTGTGTGATAAATTTATATATGAATATATGGAATATGTGATTTATGCTACATCAGAATGTATACTTTCAGAATGTATACATTTAAATATACAAATGCATGCAAGCTCACGCACATGCTCACACATGTGTATATTCATGTATATGAAAAGTAGAATCTAAATGCAACTTCAAAAATTTATATATTTTGTGAAAAATGTGTATATTTATGATTATATGTGCAACTATGAATAAATATTTTTATTGGAGTATAAAAATGTAATTTCATAAATACTTGTAAACAGGAATAAAATGGTGAATATATATAGCAAAGTTATTATAATTTTGCAAAATAAATAAAATCATTTTTATTAAATTTTCAAATATTATAAAATTCAAATTATGTCCTCATTATATATTTTATGGTTATAAAATACATTGTGATGCATGAATATTTTATTTTCAAGCTGAATGAATATTTTCATATATGTATGAATTTATATGAAAATGACAATTCGTTGAAAATCATAAGAAAAGAATCCAAAAATAAATTGATAGGCTAATAATAAATACAATCAAATATATTTTAAAAAATATTTATTACAGTACCCCAAATTTTATCTATAAATTTTTTATTTTATAAAATGACAAAATGCACAATTTATTTGCATATATGTTCATATATTTCTTTTCTGTCTGTTAATACTTGTCTCTCAATTTTTTTAAAAATTAGATAAAAATTGGGATTTAATATTATTTTTCTTTTTAGAAATTTCTTTAAAATATTTTTAGAGGTGTTGCTTCTGAAAAAAACAACCCTCAAATAGTAATGAAAAGCAGGCTGAGCTCCGCGAATCTGCGCCAGGAGACAATTGCAGTGCACCTTCGGTAGCTTCTCGTGGGCAGAACGGGGCAGGAGGAAACTTTCGCACATCGAAGGGAAAAGCGATTAGAATTTGAGAGGCGAAACAGGACCAGGTCTTTCTTCATGTTCGTCAAGAGCCTGCTGCAGAAGGCCGCGGGGCAGGTGAAATTCGATGAAAGCTGCTTTTCTTAGTTCTTTCTATATCGAACATTTACTGGATCGATTTGTCTGCTGCCCTATCTCTTATTGTTTCGAGGAGGATGCGGCAATGTTGCCTTGATTCATATACAATGATTGAATGCGAATTTTCATGATGTTGCTGGCAACCGTTTTGTAGATTATGGATAGGCTTAAAGCCGTCAATTAGTAGAGCTGCATTTTGGAGTAAAGGGGGTAAAGCCATCAAGTGTTGGATGGCGTTAGGGGCTTTTTGGTTCCCTGTTATGTTATGTTATCTTCTATCAACATGCAAGTAATAGTGCTTTTGCTATCTGGTATGACATATAATCATCAAAATGTTTGCCATATTGTCAGTATAGCCAGTTAGATAGTAATGAAATACTGCCACAATCCCTATGACAGGGAATTGTGTGCTTTACTTTCTCCCCGTGGATGTTGGCTATTTTTAAGAGCTTAGGCTTTGTCATCATCTTTTCAGCTACTCCATTTTCCTGCCTACTCATAGCCTTGCCTGCACTCCTTCGTTCTTTCTATGCATACGTTTTTTTTAAGGTTTTAGAGCTCGATAAAATTATCGAGAATATAAAAATAAAATAGGTAGATATAAGAAATTTATTAGTATTGGGAGTAATATTACTTAAAAATATACTGTCAAAATGCACAAGTTACAAATAACAAACACATTTCTAATATCATTGTTACATAATTAACACAACCTGATTTTTATGTTAGCCATTTACATTTAATATGACATGAAACCAAATAAACTCTTAATTTTATTTATTTTATGCTTATCAATGTTGCACACCTTAGTTTAACCAGGTAAGTGCTACAATACTCAAGCAAAGGGATGTTGTCGAGAGCAAGTCTATTATGGTATTATATTTTGGGCAATAATCATGTAAGATTGGATTATTTACAGCTAATAGATTTTGGGTAAATCTTTCACTTTTGATAATTAGTCTCATTTCAACTTGTTATTTGTTAAAACATGAATTACTTGACCCACAAATCTTCAATTTTGAAATAAAAAATGAAACAATTTATTGATATCTAACTATTGACATGCCAAACACTTTTCAAATGTAAATCAACCTACAATTTTCTAAATTTGTTTTCACAAAAGGAGTTTCTTAGTCGTATTGACTTAAGTTTAACTCGTATCATTTATAAAATAACATTAATATCTTAATATCATTAAAATGTTAATAAAACCAAACTAACCAACATAGATAATGAGTCTTTTGTGTGCTTTCTCATTTTTTAAATCTTTGGATGTCGTATTTGACCATTAATTTTTATATTTAGGCATCCAACACCATTTGTTTGTTATATTGTTGAATTCCACTTGTGTGATTTTTTTTTTCAGAATTCACATCACGAGAATATGACATCAAGCGATCAAGATTTTCAAGTTGTTATGCACTATGGTATTCCTTATACTGCTTCTGTTCTTGCTTTTGATGCCGTCCAACGACTTCTAGCAATTGGAACTCTGTGAGTCAATAGATGATTTGCCTTGTTTTTTTATTAAATAAAGAAGTGCTACTTTCTAAATCAGAACAAAGTATTATGTGTTGATTGCAAAATGTTTTGTATGCAATATTCTTAGGTGCCTTCTTGCAATGTTGTTTATCTTAAACAAAATTCCTTCATTTTAATAACTAAAGCCCTATAAATAATTTTTGGCCAATATTTATTGGACATAATATAAAAGTTAAACAAAGAACATAAATATCATTGATTAAAAACTTTCTTAGATTTTCCAGTACAATTCTATTAAACTATTAAAACATGCATAGTAGCCATTATCAAATAAACGATAGAAGGAAAGGATAATTCGATCACTCACACGATGCCTTGTCTTTTATTCTCTATGCCATATATATAATTTAAATTTATGTGATTTACTTTTTGATTCATAAACATTATAAACCAAACAAGCCACTATTGAATAAATTCTTAGCAGGACAACCTAAACCCTCAAAATGAGTGGATGTTGCATATTGAAATGATAACTCAATAGGACTTGTCCATTAATAGAACTTTTTGAGATAATGCTACTTGATTAAACTTTAAGTTACCTTATATAAAGAGCTTATAATAACATGTCTAGACTTTCTTGTTTAAATGGTAATCTTAAATTTTTTGAAATCATGAATATTTTATGACAACTTATGCTTGCCCTCCATCATCAACTTTGTAATAAGTTTTAAGTGAATTGTCTTCTTATCTAATTATCTTAAGAGGTCAAGGGTAAATTTCATGTAATGTTTAGTCAAAGAGTGGAATTTGTTAAACTGGTTAAAATGTGGGGCTTAAGCTAGGAATTGTATAGCTTTGCATCTCCTACCAAACATCTGCTGATAGTTGAATAACACAAGCTTGTATCTCTTTATCTATTCACATGCATTGTGTTAGTTCAGCCAACCTGACTTGTAAAGGTGAACCATCTCATTTTGCTAGGTTGTTGAACCAATTTGTACCCTTTTTTGCAAAAAAAAAAAAAAAAAACTAGATGATTTGTTCAAATGATTTGTTGATTTATATGTTGGGTTGATGCCCTAGCTAATATAATGGGAAAGGGAGTATCAACCTGGCAATAGTAAAACTTTAGATAGCAGCCTCATTCCAAGTCCCTATCAAAATAATCACACAATCACATCAAAAAGGGGTGAGAGGATTGCAGATCAATTGTTCCAATCTTATGAGATGGGAATACATCAAATATAGTTGAAGCTTTCAATTCAAAGGGAAAGTTTGTGTAATAGATGGAAAATTGTATTTATTTGTTGGTAAAATGAGAGATGATATTAAAATAAAACTTATACTATGAAGAATTATCCACTCTTGAATTTTAATGCTATTACTATAGTATATCTCGAGAGTGGGGTGATAGTGATTTGTTAAAAATGATCATGTATTGTATGAACTTTTTGTTAATGATGAGAGGTTAAAATGTTGGATGGGTGGAAAGGGTGAAGAATTTGGTAAAGCTTAGGTAATACGATGGTGGAGGCTTTTTTTAAGGATGGGAGTTGTTGTTGCTATTTTCAGGGGAGGGTACAAGTGGTGGTGGTTGTGGAATTGAAATCATCACTAGTTTTGGTTTGGGTGGTGAGTTGGTAAGAAAGGTGGGGGTGATTGTGGTATGTGTTAGTATTGTTGGTTTTGGATTGAGAGTACAGTGTAGTTAAATATTTGATAGCGGCGGGGAAGGTTTTGATGAAGGATGGTGGTGACATAATTTCATAAACTTTCAGTTGAAGGGGGAGTAGATTCTTGTGTTTCAACATTTAAATTTTGATACATAATTCTAACTCTCAAAGACCTGGAAGGTCCCCATCATTCATTTTGATTTGTAAAATATTTTAGAAAACATGTTAATGTCTTTTAATCATGGGCTACTAATTGATATAAAACTTTTGAAGTTGGTGGATGGATTGTTAGAGAAGGTTAATGTAGTAGTACTATTTTGAACATGACTTACAATTTGTAGTTAATCATGGCTAAACTTTGGAGTGCCTCATTCATCTATTTAATAATCATGAGGGTCATGGATTGCTTAAGTTCTCGATATTGTGTTGGCAAATTTACTAATGATTTTGTGCCAAGTTATCCGACTAATTTTCAATCATCTTGGTTCTTGTTTAGTCATTTTGACTACTTACATCCAAAGGGAGCGATGAGTGACTGTTAGAATGATTGTTAGGGCATGAAAACTTTGAAAAGACGCGGCTTGGATAAGGAGTGGCTCTTAGCAAGTTACTTGGAGAAATGGGTGTGGGAATGAATTGAATCCACACTAGAATAGGAGGAAAAATTTGAGACTGTATAAGAAAATTTATGGGTTTTTTGAAAAAGGAATCTTTTGAGATAATTGGAGTTCTTGATAAAATCTTTGACAAGTGTTCTTGCGGTGCGAGTACTCCTAAGATGGCTGGTTGGTAACTATTTTCTAAGTTATAAGGCAAGGAAAAAATCACAAGATCTAGCCTGGTATGACATAAATCAAGCTAAAGAATACAATGCGCTATTTAGTATAGCACAAGATGCTGTAATTGGTGTAAAAGTTGAGCCTTTTCTATTACGATGTGTGGCAAGGGGTCAAACTAAGCTGAATTTGGCGGGCTTATGCCAACCCAAGTTCAAAGTGGGGAATGCAGCTAGCGTGTTGTCGAGGCATGAAGGCCTGAATAATGTGCGGCTGGAACAAGGAGCGGCTCTTGGCAGGCTTATAGGAAAAAAGGTGGCAGAAATAAGTCAAATCTACAGAATTTCAGAGGCAAAGATTTAAAAACTATACAAGCAAAAATAAAAAAATACTAAAAATGTGTCTTTTGGGATAACTAATAGAGCTTTTGATCAAAACTCTAATGGTAATGTTTATTATGAGAGCACTCCTAGGATGGGTGTTCATATGATATATTATTATTTGAGGACAAAATTGTGAGGTCCAGGCTAATAGTGAACGGGTTTGGCTAAAATCAACAATATATTGCTTAGTCTAGCCTGGATTGGGATAGATCATGTTCTTTAAATACATATAAAATTTTTTCAATCACAAGAAAATTTAATTGAGTGTTTTTGAATTTAAGGTACGCAAAGGAAGACATCATTGTGGTCTTGATATAGACAACCAATGGCTTTGAAGGGTTTTAAAGGATAAATGCATGCAGCTGTATTATTTTGGAAGTTTTAAATGCCAAACAAGTGATGTTTTTGGATAGAAATTTTGGTGCATGGAGTTTTGTCATTGAGATAGCATAGTAGTATGATGTTGAAGATGTTTGTGATGATTTTGTGCATCCCTGTCTACTATTCCAAGGGCAAAATCTATAGCAATAAGCTGTTCGAGGCATGCAAATGGAGAGATTTGATCCAATAAAATTTCTTATTTTGGTCAATCTATTATGCATGCTGGATATGTGATTCCCATAAGTTCAAACCGGTACAAGTGTAAAAAATTATTTTCGCAAGAAATCATTTCCTTGTATTGGCATTGGCCATGGTTTAATTTATTTGGCTAAAATTTTCTAAATACTTTGTTATTGGTTTGCTATTGATGTGAACTTTGTTTAAGTTTTACACATGAAATTTAATTGTGATGAGCAAATTAATTGTTCATTAATTTTGTGTAGTTTGAGGTTTTATTGATTTATTAGAATTAATTCAATCATTCCATAATCCTTTGGTTCTAGTGCTTAATTTTATTGGTTTGCACTAAACTTAGCCAACTTTTGATTATTTTTCTGTTTTTAATCTATGAATCTTAAATTCTATTGTGTTTTTATTCGTTTCATCTTTTGAGTTGCTTTAGGAATTGATACTTTAGACCATAAACCCTAAAAAGTACCTTTGCTATCTTTAGGAAACTGTGAAATTGTAATATTTGAAACTTATTTTTGTTTTGTGGATATAAAAGTCACTTGTAGAAATTCCAAGTGGCTTTCATATTGCAGCACATAAAATTAATTAGAGTGTTATGAAATTTTACAAAAAAGTGCTATTTTTTATTACATTTGAAGGGTCAAGATAATCTTAGAAAAATTTAATTTGTCCTTATTTTTTCAAGACTACTATGCTGTATTAATTTTAAGAAAAATTCTTCATTTTCTTAGCAGTACTGCGTTTTGAGATGTGCATTTGCATCTACGGTGGCTGGCTGGTTTTTCTCAGAGTTGTACTACCTTCCAAATTCTAGTTTTTTTGGAGTACTGATAAAACTTCTGTTGTGTAATGTTCTTGCCTTTGTTTTTTTGTTGGTAAATTTTGCATAGGAGAAACAATTATCGACAGCCCTATGGGAATAAAGCCACATGATTTCTTGGTATTATATAACTAGCTTATAGATTTAGATAAACCTTAACTTTATCAGAGGCTTCTATGAGCATTAGATAAACCTTAACTCTATCAGAGGCTTCTATGAGCATGCATCGTTAAATATGTTTCTGTTTGCTTTTTCGCAGGGATGGTAGAATAAAGATAATTGGAGGTGATAACATTGAAGGTTTTTTTATTTCACCAAAGAAGGTGCCCTACAAATATTTAGAGGTTTGAACTTTGCAGAATTAATTCGAGTAATTATTAAAATGCTTATTTTTTGCCATTTCTAAGTTTTTCCTGTTTTATTTATGTTGGAAGGGCTTAATGAGCTTATAAGCTTTTGTTGAATATTTATGGTTGTTAAAACATATATTTGAAACTCAGAATTCAACAGAAAGAGCTAAAATTTGACCTACTTTCTTAAAATAAAATATAATATGCCCCTTTGAAGCACTTGATTTGATCATTTCCATTGGTGAAAATTGCTTAGGGAACACTTTTTTTCTCCATCAGGAAATCATGCGTATAGCAACTGAGAACCAAGAAATGTAGATAGATTTGGAAGTATGAGTTGGCTGCTTCACCATAGATGGCTTTCCGTGGATTTAGCATCCAGTAAACATGGGGAAAATGCTCCAATACTTCTTACCTCCACACCGCACTCCCGGTGCTTCGTTTGGAATTTATTTTTTCATTATAGGATTTAGTGAGAATAGCTGTAACTCATGGACTCGTTGGAATTTGTAAAGCTTCAACAAATTTTTTTTGTCTGTTTCTTCTTTATATAGTATCGGTTAATTTCAACATGCTTCCCTAAGTTACGTTGAACATGCTCTTTGCTATGCTTAATTGCTGAAATGTGAAGTTTACCCAAGAGTTTTCTAACCGGATACTTTCAAACATACCAAGAGCTGCGGCTTTAAACTCTGCTTTCATGCTACTTCATCAAAGAATTTTAAATAATCTCTTTCCTGTAGTAAGCTTGAGAGATACAAGTCACACGGACTTCATTTTATCTTCTATGTGTTGATTCACATATCTGCTTGCTATTCATTCCACAAGTTCAAGGTCAAGGTCAAGATGAGCATGGGCTCAATAAATTAGTTTTCTAACAAGTATTTAATGTAGTTCTTCACCAATCGTGG
Source organism: Gastrodia elata (assembly GCA_016760335.1). Taxonomy (NCBI): domain Eukaryota; kingdom Viridiplantae; phylum Streptophyta; class Magnoliopsida; order Asparagales; family Orchidaceae; genus Gastrodia; species Gastrodia elata. The sequence goes on from JACERR010000025.1 coordinate 45,452, forward strand.
AGGCTACTTGGCTCCCAAGCTTTCTTGAAAAATCCTTGGGAATCCTAGCCACCTTGCAGCCACTTTTTGTAAGGTTATTAATGCATTCTTTCCTTGGGAGATAAAAATGCCTTGTTTTGATGTAGCAAACTTCATTTCAAGATAGTATTATTGTCCTCACGATTTCTTATTTCAAACTCGTCAACAAGATATTTAAGTTTAATTGCCACTTCAATATCATTTTGATTACAATAATATCATTCATGCATAAATAGAATTGCATTTTGATTTTTAGTTGAATGTCTGAATTTGATTAGAATAAAATTCATAGTTCCCATACTTTTTTGCATCTCTAATCTAACTACACATAATGGGATTACTTGAGGCCGTTTAAGGGCTTTTCTAACTATATTTCAAGAACTTTACATTTTCAATTTTCAAGGATTTATCTATAATGTTCTTGTCAGAAGAAAGAGATTACAGGATCTGAATTTTATTAGCTTGACAACAAGAATTATGGCTTCCTGGTAATCAGTGCCATAATATTGAGAACGCCCTTTTGCAGCTAATTCTGCCTAAAGTTTGTCTGTGCTCTTATTTTTCTTGGATTTCACTTAAAAAAATTTATTTGCACTCAACGTGACTCCTTGTGGGAAGATATGCCAATATTGAAATTCAATTTCTTCATGCGTCATTTTGCCACTCACGATGTCTTAACATTTCTTGAGTATCATTTGGAGTCACGAAATTTAGGTTGTGCACAAAAGTTTGGAAGTTAGGAGATAAATTATTTGTAGCAGGTAAAATTGGACAAAGGACACTTGGTGCATGATTGCACATATTTTTTAATTAATCATGCCAATAGAAATATTTGGGAGATTCTTCAAACTCAATGTTCTCCCTCAAGATTGCCTTAGGTTTATTTCTTAATTTTATTGCAGTGTGTTCTTTCATTAGTTTTTCTACAATCCTTTGCTCTTTTGGAGTAGATACTAGGGGTTGTTTGGCTCAGGCTTAGCTTGACTTAAAGAATTCTTGAACTGAGCTAAGCTAGGTTATCTGTTTGGTTGCCACCAAAGCTAAGTGGAGATTAAGTTATTTGATTAACAAAGTTGAAGTTTTATGTGACTAAATATTTGATGCTATTAAATAATATTTAAAAGTTTAATAAAATTTTTAGTATTACTATTGTAATAGTTAATAAAACAATTAATTAAATAATTAACTAAAAATAAATAAGTAATTGATAAATGATCAATTAATGATATAAATTATTTATAGTTGATAGTGTAGTTAAAACTTTAATTTGCCAACAGAATAAATATTTTTATAACTTAAATTATTATCATTATGATAATTTTATTATTATAATACTATTTAATAATTTAATATTAAATTTTTATTTATTTAATATAATTAATGTAATAAATTGTTATCGTTCTTTGTACATTTAATTTATTATTTATTATTATGACATGCTAAATGGGGTTGAATGTCAGCTAGTTATGTTATATGAGGGCTAAATGTTGGCCAACAAGGAAAAAAATTATTGATAAATTAAGTGTTATAGAGATGAGGATGTTTAGGTGGATAAATGGGTATACTCGTAAGGATAGAATGAGAAATGAGTTTATTGATAGAATGGTTAGAATTGCTCCAATAGTAGACAAGATTAGAGAATGATGCCTAGATGGTTCATGCATATTAAGCGTAGGTCGTGCAATGCCGTCGTTAGAAAAATTAAGTTTACAAATTTAGCCCATATTAAAAAGTGGTAGATAAAGGTCAAAAAAGATATGGGGAGAAACTATTAGGGATGATATTTTCTATTTGGAATATAGGGATGGGTTTCTATTTGATCGTGCACAATGGAAACAAATGATTCATTTAGCCAACCCTACTAAATTTGATTAAAGCTTGGAGTTATATTTGTTTTATTTTTAATGACATGTTAATTAACAATTTTAATCAACATTTTTTATTATTTTCTAATAGTGTTTTTATATATAGTGTTTTTTAATAACTTTTTCATTTAGCTGCGACTGTAGCAGATTTTATTTTAATTTATTTATCTTTATAAAAACTTCAACGCCTTTTACCTTGAATGACTTGAGCGCTTGAAACCGGGTGCTTAGAAAAGCATGTGTTTTAGGCACTTTAGGTGTTCATGTGGTGGGGCTGAGGACTAACAAAGCCCCTTATTTTTACGTTTTTTCTTACACCATTTGAATGCTTGATGCTGTTAATTTCTAAATTTGGGACCAAACAATCCCTGGGTGTTGGCGCAGAGTGTTGTATCTTCATGTTGTGGTTGACTGAGATTACATGCAATTTTGATGTATTTAGGTATGATCTTGATTTGTGGGACAAGAATCAGGTTGTGAAAATCATTTTCAATATTTGTATGCTGAAGGTATTTTAGCAAAAATAGAAAATAATGAATGCAAAAAATTACATTAATAAATAAATTATGTAATTTTAACATTTTACTTAAGTAATCATGAAAACTAAATCATAACTCTATTGAAATTGTTATGCATTGCAGTTTTATTTTTTAATTTATGTTTAATAAAATTTGCATTGTATCACTAATAGGAATTATTTTTTAATTTTATATGAATAAAATTTTGATAAATTTAATTATTAATTATATAATAAATATCCTAATTTTTCTTAAGAATTAGGTGAGCTTCTTTTGAAGCAAATATGTGGCAGGTGAGATTTGATCCCAAGAATTAGAATAACAAATTATGAACTTCAACCACTAAGCTAGAACACTATTCACAATAATTATAATTATAAATATCATAATTATAATCGCACTATTACTTATACACTACTTTGACATTAAAATTATCTCATTTTGAGCTAAACAAGTCAAAATAGTTCTATTTAAAAATATATTCAAGCAACAAAAAATGAAATTGCCTTGAAATAAATTTCAAGTTTATAATGAAATTTGAAATTAATTTTGCATTAGATTTGAGCCATAATTGGTGAGCTTGTGAAGATAACTTTGAGAAATTTGAAGGGATTATTTTGTGAAATTTACCATATTTTATTAAAAAATAAAGCTGTATATGAACCTGAATATATATTTGTTTAGTATTAAAACAGTAACAAAATAAAAATCACACTAAGAATACAAATAATGGGAGAGGATTATGCGTACCCACAAACCTATTTTATTTGCATATCTAATAACAATTTTTTAATTCTTACATAACTACCATACAACTCATTATTAACCCAAAACTACCAACCTACATAGAATCTACTTATTATTCTCTATATTGTTATGATAAGGTGTTGTGAAAATTATAAAATTGAGGTTTAGATATATAAATGCCCAAAATTTGGGTGTTGTGTGTACCTCAAAATTGAAAGGTATTCACAGATAATTTTGAGTTTATTAATATTGCATGGTAAACTGAATGGATTTCTTTGTTGTTTTATCTTTTCACTAATTAGCAGTGCAAACCTTCATGAAACCCTAAGAATCAATTATGATCTATATACTTTCTGTGTTGATAGTGCATAAATCTTGCATTCAATTATATTTTATATGTACCTTTTCACTTTATTTCATTAAAATTTTATTTTCTTTTTATTTCAGTTCCTTGACAATAAAGGGTTCATTATTGGTGTTTCAAATGAGAATGACATTCAGGTATGCTGCTGTAATTTTTCTTAATTTATTTTGCTTTTCTTAATCTTTGATAAGTGTTGATTACTTATTTCCTACTCCTCATCTTTGTTGCACTGATGAATAGGCAAATCACAGAATTGTCACTTGCAGCAGCAACGCTGAGAAGACATGTAGTTGGAGAAATCCAGTAGTGACTTGGGGTTGCCACAGATTGTATTGTAAACTGTGCTATATGTGAATTTTGTTGCCCTAGCAAAAACTTGCTTAGTTTTGAAATATTTTGGTGCCAACATCTGTTCTGAAACCATACCTTAGCTCTATCCATAAAAAGAAAAAGTTTTCAAAAGTACATCAATTATTTTAATTCTAGATTGTTCAACATGCCAAATTTATTTATAAACCAAATTAAGTCTTCCAACTTTTTGATTTGATCCCAATAGATCATATTTTGGGACTAAATTGGGATTTGATTTGATTTGATTTGATTGTTGTGTAGTTAATTGGATCATAATTCATCAAGGATTAAATTAGTTAAGCTGAAATAGCTGCTGTGCTATTTTGAAAATTTTTTCATTCATAAAGGCCTTTAATTATTTAAAAAGTTTCCCCAACTTGTTTGATACTGAAATACTTGTTTTTAAGGTTCTTCCAAATTATTATAAAACTAGAAAATGCCTGCTTTTTTTTCGATTGGAAAGCTTTGGTTGATTCTCCCTTATCATTAAATGTGTAAACAGGAAATGTTTATCTTCAAATTACTTTATTAGCTCTGAGAAAAGTTTGGAAGAGCCATAAAACATAATCAACATTAACCTTTCCCAGCACTTTAGGTTGGCTTAATGAATCTGTGATGCCTATTAATTCTTTTGAATTAGAGTGCTGCGATTGAAGTAAAGGAGCAGATTGTGTGATCTCCATTATATCTCTTCCTGCTTTTCTATTAGCATGTTGTGTGATCATGATATTCTACTTGCCTTGTCGGATGAATATTGCCAAAAGGATAGATATCTGCTTTTTACTCGTAAGAATTTATGCGTGCCCTTTTTATTGTTAGTTGATTGACACAAAAGAATCTTGTTCCAACATATCTGTTATGGCTAGCTGACATGCCTTTGTTATAATTTAAATCATGAAGATTCTTTGGTTCTTGTGATATTATAATCCATGTGCAACTACTGATATTTGCGTGACACCCCACGTTTGCCATTTGTTTTAATCGTTTGTTAGCACTCCGCTTATGCCAGCTTTCTTTTTTTTTACAATCTTAACTTTTTGCTGTATTAATCTGAAGTTGTTAAGTATCTTGATTTGAGCAGGTTTGGGATCTCCAATGTAGGACATTATCTTATTCTTTATTGTGGAATACCAACATTACTGCCTTTGCTGTTATTAGCGGAACATATTTGATGTGCGTTGGCATATTCTAATCTTTCAACTCTTCGTAGCCTGATGTTAATTTTGACTGGAAATGTATTTTGTAACTGTAGATGTCCGTAATAATGCAGGTATGTTGGGGATGAGAATGGACTACTTTCAGTGCTGAAATACGATTCAGATGAAAACAGGCTGTTCAATATGCCTTACAATATTCCAGCAAAATCTCTGTCAGGTAGTTAGCTATCAATTCTAGAATAAACGTAGTTACAACTTGTGCCTTATGTGTGCTTACCAATATGGATATCACTTTTTTCAATCCAGTTAATTTGCACTAATTCAAGATATAGTGAACCAATTTGTGTCAATCTGCTAATTTGGATGATAAAATAATGTTCAACAACTTGTTTTATTTATTCCATAGATTATGCAAAATGTCCAAATTAGTACATCGGCTATGAAGAGGTGAAATTTAGTATAAAATGAATAGTTGGGGACTAAATTTAACCTGTAGAATAGCTGGGACAAAATTTGGCAAATGTCTGTTTTCTGTGCATACTGCATAGGGGTTAAGTATACACAAGAAAGCCAAAATTCAAAATTTATCGAATGGGTAACAGTGATTGTGGATGAGAGGTTACAATATTCTCAATTTAATTAAGAAGGCCAATTTAAAAAATTATGCATCCTAAAAGGCTACAACAACAACACCAAGCCTTAATCCTACTAGGTGGGGTAAGCTACATGAATCCTTTATTTCCATTGTGCACCATCAAATAGAAGCCCTTCCATAAGATCCAAATTGAGAAGATCCTTCCTATGTCATTTTTTAAAATAATTTAAAGGAAAAATAGGAAAATCGATCTTTTTGTAGTCTGTGATGTACATGATAGATATAACTCAAAGCAGAACTGCTTAAGCAGGAGTGAAGTACGTTGCCAAATGGTGCATCACTAAATGAGAAGATAGTAATAATCAAGTTAAAAGAAGTAGCTACTGAAGCTAACCTCCTAAATATCAGTACTTAGAGTATTATTTATTATGGCTTCGGATGTCTGAATAATCAATTATGATGTTGCTCCTGAAAATGTTTGTTTGTTGAAACAGGTGATCTGAAATAGTTGGTACCAATTGAAGATCCAACTGCTGCTGTATTATTTGGAAATTAAATAAGCTGTAATACTATAACTAAAATAACTTCTCTTAGAAACTATAACTCTATTCCATTGTTGTATTGCATTTAAAACTTACTTTTTAAAGCTCTTTAAGAAAATTGACGTGGCTAGTTTTGTTTTCTTAAACAAAATTAACGGTGGTTGCACGAGCAACTTTCCATAAAGCATTCTTTAATGCATTCCCCGTGAATCATGCCACTTTAAAATTTTGGTGTAGATGCCTAACTCAGAATCTATTAGTGGCATTAGGGAATACATTCATAAAAGTAAGCATCAAACTTTTTTGTTTATCAGAACAAATGTAAAATTAGCACTGGCATCAACAAAATTTAAACCTCTTGCAAACATTTTTAAAAATTATTCCCAACTATATTTTGATTCAGATTTCACAATAACCCAAGCAACACGATAGATATTGTTATTAGCATCTAAAAAAATGACAAGTAACTATCCACCTTGTTTTCCCTCCAAAAATATCCCTCAACCCCTATTATGGGTCGACAACATGTCTGCAAATCATCTTTACATGTTGAGAAACACATGTGAAGGCACAAAAATGTTGTCATAAAAATGATCACCTGTAGTCTGAATAGAGATTATTGAACCATGATTAATTCTTGCAATCTCTAAACAATAGCTCTACATTTTATTTGTTGTTCTTCCTTTTGATGTACCATTGCTAAATAAAAAATAATATGAGTTTAGCAATCAAATCCATTTCTAATCATCAGCCTTAGTCAAATTAAGATAATACTGTACAATTAATAATAATTTATTTCAATTAGGTAGAAGCATTAATTTATGGCATCAGAAATAACAAAACTTTGGTGGATCACTCGCACTAAGAACCGAAATTACAAAACACAAGCACATAAGCATCATCACAAAAATTCGACTCCACCTTACAAAGACAACATTACAGTAACGAGCAAACAGCCAAAGAAACACCAACTCAAAATAGCATAAATATTCAGCATCGCCCTACACAGAAAAATAAAAATCAAGAGATAACCTCTTTGCTTGCAAACAACAGGAAAATCAGAACATACCATCTCAAGCGAATACATTTAACTACATATAAGTAAGACATCCAAAGCTGAAAAACCACCCAGACTGAACAACAAACTAGGCACAAATGATGCCATATATCAGCTCTTCTACCTAACTGGAGTGATTTCAAAAAAGTAATTGATGCAACATTAAATTAGTGGTTGTTGGAAGCTACTCACAAACGCAAATCAGTGGGTGTTGGATGCGTCGAGGCCGTATAAGTTGGAATCGATGTTGACGTATGAAGGGTGTCAATGTCGGAAACGGCGTGTAGGTCGGAAACGGCGTGGACATCGGAAGCGGCGTGGACGTCGGAAGCGGCGTGGACGTCGGAAGCGGCGTGGACGTCGGAAGCGGCGTAGACGTCAGAAGTGGTGTGATTGTCGTAGAACTGAGAATGGATGTCGACACTTTAGAGACCGTTATTAAAATTTGCACATATGATGTGTGACGTCAGATGCAGCTCAGCATGGAGAACCGAATCCCGAATCGCAGCACCCTAAGGCGAGTAGTGGTGTGGAAATAGCTGTGTGAGGACGATATTAAAATTAGCTCAAATTACTCATATTAAATCCCACGTGGAAATAGTTGTATCCGAATTACACATATACTCTTCCTTTTTTAACTGATGGAATGAGGGTAATGGGGATATTAACAGTACGCACCAAATAAACAATTAAACAAGAGTCAACGGACTACAAAAATATTTACAAGAGTCAAATGTCCATTTTCAGCAATTTTCAAGAGTCTAAGGGATCAATTTGATTATTTTCTCCTTTTTTAAAAGTTAGATTAAACTTACTCAAATATCAATAAGCAGGATTCCATATAATTTTTTTAAAAAATATTGCCGTTATTTGAATAGTTAAACAGCCAAAGCAAAAGCTAAATTAGGCTTCCACATAGTTTTTGAAAAAAGTACTTGATTATTTTCACTGCAATTGAAATCTCATCATTGAATAAAATTAAACCAAAAACAAAACTTTAGTAAAACAATAATTTTTTTTCATTATTTTTTTTGCTAATTTACCAAAAACAAAAATTTCAGTAAAACAATATTAGTTTGGGGTTGCAAAGAAGAAACAATGGAACATATGTTGAAATGTAAGCTTACTTAGGCCATTTCCAACCAACTTATTCATTGGGGAATTCATTGTTAGATCACTTCAACCATCTTTGAGGATTTTATAATTGAGGCCAATACCAAATTGTGCTCTCGATTTGCCATTCAGGCATATGTATACATACTATACCAATCTTGCAGGCGCCGCTTAGCCAAGCGTCATAGTGCCTTTTCACCCTGAGTATTTTTGCCACCACTATTTTTTTTTTTTGCTTTGAAGTTGAACTTTACATTCACGGTGGTGGGCTCATGGGACACTTTTGCCTTCCCTGGCTCGAGTCACCTTACTATTAAGTGGTGCTTCTTTGCCAGGCTATTTAATGGACAACTTTGATGAATCTTTATTCACCAAGCACTCGATGATGTTTGGTAGAAATGTTGTTTGCAATGATTGTGAGTAGCTAATTTTGTCCAGAGGCTCTAAAGTTAAGGCTTCCTCACCATTGGAAGCAGAGATTAGAGCGGCTCAACTCCTAGGGCTCACTTCTTCCATGGATGCAAGAAGTTTATGGCATTATTATTGAGGGCAACAACATCTATGCGATTATAAGGCTGAATAAGATTTGAATATGCTACTTGAAATGGGGTGCTTGCCTCTTTTAGGTATATATCATTTTTTTTAATTAGAAACATTCTCTTTGTGCACCGTCATAGGAATTGTAATTACATTGCAAATTTATGTTTTTTATATGATGAAGTTGATGACTAGACTGTTATGGTGTGGAAATCAATTGGATCATCAATGAAAGTGCAAATGGTGTCTCGGTGGGTTCTGAGGCAAGTCTTCATTAGCCAACAGCAAGACAAGTGCCAAGGAGGACCTGATAGCAAGTTAGGTGCTTAGGCGTGCCACTAGGTACCCAGAGCTGGAGGCAGCGAGCCTGATGCCCAGGAGTGCCCAGGCGCCCCAGTGATAGCCAGTCGGGCGCTCAGAAGCAGTTGCAGATAGCAAGCCTGGCGCCCGTGCTCGACCAAGCGCCTCAGCAAGCCGTGAGGCAGGCGCCCATGTGTCTGTAGAAATTCCATCATGGGAGTTATGTATCCTAAGGCTGTTTAGGGCACTTTGGTGTTTGTTTGACTCTTCATATAAAAGCTAATGTGTTGGGTTAGGGTTTAATGTGTGTGCCATAATCTCTGAGAGCTTGGTGGCTTGGAAACTCAAATCCTTAGAGTGAGAACTAGAAGGGGAAAATCTGAGAGAAGAAGAAGAGGAACTCAAGGCAGTGATTATTTCTTTTCTCCAGTGCTTGATAAGTTCTTTGTAATTTTGTATTTGGTGTGATTTCGTGAATTCTCATTTTTGAGTTTTCCACGTATATCTTTGTGTTAGTATACTTGTATGCTTATGATTGTTTTTGCTGTGATTGTTTTGTGTTGGTATTTTTGTATTTGTTTCGGTAACTCTCAGTGGTCAAACCTTGGTAATAGGGAACCGGCGAGGGACCGCTGGTTTTGTCCCCAACATAGACACACTGGGAACACTAACATTTGGCAGTCAAAGTGGATGCCATGCACATGGGGGACATTGGCAGGTGGTGTTTGCACATTCTACTTCTTTGACAAAGTTCTATGTGTGCTATAGGGGAGTCATTGATTGGAAAAGATGCTTAAAAGGAAATTATAAAAATTATTAGTTGGATTTAAGGAGATCATTGGGGTTGTGCTCTGTAGCCAGTTTACTGATGGTTGTTGAAGAAGAAAAAAGACTATTGGAGTTAGGAAGAAAAAGAGGGGGAAGAAGATGATAGGTGCTGGAAACTTTCTCCATTTGGGAAGTTGGATGGTGTTGACAACCTGGGGAGAAGTCTTTAGTACATGAGGAACTCTATATCTTTACTCAATTCAATGTAATCAATACATATCCCTCTCCTATTTATAATCTCTTTTACAAGGTTTGTAAGGGAAAAATGTGAGTGGAAAATAAAAGTTAAAAGGCAAAATAAATGATAATTTAATAATTTATAAAACTTTTGTACTTAAATGAGCTAATTGTAATAAAATAATATAATATTGTGTTCACGATTGTTCTGCAATTGTCTCACATCATTTTCAATAATAGAGAGGGTATCCTAATGTTGTTTCTACATGAAGGAAATGAAGGACAATTGATTCTGCTCCTTAAGTCAAAATATTAATGTAAGGCTGTAAAAATATGCAATGAGCATATTTGTAGTTTTTGAACTGATCAGATTTTGTGTATTATAACACGTTGCATGATTTACTGCTTTCTATTACTTTGCAATGCTCTAATATATTTGAAAATTTGGTCTCATGGTATCACAGACGATTTGATTGCCTTATGTTCTTGTTTGTGATAATTGAACCATTTATTTTGAAGCCTTATATCTGCACAAATCAGTAATCATTTGTTCTTTGTGCTTTTAAACTGAATTTAATTTAGTAAAATAAGGGCTTTGTTGTCACTTATTTGCCCATGTTGTTTTAGGTTTTTATTCAAGCTTTGTTCAATTTTGAGTCAGATCCTATTAAAATCACATATATTCTCCCTAATTATATGGCTATCCTCACAGAATCAGTTGGTGTTTCAGTTCCTGACCAACAGCAGATAGTGGGAGTTTTGCCACAACCTGGTACCTCTGGCACCAGGTATTATTTTTGATTATCCATGCAATTTTTCTTCTTCCATTCGGTTTATCAGTGAATATATCTTACGCTATAAAATTTTTGGAAGTTTAAATGAACTAACCTTTGGAACACCTGTTAATTAGTCTAGGTCTTTCTACATTTAACCATATCTTTTGATGAGAGAAATAAGCCAAAATATTCTCTTGACTATTTCAGGTTGATGAATTTAGTCTCCAGACTATTCAACATACATAATTTAGTCTCCCAGTTATTCTATTTGATACTAATTCAGTTCTCTTATTATTCAGTTTTATCTCAATTTATTCCCACTTTGATACAAAGTGGGATTAAATTTAATAAGTGGGGATTAAATTGCATCATTAGTAGTGCTAAATTAAAATGATAAAGTAGTCTAGGGGCTTTTTTAACAAGTTTCTTCTGATGATGTATTTGCTCATGCATATGCAATTGAATGCCTGTGAGATCTAAAGCATATTTCATATTTTAGTATAATTTTATATAAATAATTGTTACTTTTATTAGGGTGATAATCGCATATGAGAACGGGTTGATTATACTCTGGGACATCTGTGAAAGTCATGCAGTCGCAGTGAGAAGTTCTAGGGATCTGCAGCAGAAGGACAAGGAACATAGTGAATCTTTCTCTGAAGCTTCCAATGACCTTACTGATACTGTTTCCCATGACAATGAGGAGAAAGAGATTTGCTCCATTTGCTGGGTGTCTAACTCAGGCTCCGTCCTTGCTGTTGGTTATATTGATGGTGATATATTATTATGGGATCTTTCAGTAAGTTCTCCAATCAAAGGAAAAGGGAGTAATGTATCATCCAAGAATGTTGTTAGGTTGCAACTAGCTTCTGGAGATCGCAGGCTTCCTGTCATTGTTTTGCACTGGGCTGCTAAAGCTAAGGCAAATAATGATAAAGGCGGGCAACTGTTTATTTACGGTGGTGATGATATGGGGTCCGAAGAAGTTATAACGGTTTGCTTTTGTCACTTGCTGGAGTTTTGCTATGTCATTATCTGTAATAATTGAGATTCACCATTTGAAATGTTGCGCATATTTGAAACAGTAGAAATGCATCTGTATTAACAGCTACATATGATGATTTTACACATTTAGCTGCTCTCTAATGATTGGAATTATGATGATGAAGATGATAATCATTATATTTCAACTTATTTTCCAAAATTAATTATTATCTACATGTTTGACCAATATATCTGCTTAGAAATATTAAAACTAGAAGATTTGGTTCTTGTAATACATATTCATCTTTACAATTATCTTGCCTTGCAGGTTCTTAATCTTGAATGGTCCACTGGTATAGATACCGTAAAATGCATCTCTGACACAGAACTTAATCTTGACGGATCCTTTGCAGATATGATATTAGTACCTGATACTGGACCAGCAAATCATAACTCCAATGCTGCACTTTTTGTATTAACCAACCCTGGACAAATAAATGTTTATGATGACGCAGCACTTTCAATGCTAAAATCTGCAGAGAGTGATTTTCATGCTTATGCTGAAAAGTTTCCTGTTGTAGTGCCCACTATTGATCCTCGCATTACTGTTACAAAGCTATGTTTTTTACCAATGATCCAGGACTCCTTTAAGGACTTATTAAAGGTATCATTTAATAGGATATTATAAAACTGTCCGTCTTAGAACCTTAAAATACTTTTGTTCACCTTCCTCTCTCTCTCTATCTCTCGCTCTCTATTTCTTTATGTCTATTCTGTCTATGTAGAAAGCCTTTGCTAAGTTAAACATAGCATCAACATTGTCTACTGGTACAAAATGGCCTTTGACTGGGGGTGTCCCTGGTGAAGCGATTGTTGATGAAGACAATGACATTAATAGACTATACATAGCAGGCTATCATGATGGATCTGTTAGAATGTGGAATGCTACACATCCCATCCTAACACTTGTGCTAGTATTAGAAGGAAAGGTTAGAAAATTGTGACATTTTTCTATGAGAAGTATTTATTTTATGATTTTTTTTTAAAAGTTTAGTTTTTGGCTTTGGTGTGCAGGTCACAGGCATTGAAATGGATGGTCAAAATGCATCGGTGTCAGCATTGGATTTCTGCCCCTTAAGTATGAATTTTGCTGTCGGGAATGAGTTTGGTCTTGTAAGCACAATTTCAAGTGGCAGCCTCTTAGCTGAACCATGAATAACCATAGTTTATAAATGCTGCAACAATATTTCGTCCCTGTTTTTCTAAATATTTAACATGCAGGTTCGACTCTATAAGCTTCAGGAAGGAGCTAATCGTCCAAATATTTTTTTTGTGAATGGAAATAAGCAAGAAGGTATTAATTGTGCTTAGGCATAAGATCTAATTGATTTAGTCAAATTCGGGTATCTCATTGTAATGTATTCAATCATTGTCTTCTAAAATTTTAATATATGGCTTAAATTAATTATGTAAAAGGTTTTATAATCTTGAACTTTGCCTTTATTATTGAAAATAGGTATAACAATATTTTTTCTTATATTCATTTGACATATCTATCTTCAAAATTATATTAAAAAACTTGGTGAGCATGGAATTCTTTCCTTGTACGAATATTGTCATGCATCAATAGGGATGCCATATGATCCTATATGTAAATGATTTCCAGTTGATTTTCTACTTTTCAGTCAAAGTAATTGATTGACATTTGGCATTCTTGATGAATTCTTGTTTCCGTATTATTTTAGATTAGCATACACTTTGATTGTATGAAAAAACATTAAATAGTTTATAAATTAATACATTATAGACTCAAATGCTAAATAACATCCATTATTTTACCTTTTATCATATTTTATTATAATATTTGCTTAATATATTTTACTTTAATATCTAATAATTATGAATATTAGCATTCTATTCAAAATTTTGAAATTTAAGATTTGAAATTCAAAATTTGAATTAAAATTTGAACTCTAAAGTTATAATGAAATTTTAGTGAAGATTTTTCTTTTATAAATTTGAAATACAAATTCAAAATTTAAATAATAGAATTTAATGATATGCAAAAGTACATTAATTGTTAGTTCAAATTCTCTTTTATATAATTAAATTTATATTTTAAATTTTAAAAGATGAGTTTTTAAAATTTATTTATAGAAAGAGCTATAAATCTGAGTTTGCATTTGGACTAAAGGAGGGAGATAGTAAATGTAACGACCCAAAGTCGTTATTCTGCAAATTAGGTCAGAATCCTGTCTTAAGAATCAGGATCCTGGGGAATTTTAATTTAGGGCAAACAAAATTGCCAATAGATAGAAGTAATTTTTAGATCAAAGTGCCCTAGTTTGGAAAAATTCCAAAAGATAGAAGCTTCCGCCTTATTCTCTAAATTATAAAAAATCAAAACATTGAAATACGTGTCCGAATTCATCGTTTTCAGTGTCGATGTGTTAAGTATATTATTTAAAGGCTGCTCGAGAAGTTTCATCTAATTCTGAGCGCCGATTTGATCGTGACAAATTTTCAAAGTTTTAAACCTCAAAAATTAAAATAAAATAAAATTTTGCTCCGAATCGAAAATTTTCGGCTCGAGGGTGTTCATCATATCGTGACACACCTTGGCGCCAAGTTTCGTTGTATTTGGACGCCAAATGGCGGAAAAATACGATTAATTTGAAGTTTAAAATTTTTCTCCATTTTTCCTCTGTTTTCCCCAATCGGCCACCCCCCTCCTGTTCGCCGATCACATATTGCGATGCGATCGCAGGCTGTGTCGTGCGACAGAGCCTGCGGCGGAAGGTTCTTCCGCTTGCTTGCGTCGTTTTTGGCCCAGGCTGTCGGCCCTATGAGCTGACCTCGACCCTCCTTCCCCCCTCCGCCTGCCAGGAGGGCCCGCTTGTGCCGATTTTGGCGCAGGATGCGATCGCCTCCTACCCTCAGCCGAACCCCAACCCTCTCCTTTATAAGAAGCTCTCCCCTCCCCCTCTCCTCCTCACAAACAGCTTCCAACCCCTCCTCCTCAGCCCTTCTAGCAGCCGGCTAGCCCCTCTCAGCCAGCTCCCTCCCTTCCTGTAGCTGGCCAGCCCCTCCTCAGCCGCTCCAGCCTCCTTTCCGCAGCCCCCGGCAGTCCCCTTCAGCCAGCCAGCTCCCTCTCCGGCAGCTTCCAGCAGCCCCCGGTAGCCTCCGATAGCCAGCTGTGAAGCCGCCCTGTAGCCGCTGCCAGCCAGCCTCTCGCTGTTGCCACCTCGGCCTGCCATCCGGCCAACCCGTTCCGGCCTCTCTTCGTTTTTCGGCGATTCTAATTCTAAAGTAAGATGAGGAAATTGAAGAACACATTTGTTTTCTTTAAATCTTGTTACTCTCTTTATAACTATTAAATTTATAATTAGTC
This sequence comes from Gastrodia elata, assembly GCA_016760335.1. Classification (NCBI taxonomy): domain Eukaryota; kingdom Viridiplantae; phylum Streptophyta; class Magnoliopsida; order Asparagales; family Orchidaceae; genus Gastrodia; species Gastrodia elata. Next base: position 60,772 of record JACERR010000025.1, read on the forward strand.
ATTCACAATAAAATTATTCTCATTGATAATGAGAATGATTCAATTGTTATAAATGACTATTATTTCCTAAATTGCCAATTCAGTCATTTTTATTCTGACTTTGTCGTCATAAAGTATGATGATCATAATCTTAAGACACTTTAATAATTATAACTGCTTTAATAGCAGCTTAAATCAATCGAACTTCAAAAGTAGAAAAAAAACAGAATGAAATAAGAAATTAAACTCCTAAATTATTTGATTAAAAAGCTAACTTAAAAATATCGGGGACTTAAATGCAGATTGAGCGAACTGTCACTCATTCGAGTTGTTGAACTTCTGAACTTAAGGATCAAAGGTACCAAGTATATAACCTACATTACATCTTGTATTTTTTTATTACTGCTATGCTTCGCGTATTTGCTTTGAGCCAAATCCATTTGAAGCTTGGTTGGTTGTCCGGAACTAACGTAATATCATTCGGGGTTGTTACCGGAAAATGACATTGGTATCATTCGGGGTTGTTACTGGAAAAATGATATCAGTAATATTCGGGATTGTTGCTGGAAAAATGACGTCAGTAACATTCGAGGTTGTTATTGGAAAATGACATCAATAACATTCGAGGTTGTTACTGGAAAAATGACATCAGTAGCATTCAGGGTTAGTTACTGGAAATGACATCAATAACCTTTATTTTGTGATAAATACTTGTTGCAAGAATTAGCTTGCTTATTTGCGCGATTGCCTTACCTATTCTGCATTTTCACATTCCGCTAATCTCACCTTTATAAAGTAATTTGTTATTGTGTACTGCTGTACTTAGAGTATTCTCTAATTACTGAGAATTTCAATCATGGTATTATTTTCTGTACAATACCAGGTCAGGTGCTCCTGGAAGAGGTTAAACAAGAACCCTAATTTTCAAATGGATCGACGACGGCGCTGAATTGCTTATTTTGTTTCTTTTGTTTTGTACGATGAAGGATCTTGTAATAAGAATTTTGATAAATGAAAAATATCTTTTACTTTTATATGCGTATTCTTTTTCTCTCAAATTGATCGATATAATCCTGCGGCGAGCAGTCACCCAATGCTAGAACGGTTTCTGTCGAACCGGCTTCGGGCCGTCACAGTGAATGTGTTAAAACCATTCTATTTTGAAAAAGTAGTTGGCCGCCTCATTATTCTTTCTTTTCTACTTGTGTATCTTGAAGCCATTTAGTGACATTTATTAACTTGCGTTAGGTAGTGGATGGATAGTGTAAAATTTATCAAATTTTATGATATAAATCATTTAAGAAATATGCTAGAGCTGGGGTATCCATTGGAAATTATGCATTATATTGGTTGAATATTGTAAAAAGTGCACAAAGGCTACTACATTGTCACCCTAGTGTAAAATAAGGGTTCTTACATTATGTATGAATGCGAGTACAGAAGCTAGTTGATGTTCTAATTTAGATTTGACAGTTGGAATATCTATAGTCTCATTAGCAATTTTTTGAGTTGGTAGATAATATGATTAATTGGATGATAAGTATTTCATTTTCTCCTAGTACTCTATAGAAAATTAAAAGTATAAGCTTGAAGTGCTAGTACTCTATAGGAAATTATCATATGAATGACTTGGCTATCATTCTTGATAAGAAATTAAAGTATAGTGTTATGGAAGTTAAAATGTTGAAAAATAGAATTATATCTTAAATATTATAATTGGTGCAATAGTTTTTAATATTGTATGTGTATGCTCTTCAAATAAGATTGGATGTGAGTATAAAAAATTGGCATGATTTGGAATTAGTTGTTAAAGGAAAGACATAGGTTAGCAACATTAAGAGATAGAGAAAATCAAGGACTTAAGTAAAATAAAATATATTGAAGATAACATCAAAATATTTTTGAAAATGAAGATATTCAATATAGATGAATTAGTAATTTTGCCAAGTTTTTAATAAAGTTGTAATTATAAAATTGAGTGAATTAATAGTTATTAAAATAATATTTATTGTACATTTATAAGAGAGGTTAGTAAAACTACGATTTGGAATACTTTGAGGATGATGAAGAGTGAAAAAGTTGTACGATTGGATGATCATATCGATGTAAAAATGTTTGGGTGGAAAAAGAATTTCTTGGCTTATTAAATTGTCTAATGTTTATTTAAAGATTAAAAAATGTCAGATAAGTGAAAGAGTATTGTTGTACCTATTTATATGAATAATAGTATGCTTTAGATAGTGCAAATTATAGGAGAATTAAATTAATAATATATATGTTAAAATTTTGGGGAAGAGTGATCACATACACATTATGAAGTGATAATTGTATTTTATAAAACAATTTGGTTGTCATGTAGATCTTTCATGGAAGCCATATATTTACTAAGAATGTTTGATGGAGAAATTTAGATAAAGGAAAAGAATATCTTCATATTTTATTTTTTGTTCTTGAAAAGACATGATAGAATGCCAAGAAATGTTCTTTGGAGAGTTATGAAGAGAAATAATTTGTGGCTTCTATTGATGTTATTCAATATATGCATACTGGGTTGTAATGTGTTTGATAACAACGTGGCTTGTCTTATGATTTTTTAGTTTCTATTGGATTACACCAAGACTTTGCTTTCAGCCCATATCCTTTTACTCAAATAATAGATGTTCTTGCTAAACACATCCAAGAGGAGGTTGGTGCATGTTTTTGTAGATGATTTATTTTAATTGATAAAACTAGGGACAGAGTTAAAGAAAAACTCGAGTTGTGGAGGGTTACTTCATAATTTAATTGGTTTTGTTTTCTTAGACCTAATACAAAATATATGGAGCATAATTTTAATTTGAATAGAAGTCATATTCTCAAAAACACCGCTGTTGAGGACGTCGTCATCGAAAAGAGCGAGAGATTCATGTATTTTGGTTCAATTTGTCAAAATAATAGTGAAATAGAGAGCAATGTGATCAGTAGAATCCAATTTGGCTGGTTGAAATAGAGGAACATGTTTTGAGCATTGAATGAGTGAAATATCTCACTAAATTAAAAATTATAGAGTAGCTATACGATTGTCTAGCTCATATGGGGCTGAATGTTTACTAATAAAGAAGGGTGTTTTTGATAAATTAAGTGCTACAGAGATGGGGATGTTAAGGTAGATGGGTGAATATACTCGAAAGGATAGAATGACAAAATTACTTGAGAGAATGCGAATGTGGCTCCAATAAGATTAAAGAATATCATCTTAAATGGTTCAGCCATTTTAAATGCGAACCGCTTGATGCTTTGTTTGAAAAATTGAATATATGAATTTTGCCCATTTTAAAAGGAGAGGAAGATTAAAAATGATATGGGAAGAAACCATTAGATAAGGATCTTTTATATTTGAAACTTAGGGAGGGATTTCTATTTGATCATGCACAATGGATGCAAAGGATTCACCCAGCTAAGCATGCCTAGTGTAACTCAATCTTGTTGTTGTTGTTATAGTTTGCATTTGAAATAAAGATGAGGCATTATGCTAAGGAGATTTATTTGTTATGATAAAAAATGTAAAAAAAGGTCTGCACTCTCTTCTCTCTTTCTCTCATGGCCACAAGCCACTTATTCTTCTCAGTTAGGTTCGATCTCTGATCTTCCTTTTTGGCTGTCTTCCCTATCATCAATACTTGGTGTGTTTTGTCCTTTTTATTATTATGTCTCCTGCTCAATCATTAATTTCAGAAGTATTCCATTTTTATTTATTAATTTGATATCTCAATCCTAAATGCAGGTTATTTAGGTTGATTGTGTTTCATTATGTTTCTATCGCATGCTGATTAATTCCAAAATGCTCAATACCGAATTGTAGAAGTCAAATAATGTTCAAACTTCATTTATTTTTTATGCCACACTGTCCAGTTCCAATGTTTCTTCCCCTTCTTCCATTATCTTGCCGATTCATCAATATCTGGCAGTATTTGAGTTGTTGTGCCAAATGTCTCCATTATAAATATGGGTGCATTGCAACTCATACTCTAGCCTTTCGATTTTAAAATCTTTGTATTTATTAAGTGGGACTCTTCCTTTATCATTTGCTTGAATAAACTTAAGTAATAAACTTAAGATTATGCAAAATTAAACATTGACTCATTACTATGCAAAATTGCACGTTGAGCCTGAGATTACAACAACAATAACATCAAGCCTTAGTCCCACTAGGTGGGGTTGGCTATATGAATCATTTGTTTCTATTGTGCACGATCAAATTGAAACCTCTCCGTAAGTTTCAACTAGTGAAAAAACTTTTTTAATAGTTTTTTCCTGTATTTTTTAGCCTTGTCCTCTTTTAAAATGGGTGAAATTCAAAAACTTAAATTTTCTAACAGTTGCTTTGCACGGTCTACTCTTAATATATCTAAACCATCTAGTATGACAATTTCTAATCTTATTCACTATTGGAGCTACTCCAACCTTGCTACTGATAAATTCTTGTCTATTTATGAGTATATCCACTCATCCACTTAAGTATCTCCATCTTTGTAATACTTAGTTTATTAGTGAGTTTATTTTTCATTGGCCAACATTCAACTGCATATAGTTAGCCCAATAGCTACTCTATCAATTTTCCTTTAAATTTGAGTGAGATTTGTATCACACAGCACTCCAAAAGCACTTCATTTCATCCAACCTTGTTAATCACATCGCTCTTTATTTCGCTACTATTTTGAATATTTGAGCCTAGATACTTGGACCTCTCGCTCTTCTTGATCACATGGTCCTCAATACTTATGTTCTTGAGATTAGAGCTTCTAATATAATTGATCTTACACTCCATATATTTTGATTTAGATCTACTAAGAAGAAATCATTTAGATTTTAAAGTAGTCATCCACAACTCAAGTTTTGTTTTAACTATATCCTTGGTCTTAAAAGACATGCATCATGGAGTTTCCTCTTGAATGTGCTCAAGAAGAACATCCATAATTAAAGCAAAAAGATATGGACTGAGAGTTAAACCCTAATGATTCTTTTAGTAACAGGAAAGTTATTAGACAAATCACCTTGCGATGGAACACATGCTACGCCCCCTATATATATATCTATAATAATCAATATAAGCAATACAAATATTTTACTCTTCAAAGCTCTCCAAAGAATTTATTCTGTTACTCTATCATAAGCTTTTTCAAGATCAATAAAAATTAAATGAATATCTTCTTTTCTTTTTCTAAATTTTTCCATCAAACTTAATATATTTATAGCTTTCATAGTCGATTTACATGACATAAAATTAAATTGATTATGAGAATATATGGGTATCCCTTCATTATATATATTCAATTACTCTTTCCCAAAATTTCAATGTATGACACCTTAACTTTTTATAACCAATAAACTCAATTATATTAATTTTATTGGTACAACCTTCATCATAAAGCTTAGTAAAATAAATCATTCATCTATATTAAATATCTTCATCCATAAAAAGAATTTTCTTAACATCATATTTGATATATTTAACATGAGTTAAATCTTTAGTTTTTTAACTCCTAATTTGGCTAGCTTATAAATGTGTCTATCCCTCGACAATTTCTAATATATTATATAACTACTAGAACGCTGCACTCTTAGCTTCACTAGTTGTTATTTTGAATTTATGACAAGCTAGTTTATATTTCTTCGGGTTCTAACACGTTTTTTATCTTTAATCTTAAACTGAATATATTATTTTCACCACCTTATATTTTTATTATTGGGTACTTTTCCTTTTAATTTACTAAATAAATTTTTTATTATATGGCATGTACAACTAGCAACTGAATTCTACATAAGGCTGGCTTCATTTAAACCATTTTTTATAAATACTCTTTGCTTGTTTGGATTAAACTTGAAAAAAAAGAACCAATTTTTTCGTTTACTTGCCAAATGAATATGTTTGCAAAACAGGCTTGGCTTTTTTCTCAATATTTGCAGCAAGCTTGCATTGATTATGATTTATCTCATATATGCTGTGCTGAGTAAGACGATGTTTTCTTTTAGTTTTTCCTGTAAACCAAGGAGAAGGGTTTCATTATTCTGCAGTGTTCACTCTAAGATCACCCATCCGAACACTGCATTTTGCTAAGTGTGGGGAAAAATTAGCTGTTGGGTTTGACAGTGGTCAGGTAAATTATCCTTTAATATAACCCAATTTATTTTATTTATTCATGTGAGATATCATGTTAGTAAGCTATTGATTATTTTTGTTTGGTCTTGACCATTTCTAGGTTGCAATGCTGGATCTAACTTCGTATGCAACTATATTTCAAACAGATTGCTTATCTAGCACAAGTTCTCAGGTTATATATATTTCAAACGAAGTGGTTCCACAATTCAGCATGATATGCAGTCGAAAGAATTCAAGGCCTGAAGATCTTAAAGAGTCTTCAGAAGGTTTAATGTTCATTTTAACCAAGGATGGTCATGTTACTGTTATTGACAGCATAAGAGGCACTACATTGAATTCACTGTCAATGCAGAAAAAAAGGAAGTCAGCAGCAATTTCCATGTATGTTATAGGCAAGTAATTATTTTAGAACAGAATGATAGCAATACATTGACCGGTTGTTAAAGAGCATAACGTCTCATATATTCTTTAATCAGATGGTACCATATTGGAATTGTCTGACGAGAAGCCGCGAGCTATAGACGATTGTTCATCCAAAAGTGATTCGAAAGATGAAGACGATTTTGGCAGCACCAGAAAACTAAGAATTGATCAGTATTCGAGTGATGCATCTATCTCTTCCGAATATTTATTATATCCACTTCTTGTGATTTGTTTTGAAGATTCTATACGATTGTGCTATGTGAAATCTGTGATACAGGTATAATCTGCACTGAATTGCATAAATGTAAAATAATATTGCTTAATCTTATCAACTTTTGGTATGAATAACTTTTCTAACTATTGCACCCAGGGGGAGAGGCATTTCTGTTACAAAATTAAACTTGCTAAACATTGCTGCTGGTCAACAATTTTCAAGAAAAGGGTTGAGAAAACTTGTGGCCTCATTTTGCTTTACCAGACAGGAGATCTTGAGATTAGGTATTGGCAAGCTTTGCCATCACTACTTGGAAGCCATGACACTTCTTAACTATAATTTATTATCGAGACGTAGTTTTTCTGCCAGATTGTATTTTCTTAGCATACATGTTTTGAGAAACATGTGCCTGGCAGAGCGATGTTACATAAAGATTGCATCTTGTTGTCATTGATTCTATGATGCATGATGCATTATATTTAGTTTATTTCAGCATTATTAGATTTTGATGATATTTGCAATTTTATCTTTTATTTGCACTTTTGTAGTTTGTAATAACAGTGACATTAAATCTCAACTCATTGACCACACCTGATCTAATCAAGACTCTTGATTATAACCCACAGCAGCTATATATGTATGGCCTACTCATGTAACTTTGTAATCTAATAATAAAGATTTTGTCCCATGTGCTTTTTCCCTGCTCACTTCTCTTTCGTTCTCATCTCTCTTTGTGATATCAGAGCATTCTTACTCATGCACCTCAATCTCCTCTTCTCGAACCTTCCCAGAGAACCTTTGAATCTCTGTTGAGTCCACACCTCTTCCAACATCTCAAGAACAGCAACCCCCACGTCAAGAAACAACCCACCCACCCCTCCCAGCTACCTCTGCCTTCCTTCTACACCTCATCAAGAACCCCACCATTCTCTTCTCTATCTCTTCAAGAAGCACACAGCCAAAACCTACCATTCTCCAAGAAGCTCAATCAAGAACCATCAAGATCCATCAGCCATGGAATCTACAAATAATAGCATGAGCTCTCGCCGCAATCCCAACATCATTACAGATTCAAAAGATCTTAAATTCTTGATGTCTAACATCAAGAACATGATATACTCTTTTCTTGTATTAGAAAACTACTCAATTTTGAGAGCCCAAATACTTCAATTATTAAAGGCCATCAGTCTACAAGGATGCCTTGATGGGTCTAATCCTCCAAAAAATCAGTCCCACTTATTTTTACTGGTTATCAGTCAATAAAAACCTGGTTGTTGCATTGTGTTCTACTATATCTCCCTCCATTCTTTCATACATTTTGGAGGCCAATTCTTGCACAGAGGTGTGGAAAATTTTTGCAAAGAGGATGCAGTCCGCAAATCGATCTAGTTATTTGACGTCTCCACAATCTATTCCACAACATTACTCCTCAACAGGAACGTACTTTCTACAAAGCCGCCGCAAACATGAAACAATGGCAGCAAAAGCCATGGCCGAAGAATACAGAGCACCGATGGACCAACAAATCTGGATTATGGTTCCTCAACCTCATGAAAACATACTATGTTACAAATGGACATATCACACCAAACTCAACAACGACGGCCCATGGCTCACTACAAGGACCGGCTAGCAGCTCAAGGATTCAAATAGAACTGTGACATATTATCTTGAAACATTCAGTTCCGTCGCCAAAATGCCAACCCTATGGGTTCTACTAACCATAGCTACTCATTACAAGTCGCCGATTGTTCAAATGGACATCTCATATGCCTTTATCCACAGAAGGCTCAACGAAACAGTCTACATACGTCAACCAAAAGGATTTGAGGACCCCATTTTTCCGAGTCATGCCTGCCTCCTGAAGAAAGCAATCTACGACCTCAAACAATCACCATGCTAATGGTATTCTACCATCACATATTTTCTTCACAGCAAAGGCTTTTGCACACGCACAACCGATACCTCCCTTCTGATAGCCGACAGCCCTACAGCAAGCATCTACCTCCTAATCTATGTGGATGACATCCTCATCATAGGACCAAATCACACAACTCTCCTTCCTGGCATCTCCCTCACGAAGTCTACGCAGGGTCTCACACTATGTCAAGCTACATACGCTGTCATCATCCTCCAAATTTTAGGCATGGAACAATGCAAACCAGCTCCTACACCCATTATCAACTACAACCGAACAGCCCAATCCTCGGTTCTCTTCTCACATCCCAAGTTATACAAGCAAATAGTGCGATCTCCTCAAAATATTACAATCAATAGGTTGAACATCAGCTTGGTCGTCAACAAATTTTATCAATACATGCACTAACCCACACAAAGGAACTTCGAACAACTCAAAAGAACTCTATGTTATATAAAAGGCACTCTTCCCCTTTGGCATTCAGATAGAACTCCGGGGATATGCAACTTAAGGCCTATGTAGATTCTAATTGGGCAGGAGACACATAGCTCGCAAATCCATGACTGGACACTATATCTTGCTTAGCAACACACCTATCTCATGGAGTGCTAAGAAGCAGAGCACTGTCTCAAGATCCTCCACGGAAGCTGAATATCGAGCCTTTGCAACCACAACTATGGATAATATTTGGCTTCGCCGACTATTACAGGAGTTCGGCCAGCATACTCCCCATCCCAAATCGCTCCACTGTTAACCATCGCTCTCGCCAAGAATTCTATCTTCCACGCCATACCCAAACACGTGGAAGTAGATTGACATTTCATTTGCGACTGCATTTCACGGAAGCAAGTGGAACTCTCCTACATCCCCACAGAAGATCAGACATAAGACATCCTCACAAAACCGCTTCCACTTACTCAAAGAAAAACTCACCATCACAGTGCCAATGCCGAGTTTGCGGGACTCTTAGATTGAAACCCACGGCGGTTATATATATGTATATGTGTGTGTGTGTATATATATATATATATGTATATGCATATATGTATATGATGTATATCTCTATGTATATATATGTGAATGGTATTGTAGCCCAATAGTTGAGGCTCATAATTTGATATCCCAGGTCATGGGTTCAAATTTCATCGGCCACACTTACATAATATATATATATATATATATATATATATATATGCTCCTACTCATGGTAACATAGTAAAATCTAATAATAAAGATTTTGTCTTTTGTTCTGCATACGCCTCTCGCGTTCTAGTCTCTTTCAGTTTGTTTGGAATTTTCTGTAATAATGCAAATGTTCATCTATAAAGAATGTTATAGTACCTTTTTCGCTAGGTTTTGATTAACGATGCTTGTAATGTAATGAATCATTTTATTTTGAACATTAAGGTAGTGGTGTCTTTCTTTTCTCTTCTTTTCCTCTTCCAGTATTTTTTTTTCCAGCAGGTCAGTTTTGGATCAGTGCTTGTCAATCCCATGCATCCTCTATTGTTCCTCTATGATCCTCATTACTAATCTGTTGGCGTCTTTTATTTCTTAAAAACTTCTTGTGCTCTACTTTTCTCAATGCAATGTACCATCAGCTACTAATATTATTCTGTTCTGCCGTATTGTTGTTACCACCCGTTGGATCTCTAATTTTGCTTCTCATTTCACAGCGCTAACTGGAGCTAAATCTTATTAGAAATTTACTTAGCAAATTATTTTGTAGCATATCTTAATTATAGACATTATTTCGAGGCAATAATACTATTGTTATTAGCATGATCTGTATCGGTGTTATGAACACTGATTAATAGTGTCATACACTTGCACATTCTTTTAATTAGATTTAAGTACTTGTTCTCAGCATTTTTGATAATCATATCTAGCTCATAAAGATATATTTCTATTTAATGTTGATATATAGTCTGGTCAATCACCTCTAGTTGCTGTGATTTGTTTATGTAAACATGATTAGGTTTATTACAGCAACCTCAATGAGTCGAACAAGAAGCCAAAGTTCAGAAGCATGAGCTTTTACGAGCATTTTGTAGTCTTATTAATTTACAACATAAACATAACAGATATGCAATGCTATTCGAGTTGGGCATACGGTAAAACAAAGCCTTTCACAGTTTGAAGTGCAAATAACATTAGTTTCTTGATGTAGATGTCGATTAGTCTGAAGCTCAGAAAAAATTGAGAGTTTTCTTGAGTTTGAACTCGAGCCAAATCTCTTACAATGAATCATAATGAACATGAGATTGCATCACAAGTCTGCATTATTTATGGAGGCTTTTATTGCTGTAAAAATAGTTCAAATTGCGCTGTATGCTGGTGTATGCTTTAAAATGTTGACTCATGTTGTTTGAGTCTGTCTTCCACTTCCGCCGTGAATGTGCTGCCTAGAGATCATATTAATTCATGCATGAGATAGCCACAGCTGTCTTCCTGTCTTGCTTGATCTGATGTTGAAAGTTTTGCTTAAGAATTTCCTATCACTCCACATTTAGGGTGGATAATTGTACATGAATTAATTCCTATTTTTTCATGGTCTATAATTGCAGTTTTGGTGATTGCTCTCTCGAATTCATTATTAATGTGTGATTAAATCATTTCTGACTGACCTTATCATCGTTCTTTCTTTCCTCTGACAATGCAAGATTCATGTCATATTTATTTCAACATATTTAGGCTAGCTATAGACTACCTGATGCAATTATGCAACTCTTCACATATCATCCTATGACTGACAATGTCGGTGTTAATTTTCTATACCACACTGTTTTTAATCTGGATTTTCTTGGAAATGAATTTTGGAGGCCTTAAGTAGGATGGAATTCTTTAATCTTCTTATTTACATTCAATTATTGTTTTTGTGAACTATCCCATTGTGCTGCCTTAATGGTAGGTCTTTGCCAAATCTAGAAGTTGTTGCTGTGAGTTCCTTGATGTCAATTTTGCGGTGGAGCTTCAAGACAAACATGGAGAAGACAATGAGTTCATATGATAATGGCCAACTTACTTTAGTAAGCGTTAGCATTTTTTTCTAGTTATTTGTCTCTATGAGGCTCATTTCCTTAAACAATGCTGATATATGGGCTATATGGGCCTATCGTAACTGATTGCACATTATAATTCTTGGTTTTTTTGAGGATAAAGATTTCTCATGGAGAACTTTATTACAGGTAAATGGCTCTGAACTTGCTTTCATCTCTATTTTGGCCTGCAAGAACGACTTCAGGTACCAAATGCTTTAACTGAGATGTATTGTATATTCGTAGCTCTATTTCTTGTATTACCCAAAGCTTAGTTATGTACATGCTTCACCTCAGAATTCCAGAATCTCTGCCTTGCCTTCATGACAAAGTTCTTGCTGCTGCTGCTGATACTTCCATTTCTTTTTTTAGTCATAAAAACAAACAGGTACCCTCCGCTAAATTATGGCATTTGAACTAATGTGCTCTCATAGCACCCAAATCTCTAAAGTATACATATTCAACACCCAAGCCTTAATATTTGCAAACAAATAAGGTGCTATCATTTCACCGATCTTTGAATTCTTCTAATTTATGAGAAGATAATTGTGTTGCCGCAAACCTTAACTGCTGTATTATTTTTTCTGATTATTAATTGAAATCGGCAGTTAAATCAAAAAAAGAAGAAGTTAATTGTGTTCGTTTGGCACATATAAAGTTTGGCTGGCTTAACATATTATAGAAGTATGAGTATTATTTAGGTAAAAATTACTTTCTTTTTTTTCCCAGGAGATATCTTCGCGAATTCTCGGTAGTTTCCTCAAAGGACTTAAGGGGAGTAGCAGAGCAGAGGGAAATGTAGATATCTCTGATACTAACACAAAGTTCAGTAAAGTAGAGGGCTACTTCTTGAAAGATCCTTTCTTAGAACCATCATTGGGTGCAAATAACAGCCAAGTTGAACTGAGCATTGGTAAACTACTCCACCCCTCGTTTTTTCTCTGATATAACATTTCTTCCTTATTGCTGCCTTAAAAATTAATTTAGTCCGAAATATTGGTCTACAAAGAAGAAACTTATTGACAAAATTAGTGATATAAGGATGAAGGTGCTAAGATGGATGAATGATGAGAAGTGATGAGCAATGTTCCTGCTAGAAAACCTGTTTATAAATTTCACCTTATGTTAAAAATAGGAAGAGAGACAAAAAAAGATGGGAAGAAACTATTATAGAGGATCTTTATTTGGAACTAGAGATGGCTTCACGTCGAGTTCAAGCAAGTTAATTGGACCAGAATTATAAAATTTTGAGTTAGGCTCAACTTAGCTCGAAATAGACCAGAATTATAAAATTTTGAGTTAGGCTCAACTTAGCTCGAAATAGGTTCGTTAGCCGGTTTGGCTCAAAATAATTCATTCTTATTTTAACTCGAAAATTAAATTTAAAATTTGTTGAATAGCCTTGGCCTCGAGTTAAAAGCCTTAATCTTAAGGCCATAGCTATTGAGGGATCATATGATCAAGAAGAGCACGCTGTTCAAATACCTTGGTTTTATTATTCAAAATAATGGCAAAATGGAGAGCAATGTGAAAAGGAGGAGCGCTTCTCAAGTATTGTGCGATTTAAAAATTCCACTCAAAATTAAAGTATAATTTTATAGAGCTGCTATATGATCATTATGTTATATGGAGCTGTATGTTGGCCAACAAAGAAGAAATTTACCTATAAATTAGACGTTACAGAGATGAGTATGCTTAGGTGGACGAGTAAGTGTACTCAGTAAGGATAGAATGAGAAATAAGTTTATTCATAATAAGGTTGGAAGGGTTCCACTAGTGGATAAGGTTAGAGAATGCCACCGTAGATAGTTTGGGCATATTTTGTAACTCTTGCTAGAAAAATTGAGTTAATGAATTTTATGCCATATTAAAAGAGGATGATGAAGGCCAAAAAAGACATCGGAAGGGGCTGTTTTAAAAAGTATCTTTTCTATTTAGAACATAGGAACAGGATTCTATTGATCATGCACAATAGAATTAAAGGATTCATGTAGCCAACCCCACCTAGTGGGATTAAAGCTTGGTGTTGTTGTTGTAGCTTTGGCCTCAAATTGAATTCGAGTGATCAGGGCTCTTATTGCTTTGCTCTGCATAAACTATAAGACATCCTTGCAAACACATCATTTAAAAAACACTTGCTATAATTTTTCGAGTCTGTCATATCTTGAATCATTTTCAGAGCATGTAAACATTACACGAAATTTACCCGAGTTTAATCATTAATTGTTTTTATTTTATTTTATAATTTGATTGCAGATGACATAGAGATTGATGATAACACACCTTTATCATCATTCAGTTCATCCAAAGCTTCCAGCGCTTCATCCGATGCCAAGAAGCACAAGAAAAAAGTTAAAGTGTCCACAGCTGCTGCAGAAGATAGTGATGAGAGGGAGAAGCTATTTGAGGGAGCTGCCAATTCTATGAAGCCCAGAGTCAGAACTACTCAAGAAATTATGACCCAGTATAAGTTTGGAGGGGTAAACTTATTTACTTGTGTTTTTGTTAATTATTTCTCAATTTTCATTTATTTTTTTTACAAATTTTCATAATTATTTGCATGTAGGATGCTGTGGCAGCAGCAACGCATGCAAAAGATAAACTAGCAGAAAGACAGGAAAAGCTTGAGGTAATTTGGTAAAATTTGGCTCTCTTAATAATTATTACCAAAATTGGGTTGTAGTTTTGTAATTTGTGAATTTTATTGGCTTTTTTAAATGCTAAAAAATGGCTTTCAAATATTTTCTTTTACAAAAGAGTTATTTGTGTGCATTTGCTAATTAAACTATTATTTTGATACCCTCAAATAGTACCAAAACAGTTTTTAAAAATACAAAATAATTTTTTTGTTAGTATTAAATTTAATTTTGTGTGTGAAACCCACTAAAAATTATATATTTTAAATTCAAATTTTGATCATCAAAAAATTTGGTAGTCAAATAACAATTTTCATTTATATATTTGATCCCTTTGCAGAGGTTAAAGAAAAATACTGAAGAGTTGCAAAGTGGAGCAGAAAATTTTTCTCAGTTAGCCAATGAACTTGCCAAGACAATGGAGAACAAGAAATGGTGGAAAATTTAATTATATAACATTACACTCTTGTAATTTATTGCTTTTAATATATATATATATATATATATATATATATATATACATTGAAAAAAATAAGAAAAGTGTATTTTAGTGGTTTTATTTTTGGAGAATGTTAATATAAATTATTTTGAAAGTCAACATATATACTAATGTAGTGTTCATAGTTCAATGGTGAATAATGAATTTGATTGGGAATTTCATGGCCCAGGAACTGGCCCAGCCTGCAAATATGCCCGGGTCAGGCTCAGACCAACATATTCCAGCCCGGTTAGCCTTTCGGCTAGTTCTGCCTCTGTATATCTAATCTATTAATGGAATGATAAAGATAAATATTTAAAAAAATGGAGAATTGTGGTTACATAATTAATTAGTCGTTTGATCTCACCAATCTTTGAAAACTGATAAATAAACTTTAAAATAGTAAGCATAGTTTGGAAGTTCAAACATCTAAAAAAATTATGGAGTATCCTTTTTATTCCTACATCTTTAAGAAAAAAGATACTATGTTGCAGATCGAGGCTTGGAAGTTTAAACTAGAAATTTTTGAGAAATTGGAATAGCAAAATTTGTTGTTATATTAAATAATTAAAAACCTAAACCCTAATAGTCAACTTGGCAAAAATTGTGCCATTGCAGGGCTAATTGGAGCTTCAATTCGTTAAACTAGACGCTGGCCATACCTAAGGGCTAATGATAATATTGAAGCATAAATAAAAATATTGCTTAAAATATAGTGTAAAATAAGAAATATCTATGTATATTTTAGGAAATATAAAATTTTAAAACCATTAAGTATCTTGCCTGGGTGTGCCTAGCTTGAGGTCTAGATTAGAACATATTTTAATCTAGACCTCATGTGGTTTGGCCTGGCCTGACCTGACCTAGCCTTAACTTGGTGGTTTTGAAAGAAGAACTGCGGCGGAGGATGCAATTAGAGGTGTCGTCGCCGTAATGCAGAAGGGAATGCTGACCTGTGAGATGACACATCAGCATCCTAATCATCAAAAAATTAAGAGGATATTAGAGGGGGTTGACTTTATATCAACAGTAGATTCTTCTACTATAATTTTGTAAGAAAAAAGAAATGAATCTCAACTAATCTCAACTTGCTCATCTTCTGATACATCTTCAGAAGAGTTTAATAGAAACAAAAATTTAATAATAATAATAATAATAATAATAAACGAGATATAATCTCAAAAATTAGAATTAAAAAAATCACAATTGAGGATCTTTCTCATAATAGACAACATTTCCAGTATCACTGACATAGTGGTCATCTCTCAGGCTCCTTGCTAGAACCCCAAGCAGGTGAAGTGGCAAAGCTGCAGATCTCTCTGGTTCTCTGTAGTATTTTCCAAAGACTGGTTTGGCTGCCGCCGTCTGTGTATTTATTACAGCACAGAGAAAAAACAAAAAACAAGTTGCATTTAAAGAGGCTATATATATATATATATTATTATTTTTATTTAATTGATAAGATACTTACAGCCTCCACAAGATGGTAGTGCGGTATTTGTGGGAAGAGGTGGTGAATTACATGAGTGCCAATATCATGGTGGATGTTATTGATCCATCCATAGTCACGGTCAAGCGTCGTCAACCCTCCCCTAAGATAGTTCCATTCCTGAAAATTAAAAAATAATTGCTAAAAAAAGAATCAGAGTTGAGCTCAAAGTCATAAGTTCAACTCGAGCTTATTTTAGTTGATTTCAGTTTATTTTTTGAGCCGGCTCAAATCTATTTTGAGTCGGTTCTAAATTAAATCATTTCAAATTGAGTTGGGCAAAATTTTTTAAATTTTCAAATTTGATTCTACTCAACGCAAGCCAACCCATACCAATTCAATATAATGGTACTTGTTTGACCAATTATATAGGTGTCAATTGGACATTTAATTTAGAATAAAGTAAGGAAATTGACATGTTCAAAGAATGTGAGGTCACAGTGGGAATTTCTATGAACTTTCTATGACTATAGAACACAACAGTAATGATGTCAACAAAATCAAGAAAATTGCATCTTGCTAAATTCATTCAACAATTGAATTTGCAGAGGGGATTTCTATTTTCAGGACACTGAGAATTTTTAAGGGAAAAAAAAAATAAATTTCCATTAGTTCAGAATATTATTCTCGTGAAACCAGTAATATAAAGAAAATTATTATCTTTACCTCCAAATTATGCCCCAAAAATTAGAGAGAGACATGGGGCCCCACGGAAAAACATATGGAATGAATCCCAAAATCACTCTTGGTTATTCCACCACATCTAGCCCACTTATTTTTGGAAGAATTTAGGGTGGGTGCAAAAGTAGGACTCAAACAAATTGCCTCACGCAAAAATTCATTACCTTTCCACGATACCAGGGAAGCTTTTCCTCATGCCCATGGTGATGCAAATAAGTCACAAAGTCCAGCCACATTACAAATATCTGCAATTCAAAAGCATTCTTAAGTTATAAATAACCACCCACCATTCCAAATACACCCAAAAGAAGCATTAGATTTTATAGCTATTGGAATGAATCCGCTTTGGCATGAAGTCCGATCTCGTATTGCACTAACCTCAAAGTCAACAACCTTTAGATTAGCTTCGAGATTATGATATTCCAATACAAATTTTAAAGTTTTGGAGTATCTCCTTCTGGGAGAAGGGAAAACTTAGCACAATGTTAAGACCGATTCACGGTTTTTAGTGTTGTTATTGTTGTGGTTGTTGTATAAGAAGGAGAAAGGCCTTACCAAATATGGCACTGCATAAAGCTTAAACATTTGGAGAGGACCTAAAACCAGAGTTAATCCAGCAAGTAAAGCAACCATGGAAGCCCAACAAACAGTAGAAGTTATGACAGCATTCCTCTCATCTTTTCGAACAAACAAATCACTATTTGGACTGAAGTGCGATCCTTTCTTTCCCGGACTCCGAACAAACTGTTATAACAAGCCCAGCAAAATTAGTGAGTTAAACTCTGCAGAGAGATTTGATTTTTCTTTCACAGGGCAGAGTTCTCTCACCAGATACAAAGGAAAAGCAAGCAATGGGAGAGGAAAAATGAATCTAAGAGTTTTAGTCAATGTATCCAAGCTCCTATAAATTCTTTCTGTCATCTGCCAAATAAAAAGAAAACAAAAAATAGAAAATTTCATAATTTTTTGTAATCATTATAGGATTTTAATCCTCATAATACAGCAAATTGTGCTACAAACAGAGAGAAATACTAACAGGATGCCAAGATTCGTCTTTTTCCACGTGGCCATGGTTCTGATGATGAGTTCTGTGGCTTATTCTCCTGAAGAATTGCATCGCAAGTAATAAATTCATAAATAAATTATTAAAAAGTAACATAATAAAATAATAATAGAGCCATGAAATGGCATGTGGGCATCTTTTGATTCAGCTATTAACAACATACAACGAAGTTGTTTCTCTTCTTTCAAAACTTACCAACGGCTACAACAGATTAAAAGAAGAGAGCTAAAGGCTTACCATCCATGGTAGGGTACAAGAATGGAGGAATGAAGTAAATGCCCAACAACGCTGTTCAACGTATGATTATTCGAAAAGCTTCCATGCCCGCTGCCCAATAAAAAGGCAAAAAAAAATCTTGATAACGAAAACCTAAAACAAAAAAAGCCCTAGCTTAGAACAGACTTACCAATCGTGCCCAAGCACGAAGAGAGCCCAGAACATCGTTCCCTGGGCGGCCCAATAGAGAGGCCAGAGGACCCAATTGTCGATACAAGCGGCTGCGGCGGCCAGACCGAAGACGACGGCGACGTCCCGCACAACGTATCCCATCGAGCGCCATGAATTCTTCACCCAGCAGCGCTTCGGAATGGCCGCGCGAATCTCAGCAAGCCCAAAGGGGGGCGGCATCCCATGATTGAACTCCTCCTCCCTCGGAACCCTAATTTCCTCCTCCCTCGGAACCCTAATTTCTTCCTCCAACACAATCGGCCTCGCAGGCGCGCTCACCCTCGCCGCCAAATCCTTGAGCAACGAGCCGGCGAAAATCCGCGTATACGAACTGCCAAAGAAGACATTTCTCCGGCGATCTTTCTCCCTGATACAGGGGATTTGCTGCAAGCGGGAAGGCTTCTTGACGCACGATTGGGAGAGGAGAAGACTGGCCATTGCGCCTTCTGCAGGCGAGTCTTCTTCTCCGCCCTAATCTCGCAAAGGAACGGAGCTTTTGGGGAAGGTTTCATGCGGCCATCTTCTTCATTTAAGAGTGAATGGAAGAAGAGAGGCCGGAGAGGAGGGAAGGATGTAAGGGGGGAAGGAAAGAGTTCCGCGTCGGCGGGCTATTGCCAGTAAAAATCTATCCATCACGTGCGGAATTGTCTCGCTGACCGGCTGCGGACGGCCCTTCCTCCATTTGGTGTTTTTTCAGGCAATATATTTAATAAAATTTTAAAAGGTTTTAAAAATACTAAAATTGCATGTATTTCATGTGAAAATTATTTTTTTCCAAATTAAGTCCCACAGCAGCACTCATATAATGATGCACTAAACATGAATTAAGTTAGTTGGCTTGACCTATTATGATGGATTATGATGCTGTTTTACACTCTATCTGACGGTTTGATAACTTCCTTCTAGCCTATTTATATTTGAACACATTCTACCTTAAATTGAAGGATTGATATTCCGTTAAATCTTTGATCTAGTATGAGCCACAATTGGAGGAGCTGAATTCTAATCATTTATTTTAATTTTTAATATTTTTCTTGATATTTAAATTTGTCTCTATTAGTTCTCTTGTTTTTGCTCTCTTCTCCACATTTTAATTGGGCTTGGACTGGACCTTAGGGAGGTTCGGATTGGGCATTGGACTAGACTTGTAGAGTTCGGGCTTGGACTGGGCCTTAGGGAGGTTCGGATTTGGCATTGGACTAGACTTGTAGAGTTCGGGCTTGGACTGGGCCTTAGCTAGGTTCGGATTGGACATTGGACTGGACTTGTATAGTTTGGGCTTGGTCTAATTTGGGCATAAGAGCATAAACTATTTTTTACTTCAAATAACTTGATTTTGAATACATATGGAAATGGATATTTATTTAAACTTTTATTCTAACATATCACATTAGAATTAACATAGTAATTTTGATTCTTCCAAATATAGATTTAACTCGAACTTTTCTTATTGAGACTTAGTTTTCCTACTTTGAACTATAGGTTGGGGGCGGGGCTTTGACGTGAGAAAATTTGAGAGATCTTAGTGAAAATATTTGGTTTTAGTGTAATCATATTAATCTACCGTGTTGTTAGTATTTTAAGAAATTTATGATTTTTCTATTTAGAATAAAATAATATGATTGTAGTATTTCAAATAATATGGAGGTAAAATTATTCTTTCAAAAAAGTGTTTTTTTTCAATTTTTTAAGGTTGACCTGGATGAAATGAACTCAATTTTGAACGGTTTCAATTTCATTCAGATCAATGACGAAGTGAGGAAATAGATTTTGTAGTGGGTAGAGAAGATGTACCTGAACGAGGAGAGTTCATTTGTGTTTGAACAAATTTCATTAAAAAACAAACAATTAAGTATAGACTTTCATTTTTCCTCCGCCACATCCTTTACTCCGCACATTCTCAAAATTTGCAAGAATTAGACGTAATTCTCTTACTCTCTTCTTAAATATATTAATACAAAATTGAAATTCAGTTTAAAAATTTTTCGCCCATTTTGAACAAAATAAACTCATCCTTAACTCATCAAAAAATTATCGGTATTTTATTATGTATATGATATTATAAGTATAGCAAAGTTCAATACTTATTAAGCCTAAAGAAATCAATTTATGCTCAATTAATAATATGAATTTCACTAATCACACTTCATCATTACACTATATACATCATTAATAATGCTCAATTAATAATGTGAATTGCACTAAACCCTAAACCCTAATATCCAAGACATGGTTAATAGTACCAACTCTAGTCTAAAAGTGGTGAAAGTTTCTAGTGCTCATTGAGAATAAAATTATTGTATTTAGGAAACAAAAATGTAATGCATCTCAATTTACATCATAAATTTATCCAAAAATTAAAAAAATAAGAGAATGAGTAAAAAAAGATGATAATTAAGCTTGTTTTAAAATGCATTGCTTAATTATAAATTTACAAGTATGCCATCTAGAATATTAGTGAATTTTGGGTTAATCCATGTAACAATAGTCATTAGTAGATATGGGTTTGATATAAAGATATATCTATACGCACAAACAATATGCATTTTGTATTTTAGAAATTGGAATAAAAAATGAATAATATATTTTAAGATTATGTTATTGTAATAAACTTTTATTATTAATGCATCGTATGATGATTTAAGGATATTTATCAATAAAACCAAAGTTCAATACATAAAATGCATGCCTTATATATTTTGGAATAGTTTGTATCACTAAAAATACAATATTTCTTTTAATTTTTTGTATGTGAAGCCGGTTATGATTAATTTACAATTCTACCCAAACAAAGAAATTTGTGATTTATATGTAAAACTCTTATTTATAAATATAAATATGTAAACTTACCACCCTTTATATGGAATTTTAGCAACATACCAATTCATTAGCAGTAAACTGTTTTGTGTTTCGTGCGTCAGCTCCAAGTTACATATTTCTATTTATTACTCTTTACTGTAAGAAATGTTCATAAAAAATGTCCTAAATTCTTCCAAAAGTAATAGAAATAATATTCTATTCAAAAAATAAATTAGTAAGTATCCATATGCAAAAATACATACACTAATCTCACCATTATCGATTAAAATTGGTGTTCAAGCAAGCCAAAATCAATTCAGAATCAACTCGAACTCGAGTCTGAATCACACCTAGTAATAAAAAAAGAAAGATAATAAGCTTTCAAAAAGATATAAATACATATTGAGCCCACATAATATATAATAATTAAAAAAAAAATCACAAGGAAATTGACCTCTTGCATGCCTCTTGTTACCCTTTCTTCACTTCATTTTTTCCTGAAAAGAACCGCCAAAAAAGATACAGGTTTACACATTTGGCACACAAAAGTTGTGCATTTACTCTGCACATTTAGCACCTAAACCATGATAATAACAAAATAAGCATCTAATCATATTCCCTTCTCCATTTTGAATGATTGGAGATGACCAATCATATTACAAAAATAGACATTTAAATGATCGTTTCATAATCCTTTAAGATTTGGATGTTAGATATATAAATAATAACAAAGATTTAGGTGTCTACCTTTGAATCTTCTCTTCTTGTTGGCTCTTCTTCTCCTCCTATCAGTTTTGGTTAGCTCAGACTCTTCCTTGATGTCGCCTTTACCTTGGAAAATCTCCTCAGGAGCAAGCATTGCTGCATCTGAAACCGCAACAGGAGCAATCTGCCAAGCAATATTATATATAAATTAAGTTTTAATAAAAAAATTATATTATATATACATATATAATTTATGTATATATATAAGGCAAAGTCAAAATACCTCTTCAATGGCTAAGGCTGGAACATTTGCCTGTATTGACATTTCCTCAATGATCTGCAGATGGTCAAATCATGTTCGTAATTAATTTCAGAAAAACACTTGGCTACCAAAACCAACAAAAAGGCGCTAGCGCCTTTTGCCCGCAGGATACGCACAAATGGATCGCACCCAACACCATTTAGCATGAATTTGGCTGTAATTTTGGCAATTTTTTTGTACTTGTGGCGAAACTCTTAATTTCGTAGTCATGATAATGTATAATAATACGGTGCCCCAATTTTTCAGTATTTTACTACTTGGGGTAACAAATTAACAAGTGTTACATATAATGAAGTGACATTTTCTATGTATAAAATACGACTAGTTAGGCACTTTTCAAACCATGGTTGCAATTAATTTAGTAGTAATAATAATTAATAATAATATGGGCCAACCCAAACTTGGAGCAACAAATAAACAAATCTTACATATGATGAAGTGACATTCTATTTGTAAGAATATGATTAGTGAGATGTATTTTTGCTTATAACTATATGAGTATATCTGTTTCTACTTTTCTAGCTTTTAAATAATTAGCTAAGCTTTTATCTATTTTAGAGGTTTGTTGGGATACATAGTATTTCTCTTTCACGCAAGGTTATTGACAAGGTGGCAACAATGTGTAAAAGTGATATTATTGGTGGACCCTACAATGTCTCTCTCTCTCTTTCTCTATTTTTGGGAGAATAAAGAGCAAATTTACAGGGAATCATAATATTTTTCATAATAAAAACAAAAATTATAATAATAATAATTGGCAAGATCATACCGGTTTAGGTGCGAAGTGGAAATGAGATAATGCATCCAACTTCAAACAAAGATTTTTAAATAGAAGACTTGCCTGGATTAAGAAATAAGAAAATAATCAGATTCTCAAACCAAAATAAATTATAATGGATATAAAAGCTGAAGCATTTGTTTCTTCGAAAGAATATAAGTGACAATCTTAGTCTCAGTATGGGGTAGCTCTCCGAAGAAACTACCACAAAAAGGTTGTTGCCCGGGCGGGCGACTATAGTTGCGACCAGCCTCAACAATAATTTTTAAATGTTAAATAATCGAAAGTGCTGGGCAGTACTTTAAAAACTGTTTCATAAAAGCTGCTTTCTGAATGAACATTAGTGTTTAAAGCAACGAAAAATAGCTCTCCCGAACAACAAACAATTTGACAAAAAGCAGAATCATACACTGTAGCACATATCAACTGCCCCAAACGACACCTTAATTTC
This sequence comes from Gastrodia elata, assembly GCA_016760335.1. Lineage (NCBI taxonomy): Eukaryota > Viridiplantae > Streptophyta > Magnoliopsida > Asparagales > Orchidaceae > Gastrodia > Gastrodia elata. The sequence continues at coordinate 84,332 of JACERR010000025.1, forward strand.
TTCAAAAAACAATTAGATTTTTAAGCTTAGCTTTATGTTTAATTTATGTGATCTGCTTTCTTCATTCAGAATTTTAAATATCACTATTCGACTAATAACTGTCTCATATTTTATAAAGTATGGAACATCATACCTCTTCCATCTTCTGATGAGAAGAGGAAAGAGGTGCAGTGGCTAAGCCTGTCTTCTGTGCATATTCTTCCTGCATAATATTACAAAATTGCATTCAGAAAAAGGTTCATAAATAATAAGAAATAATACAAATTAAATATTTAAACCAGTAGTAACCTCATATATCTCAGCCAAACCCTTCTTACTCTTTGTTTCGTCCTGTGGATGAGAAAACAGGAAAGCCAAGATATAGTAGCAATGCATAAGTTCTCTTAAAGATATTTAAATCTGTTAAAGTCAGGTTTTACCATCTCTTTATACTCTTTAGGTGCTTTGGATGGTAAATTAGGTGCCCTTTGAACATCATCAAAATGACCCTGTAAACACCCAATTATAATATCTATATCCCAAAAACAGAATAAAATCACAGTTAATCGAATTCAAATGCAATAAAAATGCATCTTTTGCAAAGTAGTATATTTGGTGTTGTAGTGACCCTCTAATCTTTATTTTAACTAACTGGTTTCTTCAATAATAGTGGATACTGGCATAAAAAAGTAATAACATTATTATTAAAAATCAACCTAAAAAGTTCAAGTATACAAAACATAAAAAGGACGAGTTTACACATTTCTTTCTCTCAAAACAGCATAAGAAGCATCATGCTTTCCAAAATATTAAATTTTTTTTTGATTGTCAGAAAGAAAGGAAAACAAAATAATATCTTAAAATAACCCTCGTGTCCTCCCAAAAAAAATGAAAAAAGTATAGTATCCCAAAAATGATATAATCCCTGCTGCTGGCAAACTGGTGCAGAAATTAGTATCACGGTTGCATGATCAATACCGATATACAAAACCATGTTTTAAGAAAAAGTTAGAAAAGAAAAAGCACTGTCAAAAGGAATGGCACCATGCCAGCAGGTTTTTAAACAAAAGTAACAAAACAAGTCTTGATTCCAGTAGTGGAATTGGTTAAAAGAATCCTTTGCCTCTATTTACTTTATCAAATAGTAGCTCTCCTTAAGCTCCAAATATGTGAGGTAATTTCTAATAGTTTCTAGGTATTTATTTTTTGGTCTTCCTCTTTTATTCTAATGAGCAAAATTTATTAACTCAATTTTCCACACAATGGCACCTGACAATTTATGCTTAATATGCCAAAATTATCTAAGGCGCCATTTTCTTAGCCTGAGGTCAACTAAAGCTACTCCATCTTTGCTAAGCATGTACCCCATCCTCATCATATCTTTTCAGGCGTATTTTCTCATTAACTATAACATGCTCATCTCCACAACACCTAATTCATGAGTTTGCATAAACTTTGCAAGGCAATATTATATGAAACAACCTAAAAGTGCTCCTCTATTTCATCCAATCTGCTAAAATCCTATTAGTTACACCTCACCATAATTTAATATAATTGAACTTAAAGATTTGAATCTCTCGTTTTTCATGACAATATAATTTTTAAGTATAATCCTCAAAATTATAATTACAATTAAATTAAACTTGCATTCCAAATAATAGGTTTGACATTACTAAAGGGCCGTTTAGATTGAGGTAAAAATTATTTTGAAGTACGACAAATCTAGAATGAGGTAGTTTAATGTGTATTTTGATTTTGAAATTTGTTTGGGATTTAAATAAAACAAAGCTTTAATACAAAAAAATCATAAAAAGCACCTCCTCTTGAATGGGATCAGTAAGGGTGTCCATAACCAATTCAAAAGATTCATACTTTAGTCGATTCTTGAGATAGTCCCATGAAAAATAGAAACTCATTCATCAAACCATCACAAGTTAGAACAAAGTGCTAGTAGTAAAAATTATTTTAAGCAATTATCCTTTTTAACCTTTCAAAATGCAAAGTTTTCATTGTTTTTCCAAAAAGATTTTTCTTGAAATTTTTTTGAAATAAGTTGAGTATCAATAAAGCAAATATGTGTGACTGGTAAAATTTGAACTCTTGACATGTCAAGAGTTTAAATAATAGAGCTTCAACTTCTAAGCCACAACAACATTAACTTTTGGCAAACTTCTTAAAATGATATTTTTTTTTCATTAAAAAGCAAAACAATTTAGATTTCATAATCATTTAACATGATACAATATTAATATTTGTTAGAAGTGTCATATAAATCCTAATTAGCACTGCAATAAAGTGCCTTCATACTCAAATAACAGAACATAAGAAACAAGTGGCCAAAAATGCATTGAAAACCCAAAATCTCATTTTAATCTATAATGTTTCCCCTGAAGCGAATCACTCTATACCTGAACAGTGCATCCAAGACTTTCTTTCTGTGTAAAATTGTATCAATAGCTCACAAAATTCTTCGGACAACAGTATTAATTATCTTAGATGATCACCGATAGCAAATTCATGCAAACTAACCCACTCACATCCATTCAAACCTAAATTCTCCAAGCAAAAAACAAAAACCAAAAGTCAAATACCAAAACATGCATGTTTGGAAACCACATGATTTTGTTTTAAGAGTTAGACAAATGTTTGGATTGATGAGATGGCATATGTTAAACAAATTGAAGTTTGGCATGGCACATCTTCCATTGTGAACCATGCATCTCTCTCTCTCTAACCTATTTGATAATTAACTAACTTTTGTCCAACTTTTTATTTTTTTGTAAGGACATTTAGCATTTCTCATTAAAATTATTGACTACAAAGTTAGATACAAATGACAATTAGACTAACCATAGGTGATGAATGCCAAAATAATATCAACCTCTCTAAGAGAGATCTCAATAATATCAAAAGGGTGTTTCGATACTATGGGTGTTTCGATACTATGGTGTGTCCTACAAGAAGAGAAACAACTTCGTTGTATGTTGTTAATAGCTGAATCAAAAGATGCCCACATGCCATTTCATGGCTCTATTATTATTTTATTATGTTACTTTTTAATAATTTATTTATGAATTTATTACTTGCGATGCAATTCTTCAGGAGAATAAGCCACAGAACTCATCATCAGAACCATGGCCACGTGGAAAAAGACGAATCTTGGCATCCTGTTAGTATTTCTCTCTGTTTGTAGCACAATTTGCTGTATTATGAGGATTAAAATCCTATAATGATTACAAAAAATTATGAAATTTTCTATTTTTTGTTTTCTTTTTATTTGGCAGATGACAGAAAGAATTTATAGGAGCTTGGATACATTGACTAAAACTCTTAGATTCATTTTTCCTCTCCCATTGCTTGCTTTTCCTTTGTATCTGGTGAGAGAACTCTGCCCTGTGAAAGAAAAATCAAATCTCTCTGCAGAGTTTAACTCACTAATTTTGCTGGGCTTGTTATAACGGTTTGCTTTTGTCACTTGCTGGAGTTTTGCTATGTCATTATCTGTAATAATTGAGATTCACCATTTGAAATGTTGCGCATATTTGAAACAGTAGAAATGCATCTGTATTAACAGCTACATATGATGATTTTACACATTTAGCTGCTCTCTAATGATTGGAATTATGATGATGAAGATGATAATCATTATATTTCAACTTATTTTCCAAAATTAATTATTATCTACATGTTTGACCAATATATCTGCTTAGAAATATTAAAACTAGAAGATTTGGTTCTTGTAATACATATTCATCTTTACAATTATCTTGCCTTGCAGGTTCTTAATCTTGAATGGTCCACTGGTATAGATACCGTAAAATGCATCTCTGACACAGAACTTAATCTTGACGGATCCTTTGCAGATATGATATTAGTACCTGATACTGGACCAGCAAATCATAACTCCAATGCTGCACTTTTTGTATTAACCAACCCTGGACAAATAAATGTTTATGATGACGCAGCACTTTCAATGCTAAAATCTGCAGAGAGTGATTTTCATGCTTATGCTGAAAAGTTTCCTGTTGTAGTGCCCACTATTGATCCTCGCATTACTGTTACAAAGCTATGTTTTTTACCAATGATCCAGGACTCCTTTAAGGACTTATTAAAGGTATCATTTAATAGGATATTATAAAACTGTCCGTCTTAGAACCTTAAAATACTTTTGTTCACCTTCCTCTCTCTCTCTATCTCTCGCTCTCTATTTCTTTATGTCTATTCTGTCTATGTAGAAAGCCTTTGCTAAGTTAAACATAGCATCAACATTGTCTACTGGTACAAAATGGCCTTTGACTGGGGGTGTCCCTGGTGAAGCGATTGTTGATGAAGACAATGACATTAATAGACTATACATAGCAGGCTATCATGATGGATCTGTTAGAATGTGGAATGCTACACATCCCATCCTAACACTTGTGCTAGTATTAGAAGGAAAGGTTAGAAAATTGTGACATTTTTCTATGAGAAGTATTTATTTTATGATTTTTTTTTAAAAGTTTAGTTTTTGGCTTTGGTGTGCAGGTCACAGGCATTGAAATGGATGGTCAAAATGCATCGGTGTCAGCATTGGATTTCTGCCCCTTAAGTATGAATTTTGCTGTCGGGAATGAGTTTGGTCTTGTAAGCACAATTTCAAGTGGCAGCCTCTTAGCTGAACCATGAATAACCATAGTTTATAAATGCTGCAACAATATTTCGTCCCTGTTTTTCTAAATATTTAACATGCAGGTTCGACTCTATAAGCTTCAGGAAGGAGCTAATCGTCCAAATATTTTTTTTGTGAATGGAAATAAGCAAGAAGGTATTAATTGTGCTTAGGCATAAGATCTAATTGATTTAGTCAAATTCGGGTATCTCATTGTAATGTATTCAATCATTGTCTTCTAAAATTTTAATATATGGCTTAAATTAATTATGTAAAAGGTTTTATAATCTTGAACTTTGCCTTTATTATTGAAAATAGGTATAACAATATTTTTTCTTATATTCATTTGACATATCTATCTTCAAAATTATATTAAAAAACTTGGTGAGCATGGAATTCTTTCCTTGTACGAATATTGTCATGCATCAATAGGGATGCCATATGATCCTATATGTAAATGATTTCCAGTTGATTTTCTACTTTTCAGTCAAAGTAATTGATTGACATTTGGCATTCTTGATGAATTCTTGTTTCCGTATTATTTTAGATTAGCATACACTTTGATTGTATGAAAAAACATTAAATAGTTTATAAATTAATACATTATAGACTCAAATGCTAAATAACATCCATTATTTTACCTTTTATCATATTTTATTATAATATTTGCTTAATATATTTTACTTTAATATCTAATAATTATGAATATTAGCATTCTATTCAAAATTTTGAAATTTAAGATTTGAAATTCAAAATTTGAATTAAAATTTGAACTCTAAAGTTATAATGAAATTTTAGTGAAGATTTTTCTTTTATAAATTTGAAATACAAATTCAAAATTTAAATAATAGAATTTAATGATATGCAAAAGTACATTAATTGTTAGTTCAAATTCTCTTTTATATAATTAAATTTATATTTTAAATTTTAAAAGATGAGTTTTTAAAATTTATTTATAGAAAGAGCTATAAATCTGAGTTTGCATTTGGACTAAAGGAGGGAGATAGTAAATGTAACGACCCAAAGTCGTTATTCTGCAAATTAGGTCAGAATCCTGTCTTAAGAATCAGGATCCTGGGGAATTTTAATTTAGGGCAAACAAAATTGCCAATAGATAGAAGTAATTTTTAGATCAAAGTGCCCTAGTTTGGAAAAATTCCAAAAGATAGAAGCTTCCGCCTTATTCTCTAAATTATAAAAAATCAAAACATTGAAATACGTGTCCGAATTCATCGTTTTCAGTGTCGATGTGTTAAGTATATTATTTAAAGGCTGCTCGAGAAGTTTCATCTAATTCTGAGCGCCGATTTGATCGTGACAAATTTTCAAAGTTTTAAACCTCAAAAATTAAAATAAAATAAAATTTTGCTCCGAATCGAAAATTTTCGGCTCGAGGGTGTTCATCATATCGTGACACACCTTGGCGCCAAGTTTCGTTGTATTTGGACGCCAAATGGCGGAAAAATACGATTAATTTGAAGTTTAAAATTTTTCTCCATTTTTCCTCTGTTTTCCCCAATCGGCCACCCCCCTCCTGTTCGCCGATCACATATTGCGATGCGATCGCAGGCTGTGTCGTGCGACAGAGCCTGCGGCGGAAGGTTCTTCCGCTTGCTTGCGTCGTTTTTGGCCCAGGCTGTCGGCCCTATGAGCTGACCTCGACCCTCCTTCCCCCCTCCGCCTGCCAGGAGGGCCCGCTTGTGCCGATTTTGGCGCAGGATGCGATCGCCTCCTACCCTCAGCCGAACCCCAACCCTCTCCTTTATAAGAAGCTCTCCCCTCCCCCTCTCCTCCTCACAAACAGCTTCCAACCCCTCCTCCTCAGCCCTTCTAGCAGCCGGCTAGCCCCTCTCAGCCAGCTCCCTCCCTTCCTGTAGCTGGCCAGCCCCTCCTCAGCCGCTCCAGCCTCCTTTCCGCAGCCCCCGGCAGTCCCCTTCAGCCAGCCAGCTCCCTCTCCGGCAGCTTCCAGCAGCCCCCGGTAGCCTCCGATAGCCAGCTGTGAAGCCGCCCTGTAGCCGCTGCCAGCCAGCCTCTCGCTGTTGCCACCTCGGCCTGCCATCCGGCCAACCCGTTCCGGCCTCTCTTCGTTTTTCGGCGATTCTAATTCTAAAGTAAGATGAGGAAATTGAAGAACACATTTGTTTTCTTTAAATCTTGTTACTCTCTTTATAACTATTAAATTTATAATTAGTCATTCACAATAAAATTATTCTCATTGATAATGAGAATGATTCAATTGTTATAAATGACTATTATTTCCTAAATTGCCAATTCAGTCATTTTTATTCTGACTTTGTCGTCATAAAGTATGATGATCATAATCTTAAGACACTTTAATAATTATAACTGCTTTAATAGCAGCTTAAATCAATCGAACTTCAAAAGTAGAAAAAAAACAGAATGAAATAAGAAATTAAACTCCTAAATTATTTGATTAAAAAGCTAACTTAAAAATATCGGGGACTTAAATGCAGATTGAGCGAACTGTCACTCATTCGAGTTGTTGAACTTCTGAACTTAAGGATCAAAGGTACCAAGTATATAACCTACATTACATCTTGTATTTTTTTATTACTGCTATGCTTCGCGTATTTGCTTTGAGCCAAATCCATTTGAAGCTTGGTTGGTTGTCCGGAACTAACGTAATATCATTCGGGGTTGTTACCGGAAAATGACATTGGTATCATTCGGGGTTGTTACTGGAAAAATGATATCAGTAATATTCGGGATTGTTGCTGGAAAAATGACGTCAGTAACATTCGAGGTTGTTATTGGAAAATGACATCAATAACATTCGAGGTTGTTACTGGAAAAATGACATCAGTAGCATTCAGGGTTAGTTACTGGAAATGACATCAATAACCTTTATTTTGTGATAAATACTTGTTGCAAGAATTAGCTTGCTTATTTGCGCGATTGCCTTACCTATTCTGCATTTTCACATTCCGCTAATCTCACCTTTATAAAGTAATTTGTTATTGTGTACTGCTGTACTTAGAGTATTCTCTAATTACTGAGAATTTCAATCATGGTATTATTTTCTGTACAATACCAGGTCAGGTGCTCCTGGAAGAGGTTAAACAAGAACCCTAATTTTCAAATGGATCGACGACGGCGCTGAATTGCTTATTTTGTTTCTTTTGTTTTGTACGATGAAGGATCTTGTAATAAGAATTTTGATAAATGAAAAATATCTTTTACTTTTATATGCGTATTCTTTTTCTCTCAAATTGATCGATATAATCCTGCGGCGAGCAGTCACCCAATGCTAGAACGGTTTCTGTCGAACCGGCTTCGGGCCGTCACAGTGAATGTGTTAAAACCATTCTATTTTGAAAAAGTAGTTGGCCGCCTCATTATTCTTTCTTTTCTACTTGTGTATCTTGAAGCCATTTAGTGACATTTATTAACTTGCGTTAGGTAGTGGATGGATAGTGTAAAATTTATCAAATTTTATGATATAAATCATTTAAGAAATATGCTAGAGCTGGGGTATCCATTGGAAATTATGCATTATATTGGTTGAATATTGTAAAAAGTGCACAAAGGCTACTACATTGTCACCCTAGTGTAAAATAAGGGTTCTTACATTATGTATGAATGCGAGTACAGAAGCTAGTTGATGTTCTAATTTAGATTTGACAGTTGGAATATCTATAGTCTCATTAGCAATTTTTTGAGTTGGTAGATAATATGATTAATTGGATGATAAGTATTTCATTTTCTCCTAGTACTCTATAGAAAATTAAAAGTATAAGCTTGAAGTGCTAGTACTCTATAGGAAATTATCATATGAATGACTTGGCTATCATTCTTGATAAGAAATTAAAGTATAGTGTTATGGAAGTTAAAATGTTGAAAAATAGAATTATATCTTAAATATTATAATTGGTGCAATAGTTTTTAATATTGTATGTGTATGCTCTTCAAATAAGATTGGATGTGAGTATAAAAAATTGGCATGATTTGGAATTAGTTGTTAAAGGAAAGACATAGGTTAGCAACATTAAGAGATAGAGAAAATCAAGGACTTAAGTAAAATAAAATATATTGAAGATAACATCAAAATATTTTTGAAAATGAAGATATTCAATATAGATGAATTAGTAATTTTGCCAAGTTTTTAATAAAGTTGTAATTATAAAATTGAGTGAATTAATAGTTATTAAAATAATATTTATTGTACATTTATAAGAGAGGTTAGTAAAACTACGATTTGGAATACTTTGAGGATGATGAAGAGTGAAAAAGTTGTACGATTGGATGATCATATCGATGTAAAAATGTTTGGGTGGAAAAAGAATTTCTTGGCTTATTAAATTGTCTAATGTTTATTTAAAGATTAAAAAATGTCAGATAAGTGAAAGAGTATTGTTGTACCTATTTATATGAATAATAGTATGCTTTAGATAGTGCAAATTATAGGAGAATTAAATTAATAATATATATGTTAAAATTTTGGGGAAGAGTGATCACATACACATTATGAAGTGATAATTGTATTTTATAAAACAATTTGGTTGTCATGTAGATCTTTCATGGAAGCCATATATTTACTAAGAATGTTTGATGGAGAAATTTAGATAAAGGAAAAGAATATCTTCATATTTTATTTTTTGTTCTTGAAAAGACATGATAGAATGCCAAGAAATGTTCTTTGGAGAGTTATGAAGAGAAATAATTTGTGGCTTCTATTGATGTTATTCAATATATGCATACTGGGTTGTAATGTGTTTGATAACAACGTGGCTTGTCTTATGATTTTTTAGTTTCTATTGGATTACACCAAGACTTTGCTTTCAGCCCATATCCTTTTACTCAAATAATAGATGTTCTTGCTAAACACATCCAAGAGGAGGTTGGTGCATGTTTTTGTAGATGATTTATTTTAATTGATAAAACTAGGGACAGAGTTAAAGAAAAACTCGAGTTGTGGAGGGTTACTTCATAATTTAATTGGTTTTGTTTTCTTAGACCTAATACAAAATATATGGAGCATAATTTTAATTTGAATAGAAGTCATATTCTCAAAAACACCGCTGTTGAGGACGTCGTCATCGAAAAGAGCGAGAGATTCATGTATTTTGGTTCAATTTGTCAAAATAATAGTGAAATAGAGAGCAATGTGATCAGTAGAATCCAATTTGGCTGGTTGAAATAGAGGAACATGTTTTGAGCATTGAATGAGTGAAATATCTCACTAAATTAAAAATTATAGAGTAGCTATACGATTGTCTAGCTCATATGGGGCTGAATGTTTACTAATAAAGAAGGGTGTTTTTGATAAATTAAGTGCTACAGAGATGGGGATGTTAAGGTAGATGGGTGAATATACTCGAAAGGATAGAATGACAAAATTACTTGAGAGAATGCGAATGTGGCTCCAATAAGATTAAAGAATATCATCTTAAATGGTTCAGCCATTTTAAATGCGAACCGCTTGATGCTTTGTTTGAAAAATTGAATATATGAATTTTGCCCATTTTAAAAGGAGAGGAAGATTAAAAATGATATGGGAAGAAACCATTAGATAAGGATCTTTTATATTTGAAACTTAGGGAGGGATTTCTATTTGATCATGCACAATGGATGCAAAGGATTCACCCAGCTAAGCATGCCTAGTGTAACTCAATCTTGTTGTTGTTGTTATAGTTTGCATTTGAAATAAAGATGAGGCATTATGCTAAGGAGATTTATTTGTTATGATAAAAAATGTAAAAAAAGGTCTGCACTCTCTTCTCTCTTTCTCTCATGGCCACAAGCCACTTATTCTTCTCAGTTAGGTTCGATCTCTGATCTTCCTTTTTGGCTGTCTTCCCTATCATCAATACTTGGTGTGTTTTGTCCTTTTTATTATTATGTCTCCTGCTCAATCATTAATTTCAGAAGTATTCCATTTTTATTTATTAATTTGATATCTCAATCCTAAATGCAGGTTATTTAGGTTGATTGTGTTTCATTATGTTTCTATCGCATGCTGATTAATTCCAAAATGCTCAATACCGAATTGTAGAAGTCAAATAATGTTCAAACTTCATTTATTTTTTATGCCACACTGTCCAGTTCCAATGTTTCTTCCCCTTCTTCCATTATCTTGCCGATTCATCAATATCTGGCAGTATTTGAGTTGTTGTGCCAAATGTCTCCATTATAAATATGGGTGCATTGCAACTCATACTCTAGCCTTTCGATTTTAAAATCTTTGTATTTATTAAGTGGGACTCTTCCTTTATCATTTGCTTGAATAAACTTAAGTAATAAACTTAAGATTATGCAAAATTAAACATTGACTCATTACTATGCAAAATTGCACGTTGAGCCTGAGATTACAACAACAATAACATCAAGCCTTAGTCCCACTAGGTGGGGTTGGCTATATGAATCATTTGTTTCTATTGTGCACGATCAAATTGAAACCTCTCCGTAAGTTTCAACTAGTGAAAAAACTTTTTTAATAGTTTTTTCCTGTATTTTTTAGCCTTGTCCTCTTTTAAAATGGGTGAAATTCAAAAACTTAAATTTTCTAACAGTTGCTTTGCACGGTCTACTCTTAATATATCTAAACCATCTAGTATGACAATTTCTAATCTTATTCACTATTGGAGCTACTCCAACCTTGCTACTGATAAATTCTTGTCTATTTATGAGTATATCCACTCATCCACTTAAGTATCTCCATCTTTGTAATACTTAGTTTATTAGTGAGTTTATTTTTCATTGGCCAACATTCAACTGCATATAGTTAGCCCAATAGCTACTCTATCAATTTTCCTTTAAATTTGAGTGAGATTTGTATCACACAGCACTCCAAAAGCACTTCATTTCATCCAACCTTGTTAATCACATCGCTCTTTATTTCGCTACTATTTTGAATATTTGAGCCTAGATACTTGGACCTCTCGCTCTTCTTGATCACATGGTCCTCAATACTTATGTTCTTGAGATTAGAGCTTCTAATATAATTGATCTTACACTCCATATATTTTGATTTAGATCTACTAAGAAGAAATCATTTAGATTTTAAAGTAGTCATCCACAACTCAAGTTTTGTTTTAACTATATCCTTGGTCTTAAAAGACATGCATCATGGAGTTTCCTCTTGAATGTGCTCAAGAAGAACATCCATAATTAAAGCAAAAAGATATGGACTGAGAGTTAAACCCTAATGATTCTTTTAGTAACAGGAAAGTTATTAGACAAATCACCTTGCGATGGAACACATGCTACGCCCCCTATATATATATCTATAATAATCAATATAAGCAATACAAATATTTTACTCTTCAAAGCTCTCCAAAGAATTTATTCTGTTACTCTATCATAAGCTTTTTCAAGATCAATAAAAATTAAATGAATATCTTCTTTTCTTTTTCTAAATTTTTCCATCAAACTTAATATATTTATAGCTTTCATAGTCGATTTACATGACATAAAATTAAATTGATTATGAGAATATATGGGTATCCCTTCATTATATATATTCAATTACTCTTTCCCAAAATTTCAATGTATGACACCTTAACTTTTTATAACCAATAAACTCAATTATATTAATTTTATTGGTACAACCTTCATCATAAAGCTTAGTAAAATAAATCATTCATCTATATTAAATATCTTCATCCATAAAAAGAATTTTCTTAACATCATATTTGATATATTTAACATGAGTTAAATCTTTAGTTTTTTAACTCCTAATTTGGCTAGCTTATAAATGTGTCTATCCCTCGACAATTTCTAATATATTATATAACTACTAGAACGCTGCACTCTTAGCTTCACTAGTTGTTATTTTGAATTTATGACAAGCTAGTTTATATTTCTTCGGGTTCTAACACGTTTTTTATCTTTAATCTTAAACTGAATATATTATTTTCACCACCTTATATTTTTATTATTGGGTACTTTTCCTTTTAATTTACTAAATAAATTTTTTATTATATGGCATGTACAACTAGCAACTGAATTCTACATAAGGCTGGCTTCATTTAAACCATTTTTTATAAATACTCTTTGCTTGTTTGGATTAAACTTGAAAAAAAGAACCAATTTTTTCGTTTACTTGCCAAATGAATATGTTTGCAAAACAGGCTGGCTTTTTTCTCAATATTTGCAGCAAGCTTGCATTGATTATGATTTATCTCATATATGCTGTGCTGAGTAAGACGATGTTTTCTTTTAGTTTTTCCTGTAAACCAAGGAGAAGGGTTTCATTATTCTGCAGTGTTCACTCTAAGATCACCCATCCGAACACTGCATTTTGCTAAGTGTGGGGAAAAATTAGCTGTTGGGTTTGACAGTGGTCAGGTAAATTATCCTTTAATATAACCCAATTTATTTTATTTATTCATGTGAGATATCATGTTAGTAAGCTATTGATTATTTTTGTTTGGTCTTGACCATTTCTAGGTTGCAATGCTGGATCTAACTTCGTATGCAACTATATTTCAAACAGATTGCTTATCTAGCACAAGTTCTCAGGTTATATATATTTCAAACGAAGTGGTTCCACAATTCAGCATGATATGCAGTCGAAAGAATTCAAGGCCTGAAGATCTTAAAGAGTCTTCAGAAGGTTTAATGTTCATTTTAACCAAGGATGGTCATGTTACTGTTATTGACAGCATAAGAGGCACTACATTGAATTCACTGTCAATGCAGAAAAAAAGGAAGTCAGCAGCAATTTCCATGTATGTTATAGGCAAGTAATTATTTTAGAACAGAATGATAGCAATACATTGACCGGTTGTTAAAGAGCATAACGTCTCATATATTCTTTAATCAGATGGTACCATATTGGAATTGTCTGACGAGAAGCCGCGAGCTATAGACGATTGTTCATCCAAAAGTGATTCGAAAGATGAAGACGATTTTGGCAGCACCAGAAAACTAAGAATTGATCAGTATTCGAGTGATGCATCTATCTCTTCCGAATATTTATTATATCCACTTCTTGTGATTTGTTTTGAAGATTCTATACGATTGTGCTATGTGAAATCTGTGATACAGGTATAATCTGCACTGAATTGCATAAATGTAAAATAATATTGCTTAATCTTATCAACTTTTGGTATGAATAACTTTTCTAACTATTGCACCCAGGGGGAGAGGCATTTCTGTTACAAAATTAAACTTGCTAAACATTGCTGCTGGTCAACAATTTTCAAGAAAAGGGTTGAGAAAACTTGTGGCCTCATTTTGCTTTACCAGACAGGAGATCTTGAGATTAGGTATTGGCAAGCTTTGCCATCACTACTTGGAAGCCATGACACTTCTTAACTATAATTTATTATCGAGACGTAGTTTTTCTGCCAGATTGTATTTTCTTAGCATACATGTTTTGAGAAACATGTGCCTGGCAGAGCGATGTTACATAAAGATTGCATCTTGTTGTCATTGATTCTATGATGCATGATGCATTATATTTAGTTTATTTCAGCATTATTAGATTTTGATGATATTTGCAATTTTATCTTTTATTTGCACTTTTGTAGTTTGTAATAACAGTGACATTAAATCTCAACTCATTGACCACACCTGATCTAATCAAGACTCTTGATTATAACCCACAGCAGCTATATATGTATGGCCTACTCATGTAACTTTGTAATCTAATAATAAAGATTTTGTCCCATGTGCTTTTTCCCTGCTCACTTCTCTTTCGTTCTCATCTCTCTTTGTGATATCAGAGCATTCTTACTCATGCACCTCAATCTCCTCTTCTCGAACCTTCCCAGAGAACCTTTGAATCTCTGTTGAGTCCACACCTCTTCCAACATCTCAAGAACAGCAACCCCCACGTCAAGAAACAACCCACCCACCCCTCCCAGCTACCTCTGCCTTCCTTCTACACCTCATCAAGAACCCCACCATTCTCTTCTCTATCTCTTCAAGAAGCACACAGCCAAAACCTACCATTCTCCAAGAAGCTCAATCAAGAACCATCAAGATCCATCAGCCATGGAATCTACAAATAATAGCATGAGCTCTCGCCGCAATCCCAACATCATTACAGATTCAAAAGATCTTAAATTCTTGATGTCTAACATCAAGAACATGATATACTCTTTTCTTGTATTAGAAAACTACTCAATTTTGAGAGCCCAAATACTTCAATTATTAAAGGCCATCAGTCTACAAGGATGCCTTGATGGGTCTAATCCTCCAAAAAATCAGTCCCACTTATTTTTACTGGTTATCAGTCAATAAAAACCTGGTTGTTGCATTGTGTTCTACTATATCTCCCTCCATTCTTTCATACATTTTGGAGGCCAATTCTTGCACAGAGGTGTGGAAAATTTTTGCAAAGAGGATGCAGTCCGCAAATCGATCTAGTTATTTGACGTCTCCACAATCTATTCCACAACATTACTCCTCAACAGGAACGTACTTTCTACAAAGCCGCCGCAAACATGAAACAATGGCAGCAAAAGCCATGGCCGAAGAATACAGAGCACCGATGGACCAACAAATCTGGATTATGGTTCCTCAACCTCATGAAAACATACTATGTTACAAATGGACATATCACACCAAACTCAACAACGACGGCCCATGGCTCACTACAAGGACCGGCTAGCAGCTCAAGGATTCAAATAGAACTGTGACATATTATCTTGAAACATTCAGTTCCGTCGCCAAAATGCCAACCCTATGGGTTCTACTAACCATAGCTACTCATTACAAGTCGCCGATTGTTCAAATGGACATCTCATATGCCTTTATCCACAGAAGGCTCAACGAAACAGTCTACATACGTCAACCAAAAGGATTTGAGGACCCCATTTTTCCGAGTCATGCCTGCCTCCTGAAGAAAGCAATCTACGACCTCAAACAATCACCATGCTAATGGTATTCTACCATCACATATTTTCTTCACAGCAAAGGCTTTTGCACACGCACAACCGATACCTCCCTTCTGATAGCCGACAGCCCTACAGCAAGCATCTACCTCCTAATCTATGTGGATGACATCCTCATCATAGGACCAAATCACACAACTCTCCTTCCTGGCATCTCCCTCACGAAGTCTACGCAGGGTCTCACACTATGTCAAGCTACATACGCTGTCATCATCCTCCAAATTTTAGGCATGGAACAATGCAAACCAGCTCCTACACCCATTATCAACTACAACCGAACAGCCCAATCCTCGGTTCTCTTCTCACATCCCAAGTTATACAAGCAAATAGTGCGATCTCCTCAAAATATTACAATCAATAGGTTGAACATCAGCTTGGTCGTCAACAAATTTTATCAATACATGCACTAACCCACACAAAGGAACTTCGAACAACTCAAAAGAACTCTATGTTATATAAAAGGCACTCTTCCCCTTTGGCATTCAGATAGAACTCCGGGGATATGCAACTTAAGGCCTATGTAGATTCTAATTGGGCAGGAGACACATAGCTCGCAAATCCATGACTGGACACTATATCTTGCTTAGCAACACACCTATCTCATGGAGTGCTAAGAAGCAGAGCACTGTCTCAAGATCCTCCACGGAAGCTGAATATCGAGCCTTTGCAACCACAACTATGGATAATATTTGGCTTCGCCGACTATTACAGGAGTTCGGCCAGCATACTCCCCATCCCAAATCGCTCCACTGTTAACCATCGCTCTCGCCAAGAATTCTATCTTCCACGCCATACCCAAACACGTGGAAGTAGATTGACATTTCATTTGCGACTGCATTTCACGGAAGCAAGTGGAACTCTCCTACATCCCCACAGAAGATCAGACATAAGACATCCTCACAAAACCGCTTCCACTTACTCAAAGAAAACTCACCATCACAGTGCCAATGCCGAGTTTGCGGGACTCTTAGATTGAAACCCACGGCGGTTATATATATGTATATGTGTGTGTGTGTATATATATATATATATGTATATGCATATATGTATATGATGTATATCTCTATGTATATATATGTGAATGGTATTGTAGCCCAATAGTTGAGGCTCATAATTTGATATCCCAGGTCATGGGTTCAAATTTCATCGGCCACACTTACATAATATATATATATATATATATATATATATATATATATGCTCCTACTCATGGTAACATAGTAAAATCTAATAATAAAGATTTTGTCTTTTGTTCTGCATACGCCTCTCGCGTTCTAGTCTCTTTCAGTTTGTTTGGAATTTTCTGTAATAATGCAAATGTTCATCTATAAAGAATGTTATAGTACCTTTTTCGCTAGGTTTTGATTAACGATGCTTGTAATGTAATGAATCATTTTATTTTGAACATTAAGGTAGTGGTGTCTTTCTTTTCTCTTCTTTTCCTCTTCCAGTATTTTTTTTTCCAGCAGGTCAGTTTTGGATCAGTGCTTGTCAATCCCATGCATCCTCTATTGTTCCTCTATGATCCTCATTACTAATCTGTTGGCGTCTTTTATTTCTTAAAAACTTCTTGTGCTCTACTTTTCTCAATGCAATGTACCATCAGCTACTAATATTATTCTGTTCTGCCGTATTGTTGTTACCACCCGTTGGATCTCTAATTTTGCTTCTCATTTCACAGCGCTAACTGGAGCTAAATCTTATTAGAAATTTACTTAGCAAATTATTTTGTAGCATATCTTAATTATAGACATTATTTCGAGGCAATAATACTATTGTTATTAGCATGATCTGTATCGGTGTTATGAACACTGATTAATAGTGTCATACACTTGCACATTCTTTTAATTAGATTTAAGTACTTGTTCTCAGCATTTTTGATAATCATATCTAGCTCATAAAGATATATTTCTATTTAATGTTGATATATAGTCTGGTCAATCACCTCTAGTTGCTGTGATTTGTTTATGTAAACATGATTAGGTTTATTACAGCAACCTCAATGAGTCGAACAAGAAGCCAAAGTTCAGAAGCATGAGCTTTTACGAGCATTTTGTAGTCTTATTAATTTACAACATAAACATAACAGATATGCAATGCTATTCGAGTTGGGCATACGGTAAAACAAAGCCTTTCACAGTTTGAAGTGCAAATAACATTAGTTTCTTGATGTAGATGTCGATTAGTCTGAAGCTCAGAAAAAATTGAGAGTTTTCTTGAGTTTGAACTCGAGCCAAATCTCTTACAATGAATCATAATGAACATGAGATTGCATCACAAGTCTGCATTATTTATGGAGGCTTTTATTGCTGTAAAAATAGTTCAAATTGCGCTGTATGCTGGTGTATGCTTTAAAATGTTGACTCATGTTGTTTGAGTCTGTCTTCCACTTCCGCCGTGAATGTGCTGCCTAGAGATCATATTAATTCATGCATGAGATAGCCACAGCTGTCTTCCTGTCTTGCTTGATCTGATGTTGAAAGTTTTGCTTAAGAATTTCCTATCACTCCACATTTAGGGTGGATAATTGTACATGAATTAATTCCTATTTTTTCATGGTCTATAATTGCAGTTTTGGTGATTGCTCTCTCGAATTCATTATTAATGTGTGATTAAATCATTTCTGACTGACCTTATCATCGTTCTTTCTTTCCTCTGACAATGCAAGATTCATGTCATATTTATTTCAACATATTTAGGCTAGCTATAGACTACCTGATGCAATTATGCAACTCTTCACATATCATCCTATGACTGACAATGTCGGTGTTAATTTTCTATACCACACTGTTTTTAATCTGGATTTTCTTGGAAATGAATTTTGGAGGCCTTAAGTAGGATGGAATTCTTTAATCTTCTTATTTACATTCAATTATTGTTTTTGTGAACTATCCCATTGTGCTGCCTTAATGGTAGGTCTTTGCCAAATCTAGAAGTTGTTGCTGTGAGTTCCTTGATGTCAATTTTGCGGTGGAGCTTCAAGACAAACATGGAGAAGACAATGAGTTCATATGATAATGGCCAACTTACTTTAGTAAGCGTTAGCATTTTTTTCTAGTTATTTGTCTCTATGAGGCTCATTTCCTTAAACAATGCTGATATATGGGCTATATGGGCCTATCGTAACTGATTGCACATTATAATTCTTGGTTTTTTTGAGGATAAAGATTTCTCATGGAGAACTTTATTACAGGTAAATGGCTCTGAACTTGCTTTCATCTCTATTTTGGCCTGCAAGAACGACTTCAGGTACCAAATGCTTTAACTGAGATGTATTGTATATTCGTAGCTCTATTTCTTGTATTACCCAAAGCTTAGTTATGTACATGCTTCACCTCAGAATTCCAGAATCTCTGCCTTGCCTTCATGACAAAGTTCTTGCTGCTGCTGCTGATACTTCCATTTCTTTTTTTAGTCATAAAAACAAACAGGTACCCTCCGCTAAATTATGGCATTTGAACTAATGTGCTCTCATAGCACCCAAATCTCTAAAGTATACATATTCAACACCCAAGCCTTAATATTTGCAAACAAATAAGGTGCTATCATTTCACCGATCTTTGAATTCTTCTAATTTATGAGAAGATAATTGTGTTGCCGCAAACCTTAACTGCTGTATTATTTTTTCTGATTATTAATTGAAATCGGCAGTTAAATCAAAAAAAGAAGAAGTTAATTGTGTTCGTTTGGCACATATAAAGTTTGGCTGGCTTAACATATTATAGAAGTATGAGTATTATTTAGGTAAAAATTACTTTCTTTTTTTTCCCAGGAGATATCTTCGCGAATTCTCGGTAGTTTCCTCAAAGGACTTAAGGGGAGTAGCAGAGCAGAGGGAAATGTAGATATCTCTGATACTAACACAAAGTTCAGTAAAGTAGAGGGCTACTTCTTGAAAGATCCTTTCTTAGAACCATCATTGGGTGCAAATAACAGCCAAGTTGAACTGAGCATTGGTAAACTACTCCACCCCTCGTTTTTTCTCTGATATAACATTTCTTCCTTATTGCTGCCTTAAAAATTAATTTAGTCCGAAATATTGGTCTACAAAGAAGAAACTTATTGACAAAATTAGTGATATAAGGATGAAGGTGCTAAGATGGATGAATGATGAGAAGTGATGAGCAATGTTCCTGCTAGAAAACCTGTTTATAAATTTCACCTTATGTTAAAAATAGGAAGAGAGACAAAAAAAGATGGGAAGAAACTATTATAGAGGATCTTTATTTGGAACTAGAGATGGCTTCACGTCGAGTTCAAGCAAGTTAATTGGACCAGAATTATAAAATTTTGAGTTAGGCTCAACTTAGCTCGAAATAGACCAGAATTATAAAATTTTGAGTTAGGCTCAACTTAGCTCGAAATAGGTTCGTTAGCCGGTTTGGCTCAAAATAATTCATTCTTATTTTAACTCGAAAATTAAATTTAAAATTTGTTGAATAGCCTTGGCCTCGAGTTAAAAGCCTTAATCTTAAGGCCATAGCTATTGAGGGATCATATGATCAAGAAGAGCACGCTGTTCAAATACCTTGGTTTTATTATTCAAAATAATGGCAAAATGGAGAGCAATGTGAAAAGGAGGAGCGCTTCTCAAGTATTGTGCGATTTAAAAATTCCACTCAAAATTAAAGTATAATTTTATAGAGCTGCTATATGATCATTATGTTATATGGAGCTGTATGTTGGCCAACAAAGAAGAAATTTACCTATAAATTAGACGTTACAGAGATGAGTATGCTTAGGTGGACGAGTAAGTGTACTCAGTAAGGATAGAATGAGAAATAAGTTTATTCATAATAAGGTTGGAAGGGTTCCACTAGTGGATAAGGTTAGAGAATGCCACCGTAGATAGTTTGGGCATATTTTGTAACTCTTGCTAGAAAAATTGAGTTAATGAATTTTATGCCATATTAAAAGAGGATGATGAAGGCCAAAAAAGACATCGGAAGGGGCTGTTTTAAAAAGTATCTTTTCTATTTAGAACATAGGAACAGGATTCTATTGATCATGCACAATAGAATTAAAGGATTCATGTAGCCAACCCCACCTAGTGGGATTAAAGCTTGGTGTTGTTGTTGTAGCTTTGGCCTCAAATTGAATTCGAGTGATCAGGGCTCTTATTGCTTTGCTCTGCATAAACTATAAGACATCCTTGCAAACACATCATTTAAAAAACACTTGCTATAATTTTTCGAGTCTGTCATATCTTGAATCATTTTCAGAGCATGTAAACATTACACGAAATTTACCCGAGTTTAATCATTAATTGTTTTTATTTTATTTTATAATTTGATTGCAGATGACATAGAGATTGATGATAACACACCTTTATCATCATTCAGTTCATCCAAAGCTTCCAGCGCTTCATCCGATGCCAAGAAGCACAAGAAAAAAGTTAAAGTGTCCACAGCTGCTGCAGAAGATAGTGATGAGAGGGAGAAGCTATTTGAGGGAGCTGCCAATTCTATGAAGCCCAGAGTCAGAACTACTCAAGAAATTATGACCCAGTATAAGTTTGGAGGGGTAAACTTATTTACTTGTGTTTTTGTTAATTATTTCTCAATTTTCATTTATTTTTTTTACAAATTTTCATAATTATTTGCATGTAGGATGCTGTGGCAGCAGCAACGCATGCAAAAGATAAACTAGCAGAAAGACAGGAAAAGCTTGAGGTAATTTGGTAAAATTTGGCTCTCTTAATAATTATTACCAAAATTGGGTTGTAGTTTTGTAATTTGTGAATTTTATTGGCTTTTTTAAATGCTAAAAAATGGCTTTCAAATATTTTCTTTTACAAAAGAGTTATTTGTGTGCATTTGCTAATTAAACTATTATTTTGATACCCTCAAATAGTACCAAAACAGTTTTTAAAAATACAAAATAATTTTTTGTTAGTATTAAATTTAATTTTGTGTGTGAAACCCACTAAAAATTATATATTTTAAATTCAAATTTTGATCATCAAAAAATTTGGTAGTCAAATAACAATTTTCATTTATATATTTGATCCCTTTGCAGAGGTTAAAGAAAAATACTGAAGAGTTGCAAAGTGGAGCAGAAAATTTTTCTCAGTTAGCCAATGAACTTGCCAAGACAATGGAGAACAAGAAATGGTGGAAAATTTAATTATATAACATTACACTCTTGTAATTTATTGCTTTTAATATATATATATATATATATATATATATATATATATACATTGAAAAAAATAAGAAAAGTGTATTTTAGTGGTTTTATTTTTGGAGAATGTTAATATAAATTATTTTGAAAGTCAACATATATACTAATGTAGTGTTCATAGTTCAATGGTGAATAATGAATTTGATTGGGAATTTCATGGCCCAGGAACTGGCCCAGCCTGCAAATATGCCCGGGTCAGGCTCAGACCAACATATTCCAGCCCGGTTAGCCTTTCGGCTAGTTCTGCCTCTGTATATCTAATCTATTAATGGAATGATAAAGATAAATATTTAAAAAAATGGAGAATTGTGGTTACATAATTAATTAGTCGTTTGATCTCACCAATCTTTGAAAACTGATAAATAAACTTTAAAATAGTAAGCATAGTTTGGAAGTTCAAACATCTAAAAAAATTATGGAGTATCCTTTTTATTCCTACATCTTTAAGAAAAAAGATACTATGTTGCAGATCGAGGCTTGGAAGTTTAAACTAGAAATTTTTGAGAAATTGGAATAGCAAAATTTGTTGTTATATTAAATAATTAAAAACCTAAACCCTAATAGTCAACTTGGCAAAAATTGTGCCATTGCAGGGCTAATTGGAGCTTCAATTCGTTAAACTAGACGCTGGCCATACCTAAGGGCTAATGATAATATTGAAGCATAAATAAAAATATTGCTTAAAATATAGTGTAAAATAAGAAATATCTATGTATATTTTAGGAAATATAAAATTTTAAAACCATTAAGTATCTTGCCTGGGTGTGCCTAGCTTGAGGTCTAGATTAGAACATATTTTAATCTAGACCTCATGTGGTTTGGCCTGGCCTGACCTGACCTAGCCTTAACTTGGTGGTTTTGAAAGAAGAACTGCGGCGGAGGATGCAATTAGAGGTGTCGTCGCCGTAATGCAGAAGGGAATGCTGACCTGTGAGATGACACATCAGCATCCTAATCATCAAAAAATTAAGAGGATATTAGAGGGGGTTGACTTTATATCAACAGTAGATTCTTCTACTATAATTTTGTAAGAAAAAAGAAATGAATCTCAACTAATCTCAACTTGCTCATCTTCTGATACATCTTCAGAAGAGTTTAATAGAAACAAAAATTTAATAATAATAATAATAATAATAATAAACGAGATATAATCTCAAAAATTAGAATTAAAAAAATCACAATTGAGGATCTTTCTCATAATAGACAACATTTCCAGTATCACTGACATAGTGGTCATCTCTCAGGCTCCTTGCTAGAACCCCAAGCAGGTGAAGTGGCAAAGCTGCAGATCTCTCTGGTTCTCTGTAGTATTTTCCAAAGACTGGTTTGGCTGCCGCCGTCTGTGTATTTATTACAGCACAGAGAAAAAACAAAAAACAAGTTGCATTTAAAGAGGCTATATATATATATATATTATTATTTTTATTTAATTGATAAGATACTTACAGCCTCCACAAGATGGTAGTGCGGTATTTGTGGGAAGAGGTGGTGAATTACATGAGTGCCAATATCATGGTGGATGTTATTGATCCATCCATAGTCACGGTCAAGCGTCGTCAACCCTCCCCTAAGATAGTTCCATTCCTGAAAATTAAAAAATAATTGCTAAAAAAAGAATCAGAGTTGAGCTCAAAGTCATAAGTTCAACTCGAGCTTATTTTAGTTGATTTCAGTTTATTTTTTGAGCCGGCTCAAATCTATTTTGAGTCGGTTCTAAATTAAATCATTTCAAATTGAGTTGGGCAAAATTTTTTAAATTTTCAAATTTGATTCTACTCAACGCAAGCCAACCCATACCAATTCAATATAATGGTACTTGTTTGACCAATTATATAGGTGTCAATTGGACATTTAATTTAGAATAAAGTAAGGAAATTGACATGTTCAAAGAATGTGAGGTCACAGTGGGAATTTCTATGAACTTTCTATGACTATAGAACACAACAGTAATGATGTCAACAAAATCAAGAAAATTGCATCTTGCTAAATTCATTCAACAATTGAATTTGCAGAGGGGATTTCTATTTTCAGGACACTGAGAATTTTTAAGGGAAAAAAAAAATAAATTTCCATTAGTTCAGAATATTATTCTCGTGAAACCAGTAATATAAAGAAAATTATTATCTTTACCTCCAAATTATGCCCCAAAAATTAGAGAGAGACATGGGGCCCCACGGAAAAACATATGGAATGAATCCCAAAATCACTCTTGGTTATTCCACCACATCTAGCCCACTTATTTTTGGAAGAATTTAGGGTGGGTGCAAAAGTAGGACTCAAACAAATTGCCTCACGCAAAAATTCATTACCTTTCCACGATACCAGGGAAGCTTTTCCTCATGCCCATGGTGATGCAAATAAGTCACAAAGTCCAGCCACATTACAAATATCTGCAATTCAAAAGCATTCTTAAGTTATAAATAACCACCCACCATTCCAAATACACCCAAAAGAAGCATTAGATTTTATAGCTATTGGAATGAATCCGCTTTGGCATGAAGTCCGATCTCGTATTGCACTAACCTCAAAGTCAACAACCTTTAGATTAGCTTCGAGATTATGATATTCCAATACAAATTTTAAAGTTTTGGAGTATCTCCTTCTGGGAGAAGGGAAAACTTAGCACAATGTTAAGACCGATTCACGGTTTTTAGTGTTGTTATTGTTGTGGTTGTTGTATAAGAAGGAGAAAGGCCTTACCAAATATGGCACTGCATAAAGCTTAAACATTTGGAGAGGACCTAAAACCAGAGTTAATCCAGCAAGTAAAGCAACCATGGAAGCCCAACAAACAGTAGAAGTTATGACAGCATTCCTCTCATCTTTTCGAACAAACAAATCACTATTTGGACTGAAGTGCGATCCTTTCTTTCCCGGACTCCGAACAAACTGTTATAACAAGCCCAGCAAAATTAGTGAGTTAAACTCTGCAGAGAGATTTGATTTTTCTTTCACAGGGCAGAGTTCTCTCACCAGATACAAAGGAAAAGCAAGCAATGGGAGAGGAAAAATGAATCTAAGAGTTTTAGTCAATGTATCCAAGCTCCTATAAATTCTTTCTGTCATCTGCCAAATAAAAAGAAAACAAAAAATAGAAAATTTCATAATTTTTGTAATCATTATAGGATTTTAATCCTCATAATACAGCAAATTGTGCTACAAACAGAGAGAAATACTAACAGGATGCCAAGATTCGTCTTTTTCCACGTGGCCATGGTTCTGATGATGAGTTCTGTGGCTTATTCTCCTGAAGAATTGCATCGCAAGTAATAAATTCATAAATAAATTATTAAAAAGTAACATAATAAAATAATAATAGAGCCATGAAATGGCATGTGGGCATCTTTTGATTCAGCTATTAACAACATACAACGAAGTTGTTTCTCTTCTTTCAAAACTTACCAACGGCTACAACAGATTAAAAGAAGAGAGCTAAAGGCTTACCATCCATGGTAGGGTACAAGAATGGAGGAATGAAGTAAATGCCCAACAACGCTGTTCAACGTATGATTATTCGAAAAGCTTCCATGCCCGCTGCCCAATAAAAAGGCAAAAAAAAAATCTTGATAACGAAAACCTAAAACAAAAAAAGCCCTAGCTTAGAACAGACTTACCAATCGTGCCCAAGCACGAAGAGAGCCCAGAACATCGTTCCCTGGGCGGCCCAATAGAGAGGCCAGAGGACCCAATTGTCGATACAAGCGGCTGCGGCGGCCAGACCGAAGACGACGGCGACGTCCCGCACAACGTATCCCATCGAGCGCCATGAATTCTTCACCCAGCAGCGCTTCGGAATGGCCGCGCGAATCTCAGCAAGCCCAAAGGGGGGCGGCATCCCATGATTGAACTCCTCCTCCCTCGGAACCCTAATTTCCTCCTCCCTCGGAACCCTAATTTCTTCCTCCAACACAATCGGCCTCGCAGGCGCGCTCACCCTCGCCGCCAAATCCTTGAGCAACGAGCCGGCGAAAATCCGCGTATACGAACTGCCAAAGAAGACATTTCTCCGGCGATCTTTCTCCCTGA
The DNA here is from genome assembly GCA_016760335.1 of Gastrodia elata. Lineage (NCBI taxonomy): Eukaryota > Viridiplantae > Streptophyta > Magnoliopsida > Asparagales > Orchidaceae > Gastrodia > Gastrodia elata. The sequence continues at coordinate 110,030 of JACERR010000025.1, forward strand.
TACAGGGGATTTGCTGCAAGCGGGAAGGCTTCTTGACGCACGATTGGGAGAGGAGAAGACTGGCCATTGCGCCTTCTGCAGGCGAGTCTTCTTCTCCGCCCTAATCTCGCAAAGGAACGGAGCTTTTGGGGAAGGTTTCATGCGGCCATCTTCTTCATTTAAGAGTGAATGGAAGAAGAGAGGCCGGAGAGGAGGGAAGGATGTAAGGGGGGAAGGAAAGAGTTCCGCGTCGGCGGGCTATTGCCAGTAAAAATCTATCCATCACGTGCGGAATTGTCTCGCTGACCGGCTGCGGACGGCCCTTCCTCCATTTGGTGTTTTTTCAGGCAATATATTTAATAAAATTTTAAAAGGTTTTAAAAATACTAAAATTGCATGTATTTCATGTGAAAATTATTTTTTTCCAAATTAAGTCCCACAGCAGCACTCATATAATGATGCACTAAACATGAATTAAGTTAGTTGGCTTGACCTATTATGATGGATTATGATGCTGTTTTACACTCTATCTGACGGTTTGATAACTTCCTTCTAGCCTATTTATATTTGAACACATTCTACCTTAAATTGAAGGATTGATATTCCGTTAAATCTTTGATCTAGTATGAGCCACAATTGGAGGAGCTGAATTCTAATCATTTATTTTAATTTTTAATATTTTTCTTGATATTTAAATTTGTCTCTATTAGTTCTCTTGTTTTTGCTCTCTTCTCCACATTTTAATTGGGCTTGGACTGGACCTTAGGGAGGTTCGGATTGGGCATTGGACTAGACTTGTAGAGTTCGGGCTTGGACTGGGCCTTAGGGAGGTTCGGATTTGGCATTGGACTAGACTTGTAGAGTTCGGGCTTGGACTGGGCCTTAGCTAGGTTCGGATTGGACATTGGACTGGACTTGTATAGTTTGGGCTTGGTCTAATTTGGGCATAAGAGCATAAACTATTTTTTACTTCAAATAACTTGATTTTGAATACATATGGAAATGGATATTTATTTAAACTTTTATTCTAACATATCACATTAGAATTAACATAGTAATTTTGATTCTTCCAAATATAGATTTAACTCGAACTTTTCTTATTGAGACTTAGTTTTCCTACTTTGAACTATAGGTTGGGGGCGGGGCTTTGACGTGAGAAAATTTGAGAGATCTTAGTGAAAATATTTGGTTTTAGTGTAATCATATTAATCTACCGTGTTGTTAGTATTTTAAGAAATTTATGATTTTTCTATTTAGAATAAAATAATATGATTGTAGTATTTCAAATAATATGGAGGTAAAATTATTCTTTCAAAAAAGTGTTTTTTTTCAATTTTTTAAGGTTGACCTGGATGAAATGAACTCAATTTTGAACGGTTTCAATTTCATTCAGATCAATGACGAAGTGAGGAAATAGATTTTGTAGTGGGTAGAGAAGATGTACCTGAACGAGGAGAGTTCATTTGTGTTTGAACAAATTTCATTAAAAAACAAACAATTAAGTATAGACTTTCATTTTTCCTCCGCCACATCCTTTACTCCGCACATTCTCAAAATTTGCAAGAATTAGACGTAATTCTCTTACTCTCTTCTTAAATATATTAATACAAAATTGAAATTCAGTTTAAAAATTTTTCGCCCATTTTGAACAAAATAAACTCATCCTTAACTCATCAAAAAATTATCGGTATTTTATTATGTATATGATATTATAAGTATAGCAAAGTTCAATACTTATTAAGCCTAAAGAAATCAATTTATGCTCAATTAATAATATGAATTTCACTAATCACACTTCATCATTACACTATATACATCATTAATAATGCTCAATTAATAATGTGAATTGCACTAAACCCTAAACCCTAATATCCAAGACATGGTTAATAGTACCAACTCTAGTCTAAAAGTGGTGAAAGTTTCTAGTGCTCATTGAGAATAAAATTATTGTATTTAGGAAACAAAAATGTAATGCATCTCAATTTACATCATAAATTTATCCAAAAATTAAAAAAATAAGAGAATGAGTAAAAAAAGATGATAATTAAGCTTGTTTTAAAATGCATTGCTTAATTATAAATTTACAAGTATGCCATCTAGAATATTAGTGAATTTTGGGTTAATCCATGTAACAATAGTCATTAGTAGATATGGGTTTGATATAAAGATATATCTATACGCACAAACAATATGCATTTTGTATTTTAGAAATTGGAATAAAAAATGAATAATATATTTTAAGATTATGTTATTGTAATAAACTTTTATTATTAATGCATCGTATGATGATTTAAGGATATTTATCAATAAAACCAAAGTTCAATACATAAAATGCATGCCTTATATATTTTGGAATAGTTTGTATCACTAAAAATACAATATTTCTTTTAATTTTTTGTATGTGAAGCCGGTTATGATTAATTTACAATTCTACCCAAACAAAGAAATTTGTGATTTATATGTAAAACTCTTATTTATAAATATAAATATGTAAACTTACCACCCTTTATATGGAATTTTAGCAACATACCAATTCATTAGCAGTAAACTGTTTTGTGTTTCGTGCGTCAGCTCCAAGTTACATATTTCTATTTATTACTCTTTACTGTAAGAAATGTTCATAAAAAATGTCCTAAATTCTTCCAAAAGTAATAGAAATAATATTCTATTCAAAAAATAAATTAGTAAGTATCCATATGCAAAAATACATACACTAATCTCACCATTATCGATTAAAATTGGTGTTCAAGCAAGCCAAAATCAATTCAGAATCAACTCGAACTCGAGTCTGAATCACACCTAGTAATAAAAAAAGAAAGATAATAAGCTTTCAAAAAGATATAAATACATATTGAGCCCACATAATATATAATAATTAAAAAAAAAATCACAAGGAAATTGACCTCTTGCATGCCTCTTGTTACCCTTTCTTCACTTCATTTTTTCCTGAAAAGAACCGCCAAAAAAGATACAGGTTTACACATTTGGCACACAAAAGTTGTGCATTTACTCTGCACATTTAGCACCTAAACCATGATAATAACAAAATAAGCATCTAATCATATTCCCTTCTCCATTTTGAATGATTGGAGATGACCAATCATATTACAAAAATAGACATTTAAATGATCGTTTCATAATCCTTTAAGATTTGGATGTTAGATATATAAATAATAACAAAGATTTAGGTGTCTACCTTTGAATCTTCTCTTCTTGTTGGCTCTTCTTCTCCTCCTATCAGTTTTGGTTAGCTCAGACTCTTCCTTGATGTCGCCTTTACCTTGGAAAATCTCCTCAGGAGCAAGCATTGCTGCATCTGAAACCGCAACAGGAGCAATCTGCCAAGCAATATTATATATAAATTAAGTTTTAATAAAAAAATTATATTATATATACATATATAATTTATGTATATATATAAGGCAAAGTCAAAATACCTCTTCAATGGCTAAGGCTGGAACATTTGCCTGTATTGACATTTCCTCAATGATCTGCAGATGGTCAAATCATGTTCGTAATTAATTTCAGAAAAACACTTGGCTACCAAAACCAACAAAAAGGCGCTAGCGCCTTTTGCCCGCAGGATACGCACAAATGGATCGCACCCAACACCATTTAGCATGAATTTGGCTGTAATTTTGGCAATTTTTTTGTACTTGTGGCGAAACTCTTAATTTCGTAGTCATGATAATGTATAATAATACGGTGCCCCAATTTTTCAGTATTTTACTACTTGGGGTAACAAATTAACAAGTGTTACATATAATGAAGTGACATTTTCTATGTATAAAATACGACTAGTTAGGCACTTTTCAAACCATGGTTGCAATTAATTTAGTAGTAATAATAATTAATAATAATATGGGCCAACCCAAACTTGGAGCAACAAATAAACAAATCTTACATATGATGAAGTGACATTCTATTTGTAAGAATATGATTAGTGAGATGTATTTTTGCTTATAACTATATGAGTATATCTGTTTCTACTTTTCTAGCTTTTAAATAATTAGCTAAGCTTTTATCTATTTTAGAGGTTTGTTGGGATACATAGTATTTCTCTTTCACGCAAGGTTATTGACAAGGTGGCAACAATGTGTAAAAGTGATATTATTGGTGGACCCTACAATGTCTCTCTCTCTCTTTCTCTATTTTTGGGAGAATAAAGAGCAAATTTACAGGGAATCATAATATTTTTCATAATAAAAACAAAAATTATAATAATAATAATTGGCAAGATCATACCGGTTTAGGTGCGAAGTGGAAATGAGATAATGCATCCAACTTCAAACAAAGATTTTTAAATAGAAGACTTGCCTGGATTAAGAAATAAGAAAATAATCAGATTCTCAAACCAAAATAAATTATAATGGATATAAAAGCTGAAGCATTTGTTTCTTCGAAAGAATATAAGTGACAATCTTAGTCTCAGTATGGGGTAGCTCTCCGAAGAAACTACCACAAAAAGGTTGTTGCCCGGGCGGGCGACTATAGTTGCGACCAGCCTCAACAATAATTTTTAAATGTTAAATAATCGAAAGTGCTGGGCAGTACTTTAAAAACTGTTTCATAAAAGCTGCTTTCTGAATGAACATTAGTGTTTAAAGCAACGAAAAATAGCTCTCCCGAACAACAAACAATTTGACAAAAAGCAGAATCATACACTGTAGCACATATCAACTGCCCCAAACGACACCTTAATTTCTTCAAAAAACAATTAGATTTTTAAGCTTAGCTTTATGTTTAATTTATGTGATCTGCTTTCTTCATTCAGAATTTTAAATATCACTATTCGACTAATAACTGTCTCATATTTTATAAAGTATGGAACATCATACCTCTTCCATCTTCTGATGAGAAGAGGAAAGAGGTGCAGTGGCTAAGCCTGTCTTCTGTGCATATTCTTCCTGCATAATATTACAAAATTGCATTCAGAAAAAGGTTCATAAATAATAAGAAATAATACAAATTAAATATTTAAACCAGTAGTAACCTCATATATCTCAGCCAAACCCTTCTTACTCTTTGTTTCGTCCTGTGGATGAGAAAACAGGAAAGCCAAGATATAGTAGCAATGCATAAGTTCTCTTAAAGATATTTAAATCTGTTAAAGTCAGGTTTTACCATCTCTTTATACTCTTTAGGTGCTTTGGATGGTAAATTAGGTGCCCTTTGAACATCATCAAAATGACCCTGTAAACACCCAATTATAATATCTATATCCCAAAAACAGAATAAAATCACAGTTAATCGAATTCAAATGCAATAAAAATGCATCTTTTGCAAAGTAGTATATTTGGTGTTGTAGTGACCCTCTAATCTTTATTTTAACTAACTGGTTTCTTCAATAATAGTGGATACTGGCATAAAAAAGTAATAACATTATTATTAAAAATCAACCTAAAAAGTTCAAGTATACAAAACATAAAAAGGACGAGTTTACACATTTCTTTCTCTCAAAACAGCATAAGAAGCATCATGCTTTCCAAAATATTAAATTTTTTTTTGATTGTCAGAAAGAAAGGAAAACAAAATAATATCTTAAAATAACCCTCGTGTCCTCCCAAAAAAAATGAAAAAAGTATAGTATCCCAAAAATGATATAATCCCTGCTGCTGGCAAACTGGTGCAGAAATTAGTATCACGGTTGCATGATCAATACCGATATACAAAACCATGTTTTAAGAAAAAGTTAGAAAAGAAAAAGCACTGTCAAAAGGAATGGCACCATGCCAGCAGGTTTTTAAACAAAAGTAACAAAACAAGTCTTGATTCCAGTAGTGGAATTGGTTAAAAGAATCCTTTGCCTCTATTTACTTTATCAAATAGTAGCTCTCCTTAAGCTCCAAATATGTGAGGTAATTTCTAATAGTTTCTAGGTATTTATTTTTTGGTCTTCCTCTTTTATTCTAATGAGCAAAATTTATTAACTCAATTTTCCACACAATGGCACCTGACAATTTATGCTTAATATGCCAAAATTATCTAAGGCGCCATTTTCTTAGCCTGAGGTCAACTAAAGCTACTCCATCTTTGCTAAGCATGTACCCCATCCTCATCATATCTTTTCAGGCGTATTTTCTCATTAACTATAACATGCTCATCTCCACAACACCTAATTCATGAGTTTGCATAAACTTTGCAAGGCAATATTATATGAAACAACCTAAAAGTGCTCCTCTATTTCATCCAATCTGCTAAAATCCTATTAGTTACACCTCACCATAATTTAATATAATTGAACTTAAAGATTTGAATCTCTCGTTTTTCATGACAATATAATTTTTAAGTATAATCCTCAAAATTATAATTACAATTAAATTAAACTTGCATTCCAAATAATAGGTTTGACATTACTAAAGGGCCGTTTAGATTGAGGTAAAAATTATTTTGAAGTACGACAAATCTAGAATGAGGTAGTTTAATGTGTATTTTGATTTTGAAATTTGTTTGGGATTTAAATAAAACAAAGCTTTAATACAAAAAAATCATAAAAAGCACCTCCTCTTGAATGGGATCAGTAAGGGTGTCCATAACCAATTCAAAAGATTCATACTTTAGTCGATTCTTGAGATAGTCCCATGAAAAAAAGAAACTCATTCATCAAACCATCACAAGTTAGAACAAAGTGCTAGTAGTAAAAATTATTTTAAGCAATTATCCTTTTTAACCTTTCAAAATGCAAAGTTTTCATTGTTTTTCCAAAAAGATTTTTCTTGAAATTTTTTTGAAATAAGTTGAGTATCAATAAAGCAAATATGTGTGACTGGTAAAATTTGAACTCTTGACATGTCAAGAGTTTAAATAATAGAGCTTCAACTTCTAAGCCACAACAACATTAACTTTTGGCAAACTTCTTAAAATGATATTTTTTTTTCATTAAAAAGCAAAACAATTTAGATTTCATAATCATTTAACATGATACAATATTAATATTTGTTAGAAGTGTCATATAAATCCTAATTAGCACTGCAATAAAGTGCCTTCATACTCAAATAACAGAACATAAGAAACAAGTGGCCAAAAATGCATTGAAAACCCAAAATCTCATTTTAATCTATAATGTTTCCCCTGAAGCGAATCACTCTATACCTGAACAGTGCATCCAAGACTTTCTTTCTGTGTAAAATTGTATCAATAGCTCACAAAATTCTTCGGACAACAGTATTAATTATCTTAGATGATCACCGATAGCAAATTCATGCAAACTAACCCACTCACATCCATTCAAACCTAAATTCTCCAAGCAAAAAACAAAAACCAAAAGTCAAATACCAAAACATGCATGTTTGGAAACCACATGATTTTGTTTTAAGAGTTAGACAAATGTTTGGATTGATGAGATGGCATATGTTAAACAAATTGAAGTTTGGCATGGCACATCTTCCATTGTGAACCATGCATCTCTCTCTCTCTAACCTATTTGATAATTAACTAACTTTTGTCCAACTTTTTATTTTTTTGTAAGGACATTTAGCATTTCTCATTAAAATTATTGACTACAAAGTTAGATACAAATGACAATTAGACTAACCATAGGTGATGAATGCCAAAATAATATCAACCTCTCTAAGAGAGATCTCAATAATATCAAAAGGGTGTTTCGATACTATGGTGTGTCCTACAAGTTGTGCATTGTAGAGCCTCGAGTGCATCCCCACGAGGTTGATGAGTTTGGGTGCACCTGAGCCTACAGCTTGAAGTGTGTCAATCTGAGCTAGAGATGTATGTGGCAAATTCTCAAGCATAGTGGAGTGACCTTGGAATGAATATGTGTTGGGATGTGAAGACTGATTAGATTAACACGAGAGGTGCCGACGAAATTCTGGTGAGTATCGAAGAGTTTTAGGGCAAATGAAGCACTGGGCTGACAGCAGGTCAGATGCCACGGCGAGCCGTAGCGGCTGGGATTCGAAATATGGGCGCCACGGCACTCCCCAACGCTTGGGATTCAACAGTGGGGCGCCTCAGCGCCTGTGATTTGGGGGCAAGGCACCACGACTCGCAGTGGTGCCCCGCGAAAATCTTGTCACAGATTTAGGCGGTGCCTTAAGTAATTCTATGAGTAATTTGAACTTTTGCCGGCTGATTTAAGGCGTTTTAGGATTTGGCTTAAAGCCTATTTAAAAGTCTAAAATGATTGTGTTGACTATAAGGATTCAATGAGAGATTTATAAGGAAGAAATCTTGTGGCGACTAGGGTTTGAGTTGTAGAGCCAAGGGAAGAGCATAATATAAGTGAGTTGCTGGGGTTGTGCTTCTCTAGTAGGCGAGTATTTCTTCTTCTTTCAAGGACTAGGATTCTAAAGTACATTGAAAAATTATGTAATCTTCATAGTGGAATTTTCTCTTGGTTGTGTGATGGTGGGTTTTCTCGTTCTTGGGTTTACCACATCATTTGTCCGTGTTTGTTTGTTTGTGATTTTTTATGATTTTATTGTCTTTGTATTTTCTCATAATAGCTCAGTATTTCTCAAACTACAAACCCTAAAGGGAGTTCAGAATCCTAACATCATGGGTGAGTTGCGCAGCTTAAAGTGACTTAGAGTTAACCAAGAATCAACTGGGCGCGTTCTGGATATGAATTGGATCAAGTTGAGCTTGAAAATGTTGAAAGAATTGGACATGGCCAAAAAGCTAGTGCTTGGGTGCACTCAATCGTCAGGGAAATATTTTGCAACATAGGCTTGGGCGCTTGGGTGCACACAAGTGCTGAGGAATTGTTTCAGAATCCCTACAAATTGACACTTGGGCGCTTGTGTTGGAGGTATTGATCAGATTGCAAGTACGTTAAGGCTTAAACGCTTGAGCACCCCAAGTGCCGACACTTCTTCAAACAACGAAACCAAGCCAAAGACCTGGGTGCTTGAGTGCGCTCGGGTATTAGAAGCATAACCAAAAGGAACTTTATACAAAGGCATGGGGGAGCCCAAGCCCCCTACATACTTTAGCCCAGCTAAAGCAACCCGAAACCCGAGCTCTAGGTCGTGCCCAAGCACCATGCAAAAGCCAAGATACATTTTGGCAAGCTGGAATGGAAAATTGGACATGTGGCATGCCCAAGAGGGGCATGGGTGAGAAAGTGGCAAACATTCAATGACTCTTAAGATCAAATGGAGGCTTTGGGGGCTTTTAAAGTGCTATAAATACCTAAGAGATATTTAAGATTGAAAGAGTTGCACGTTGTTAAGTGAGATGTGGTGGCTGGAGGGTGTTAGAGTTGAGAACTGTGAGAAAGAAGATATGAGTTGGGCTGGGAACGGCTTTGAGAGCTCCTGATGAGTGACATAAGCTTGAATATTTTCTTGATTGACATAAGCTTTATAATTTCTTGATGTTGGAGTTTTTCAAGTAAATTTGTATATTTTGGATACTCTGTCTTTCTAGTTTTTATTGCTTGTTTATCTTTGTTTACAAATGTGACAAATTCAGTGATTGCTCAGCATTTCCGTTGAAATAGTCTTCGACTGTGCTTTGAAGAGAACTCAGAAGTGTCTATTGCTTTTGCATGTATCCTAATGTTGAACACTTGAAATATGTGATACTCCTATGGTAGCCTTGCAATGACTAGTAAATTAAACACCAACTTTTTTTCTATTAAGCTATATCTCTAGATCTCATAAATCCTTTTGGCATGTGATACCATATCAATAATTTGGGCCAACTTCTGCAAATTATAACAGGTAAGAAGGAATAGGATGTAAAACTTTAAATGCAAGTTCATGTGGATGCCAATCTGAAACTATATAATTTTATACTATGGAAAAGTTTGCTAAATTTTAGATCTTCTAAGTTCACAAATAATGCATTAAAGAATATTTTTATTTACAATACATATCATATATAAAACACATCTTGCATGCATAATAAATAAAATTCAATTTAACGAGGCAATGAGTAACTTAAATTTTAGATTTTATGCTGAATCATACATTTCACAAGCATGTATGTCAATACCATGGCAAGGCATCCACTGAAATTAGCTAGCACTAGATGTGTTCTAAGTGAGATATAGAGCATACCCATGCATATGTAGCATAAAGCTTTTGGTTATTTTGGCCTTTTAGACTTTAATAAGTATACATTTAAATGTAGGGCAATACTCAAAAATAGTTCCATAGCTATTCCAATTTAAGAGATTTTCCCCCCATACTATTTATGAATGGATTTAGCACTCCAACTAGTGGATTTAACTTTAGTCCCAAATTTATATCCAATTAGTATCAAATTGAAAACCTATAGAACTATACCGGGTTTAGATAAACTATCTATAAACACTAAACCCTAAGCATTAGTTCCACTAGGTTGGGTCAGCTACACGAATCCATTGTTTACACTTTATATAACATTAGATAGAAACCCCTCCCTAAGTTCTAAATAAAGATGATCATGTCTAATGGCTTCTTTTTGTCTTTCTCTTTTAACAAGAACAAAATTCACATACTTAGATTTTCTAACAAGGGCATCAAACAATATACTCTTAATATACCTGATCACTAAAACAACAATAGCTAATCTTACCCACTATTGGAGCCACTTCAACTTTGCTATTAATTAACTGATTTCAATTTCTATCCTTCCAAGCATACCCACACATCCACCTTAGCACGCTCATCTCTATAACACTTAATTTATCGGTAGGTTTCTTCTTTATTGGTTAACATTCAACCAATGTAATAAAATTGATCGCATAGCTGCTCTATAAATTTCTCCTTAATTTTGAGCGGGTTTTATGATCGCACACACCAAAAGTGCTTCTCCATTTCATCCAAATAGCATGGATCCTATTAATCACACAACTCTCTATTTCACTATTATTTTGGAGTAATTGAAAGAAGGTATTTGAACTCACTTTTCTTGATTACATGATTCTCAATAGTTGTCTTTGAGATTATGGTTTCAATTATTACACACCATATATTCTATTTTAGATCCACTAAAATGAAAACCTTTAGAATCTACTGTAGTCCTATACAACTTGAGTTTTAATTTAACTCTTATCTCTAATCTTATCAATTATTAAAATTTCTTTTGGAAAAAATATTCATCAAGAAACCTCCGCTTAAGTGTGTTTAGTAATAACATTCATAATTAAAAAAAAATGCATTAGAAGCAAACCCTTGATGTTATCCAACAATAACAAGAAAATCATTAAATAAGCCACCTTATGATCGAACACTTACTGCAACCCAATTATACATATCCTTAATAAAATTAATATATGCCACATAAATTCTCTCTCCAAAGCTCCCCGAAAATTTATATTGGTACTATATTATAAACTTTTTCAAGATCATTAAGATCTTCATTTCTTTTAATAAATTTTTCCATCAAACCTACTAAATCTACCTAGCATAAAACAAAACAGATTTTTAAAATACAAGTATCCCTTCATAACATCAATTCAATTACTCTCTCCCTTCAAGGTTATAATTTATCAACTTAAATTCTCTATAATTTACACAGTCTTGAGCATTACCTTTATTTTTGAAAATAGGTATAATAATATTAGCATATTTTTAGTCTTCAAATAAACATTAAATAATTTGATAAACCAAAAAATTCTTTCCACAACAAAATATTTTCACACATCGATATTGATATCATCCAATCCTACCATTGTTTTACTATTCATTCTCTTTAAAGAGTTCAAAATGTCAATTATACTAACTCGTTGAATGAAAGTATCATTTAATATAACTATATTAACCATTAAACTTGTTTATAATTATTAATATAATTCATCCATCTATATTAAAATTTTTTATCTTTAAGAAGTATTTTTTTTATCATCTTTGACATAAGTTTCTTGAGTCATAAGTCCTTATTTTTGTTCTCTTAAATTGGCTAACTTATATGTGTATCTCTCCCATAAAAATTTCTGATTTAGCATACAAAATCTTAAATGCTACAATCTTAATATCATGAACTATTATATTGGATTCACAATGCGCTAATTTATATTGCTTTCAATTCATATTATTTTTATATTTAAATTATTCATTATGATATTTTTTCTTTAATCTTCACTTAAATATAATATTTTTATTATTAGGTACTCTCCCTTTAATTTATCAAATATACTTTTAGCTACGTTACAAATATAACTAGTAATCAAATTTCACTTAAAATTGAATGCACCCTCAAAATATTATCATTTAAATTTTAAACTTCACTCCTAAGAATATATATATTAACCTTCTTAAGATTTTTGTATCAGATTTTAAAATATATTTTAGATTTAGCGCCGATTTAAAAAAAAAAAATTGCTTCATAAAAGAACTACAAGAGAGCAATGAGCTCGGTCACAAACAAAAGAAGAGTTCCAAACGCCACTAGGCCCTAAATAAGCTAAAAGAAATTCCAAAGATAAAGATCAGCAAATACACACAACAAATTCAACCAAAACTTACTAACAAAAATATGCATATAACTCACAAGTTAACGTGAAATCCTCAATCAAGTAGCGTAAATCTGGATACAAGGTACATTGCAGCAAGCTTAACAGCAAATATGTGATCTCCAATGCAATGAGCGAAGGCATCATCTACAACTATGAATGTTGCTGTTGCCCAATCCTTTGCAAAAATGAATACATAGTTGCATCAACCAAAATACTCAGCTTACTAAGCCGCTCTTGAAATTAAGATGGAGATCGTTATGAAAGGGTATAAGATCAGGAACTAAATATATCAGACCAATACCCAATGCAACCACTGACTTTAATCCATGTCATGGGCATGAGCATAAGCTCAACAAAGGATCTTGCTTACTAGAAGCAACACTCCCAAATAGACCTGAGGCTGTAACAACCCAAGCAAAAAGGCAAAAAGATGCAAAATGGGGCCCATATGCTAGACTGACAACCAAATTACGAGAAATAACAACCCAAGAACCAAGAGACCTCTGGCTCAATAAAAATGCAGGTTCCTCATATTAGGCATTTGCAAGCGATACAACATGCATAGGCTTTTAATAATTGAGAAGATAGCATTCAAACATAATAGTTAAGGTATCACTTTCGATACCTTTGTTAGCTAACCAACTGATTGTAGAATTTGCTTCTCTCCAAATATGAGTTATATTATAATTGAGCTTTGGAAGCATATCTTTTTCAACAGATATCATGTATTCCAATCACCCAAGGAACCATCTTTGATAATATAACAAGGCTGAGAGCATCACTCTCAATTCAAATATTAGGCAAACTAAATTCATTACACAAAGTAAGACCGAAGAGCAAACATTGATTTATAATTGATTTTTTAACTTATTAAATGTATAACTAGTAATCAATGTTGGGTTGTCAAACAATCACAAATAATAAACTTACAACTTTTACACTATAATGGAACTTTTTCTTAAAAAAATTAATCAATTGAGTGATAAATGATCTTTTAGAAGCCTCGTTTTAATAAGAGATAACGTCTCTCTTTTTAAAAATAAGTATTAGCAATTTTAAGATCATAATCTAAGAATCTCTAAATTATTATTCATTATTCATTATTCATTAGTCTCTCCAAAATAAAAAAAATCATAAATACTATTAAAACAGGAATTCATCAAAATATCTCACAACTATATTAATTAGGTCGAGTTAGTGCCTGACTATTCAATTTGTCCAATTTAGTCCCTCAAGTCATCAATGTGTTCCACTAAACTACCTGGGAACAAAATTAAGTAGTTGGAATAGTTTGGGACTAAGAAAACTATATTGAAACAGTCAAGGGACTATTTAGGTAAATTTCTCTATATACATTTATAGATAATATAACTTTTAAAAGGGCTTAACTTTTAAACAAAACCCTAGGTCTTCAAACTTATCAAACAACAACTATTATGGTTCAAAACCACAAGCAAAGAAGAGAGCTTAAAAGATGAAAAACGAAAAAGATGAAGTCAATGCAACCAGCATCAGACTCACAAAAGAAAAAAGGGCCACCAGTGAAAGCAGGAGAAATTTTAAAACAAGTGACCATCACATGTTAAAGTATTATTTTTTTTCATATTTATCGCTAAAATTGAGCCTTTCCGTTCCCTATTAGAAATGTTATTTTGACGATGAGCTCCACTTTTGTGCTTGCTAAGGTATTTAGTAGTAGCTTTGTAGTTGGTTTTATTGAAACTTCATGACATTATAATTGAAATTACTTAACAACTTTCTATTTGCAAATATGATTAATTTAACTATTAAATTATTATATTTACTAATTAAATTACTGTTGCTAATCTTCGATTAGACTAAAGAATCTTCAAATGTGTTTTATACCACTAATAATATGTTTTAAACCCTAAACACTAATTAATCACTCACCATCTCGTGTGGGAAAGTCACTCACAATTCATGAGCCCATAATACATCATGAGACGATTTTAAAAATTGCACAAAATGCTAAAATTATAAAAATTTAAGTATAAATTTAGTGATATAATATATTATAAAAAGTAATGATTAAAAATATTATATCACTAAATTTATAATTAATCTTTCATAATTTTAGCATTTTGTACAAATTTAAAAACCACTTAAAAGGTGATTGAGTGGCTTTGCCATAATGAGGAGTTGAACGAATATTTAGGTAGTTTATGCACTTAGAGGATTGATTACTTAAAACTCATCAACAAATTTTTAGAAGAACAAGATACAAACAATTTTTTCAAATCATGAACAAAGAGAACTAAAACAAAGAATTGAATCTTGCCCACTAACAACAACAACCACTAGATGTCAATTAATGTCGATGCTGACAGTTGATTTCTTTTTTGGTTAACTTTATCAATTTTGTAACATTCAAAAAATGTCTAAAAAACCAATTGGTATGGAACACAAGGAGTAGGGTTTTTGGTAGTAATGCAACAGGAGCGAGATGCTAGAGAGATTGTTTTTTTTTTTACCCGGAAAATTTACTGTAAAATATGTGAGAATATGAGATCATGAGAGAAAGCGAAGGGTGTAAAAATAGAGTGAGGAAGTCTCAGAGAGATAAGAAAAGTACCTAGAGGTTCCACCAAACAATACACCAAAACTTGACACAAACAAGTAAACCCAATAAGATAATAATCACACACAAAATAAAAATAAAAATTTAATTATAACAAAACGGTAAACTTACAAAGCATAAACACTAACTATAGATTACATGAGGTTTTTGTAAGATAACATACATACTAAATCAATTCCTCGATATACAAAACTGTGACAAAGGAATTGTTGCTCAATGCGTAGTTGCAATCTGGGCAAGAACTCGCAGTCTACAACCGCTTGACTTAACTAAAATAAAAATTTAATTATAACAAAACAGTAAAATTACAAAGCATAAACACTAACTATAGATTACATGAGGTTTTCATAAGATAGCATACTAAATCAATTCCTCGATACACAAAACTGTGACAGAAAGGAATTTTTGCTCAATGCATAAGTTGAAGTCTGGACAAGAACTCGCAGTCTACAACAGCTTGACTTAACACTTGAACACATGATGGGGATAGCAGCAACAGAATGTGCAACGGGCTCTTTTCTTGCATGCAGTTAAGGAGCAAAATCAAGCAACTTTGGCCAGTTTTAATGAGGTGTAGAAACAATGGATCAATGCAAAGCTTGTGACTTTGACAATGTTCAGAAACAATTTCAACAAAATTTGAGGCATCAATTAGGCAGGATTGATGACTTGATAGGCTCAATCTATATCATTTAACATTATACAATCTATGCCCTAAGTCCATAGTAGCTTTCATTTAATTTTCAATAGAATCACAAAAAAATTATCATGAATCTACTACAATGATTGATTTCATGACTAATCACAGTATTTTGTGTGCCTTATAAGAGATTATTTCTTTCTATTATTCAACATTTCTATCTATAAGTCCCACGTTAGTAAGATTAATCAACATGAGTATTCTTTGAATCAACAATAAGGTTTAACTGTAACATTAAATTTGTTGCTAGTTTGTTAATTGGTTATATTTTGTTATGAATTTGGATGAAGTTTATTTTAAATAGACAAATCACATATTTGATGTAACGATGCTTGAGAAATTTAATGGCCTGAATTTCATCATTTTCTTTGAGAATATGCTACACATGCCCCATTATAAGACAATTTTTTTTTTAATGAGTTCATACATAGGCGAGAAACTTTGATGAACTTCAAATGATCATGTGTATTGCATTAATCTTTAATTGTCAGTACACCTAGGCTTACCGACTTAGCAACCTTTTGGGATTCTACATAGAGTTTTGAAGCACAACCCCTCTTAAAATTCACATAAACACGCCATATGCTATTCACACAATTTAAATAGAATGACTTGAATTGTTGCAGCCAAGAAATGAAATTAAGAAAAGCTTCGAGGCTGGAGAGGTGGAGAAAAACAGAAAAAAAAAAACAAAATTGAAATGCCTACAATATAGGTGACTAAGCAGAACCAAGTTGGGTTCACCAAGAAAGCCCTCCTTTTCTTGGAAGAAATGGAAAGATTGCAGAAAATGAATAAAATGGAGAAGAGCCAAATTAATGGAAAACTAAAAAAACATAGAATAAACATCCCTTCTTACTATCAGAAAAGAGAGGATATTCTTAAGCAAAATCAGAACATTATAATATGCCACACAACTGATTGACTTAATGTTCTTCAAGATAAATATTAGGCATAGTACGTACAACACCTTAAACAAAATTGTATAACTCATTGCTCCATATTTTACAGCTAGATCATGTTTCCATCTAAGAGTATGCTAACAAATGTGCGCTTACAAAAACTTGACATATCTTTCAAAACTACTGTGACTCCCCTATGTTCTCCACACAACCATGCTTCTTCTAGCTCGTTATATTATCATTTTTAAACTGAATGTATGAACAATGCATACAAACGCACTTAGAACATGCTTCCTCACATGGAGTATTTTCAAGAGCTTGGAAACGCTTCAAATTTCAAATACAGTTCAATAACCACGTATTTAAGTTTGGATCATCATCCACTTAATTATGGTTCTTATCGGTAGTTATCCTATCTATCTCTAACTGACACTATGCGCAATGCATAAATATCAACAATACAACTCGCATTTTCTAAGAAGCGCACTCTAACTTCTCTCATCTACCCATTCCAATTTGAAACTTCATTCACATAGCATAAAATGAAAAACTAGATATTAAAAACGTACAGGTATATTATAATAATATACATACACATCATGCCTTAAAAGAGAGTACCCAACTATAAATTGTATCAAAGTTCAATCAACAAACAAATTTTATAAAAATGCCATCTTAAGAGATTTATAGAAGCACCTCAATGATCCTTTTCTTGATTAGATCTTCAATTGAAGCTGTCACTTCCTCTGTAATTACTGGAGGTGGCCTTACATTACGCTCAAAATCAAGGTCCACTTCAAGAGCACTGTTCTTGGGCCTTTTAGCTGCTGTAACCTAATACAAACCAAAAGATAATAATCTAGCACTAGCTTATAACCAATGATTTTTAGCCCATGAAGAAAATAATGGAAAAAAAATGCTGATTTTTTTCCATGGCATTTTAACATAATCCCACCACTTACCAAATGCATGAGAAAATGGGAGGGAAAAAGATCTCATTACCTCTCCTTGCATGGTCCACATCTTGGGCTCTAAATTGGCTTTCTCCATTTCTTGTATTTCAGAACGCAATTTCAATAGTTCTTTTTCATGAGTAGATAAAATTCCACCATTCTGTAAAGAGAAGCATGCAGGTTAATCAGCAATACATGATACTCTTTCATTAAATGAAAAGCAGAATAAAAAATTGACCTGTGCATCAATGTCCACTCCTTTTTCTTCATCTGATAATAAGTCCTTGGTTTCAAATTCACCTTCAATCTCTTTCATGCCACCTTTAAATTTAATGACCTTGTCCTTTTTCCCTCCAAAGAAGTCTTCATATCTGAAGAGGACCTTTACAAATTAAAAATCCAAAGACTAAAATTGATCTAATATAAGTGTTACAGCTTTGCAAGTCAAAATGTTTCCTTCTAAACGAACTAATATAGGGATCATTCTAAAGCAAATTAGATATGACTAAATGCCTTGACTTAATGTTTCTCCTTGATTTAATATTATTCTATAAAAAATTGATCTAACACACGAGGAAATCAAAAGCCTCAAGTGACAGAGATTTAAAATTTATACTGCTTGAAAATTTAAAGTCAGCGCATTGAGATATAAGCATTATAAAATTATCTAGCTTTCCTTTCCATTTTTTATTTCTAATTCTTAGTTTAAGATTTATTTTGGGTTTATATGGTTAAACATGTCTGTGATAATGCTTAACAGAATGAGGGTGTTCTCTATATATTGTTGATCCGCCAGATATTTAATGATCAGATACATGCGGTATTGTTAGAAATTCATGTCTTTAGAATTAAATGCTGTAAATAATGTCAAAATCCGTTCGTATTTAATTTGTTGTGCCGGCTTTGTGGACATACAATAGTAAATTTCAGGATTTGAGGAGTGTTGGATTTTGGGACAGGAATGGTGAAAACCTGAACTAAAACTGAGATAAATATATGGCAACCATATCAGCTTGCTTAATGATATGAATATAATGAATAGTTACTGTAAGGCATGTAATAGGTAGTCTTTATATTAACAAATATTGAGAATCTAGATTTTAATCTAGCATGCTGTAAAAGTAAAACTACCTATTCACCAGAGAAGCCATATCCTTGTCTAAATCAAAGCCCGATGTTTCATTACTTTAGTCATACACAAGATGAAATCTGGCCCATATGTGCAGGCACTAACTTTTCTGCACTGCATGCCAATGGCCCCGGCCAGCTGGCAATGCCGCCTGAACAAGTGCACTTTGAGCATAGCTTTCATAAACACAAAAATTTTAAATATAATTTGTAGGTGTTATTGAGTATAAAATTTACATAGTGTTTAATTATGCAAAAAAAATTTAAATGTTATTTAAGAAATAAAACTAGTGACATTTTTATTAGAAAATGATTGAATGCCTCAATAAATGCCCTAACACTTTTCCCAATATAATTAATTCATTTTAAATAATCTATAATCATGATTTACTTATAATTTCAATTATTATGAGTTAAACGCTAAGATTATATGTTTTAATGATATTGGGGCACTGGTGGGGGCATCAATGGGAGTATTATAGCAACTTCCATTTTTATTTGTCCTTAATCAAAATTATTATGATGACATTGCCAGGCTCATTAAAATAGGGCACTTTTTTTTTAAAATGAGCCTAAGTACTTCAAAAATTCAAAATACTTGTCTCCCTCATTTCTTCCCATTTGATAATTGTAGCATATCGGCCAGCCCCCACCAACACGCCCCTATTCACCCTCTCCTCCTAAACACATGTGACGCCTCCACCAGGCCCCGCCCTCGTGGCATCTCAACCTGGGCATGTTTCACTAATCTCCTCCCCCACACCACCCGCACTGCCCTCGAACTTCTCCCAATCATGTGATCCGAACACCATGTTTCCCCACCACAATGGCCCTTGTTGCAATGTGTACACCATCTTGGTCCTTTCCCATGCCATCTGTGCTTGCCCACAAAACCCATGCCCCCACCAGACCTCGCCTTGCTCATCACCCAATACCCACACTATCTCGCATTGAGCCTCACCCGATCCATGCTTTTCAATTCCATAACTTGTCATTGTCCCACACCCTAGTACCCCTTGACACTCTTAAAATGATAAATTGCATCATACTAAACTCCCATTAAACACATTTGGACATAGGTTTCATTAAAGCATTAAATTATACGACCAAACCCCATAGGATTACTCTTGGGATGTTTTGATTAGATGTTTAAGAAATTTGATATTTTACCAAAAGAATATGAACTTTCAAATCTACAAACCTAATTACTATCAAACAATCATTTAGTACATTTGGACACCCAAGAACCTAAAACTATATTTGGACACCCAAGAATCAAAAACTATATAGAATAGAAGCTTAAAATTGCAATCAACCCCAATTAGCCAAGTAGTCTTGCATATATTAGGAATGAATTGGAAGTAATCCAAAACTTCCTAATTAAAATAGTTAATTAGTGAGTTGAACTTAAGAAAAGAAAAATTATATTTGAGAGATTAATAAACTTAAACATACCAAACCACACTTAGATTGCCTTGAACTTAAGCGGCCCAAATTCCTCTCACCTAGGTTCTGTCACATGATGTGGTGAGCTTATTGTATAACACCATAAACTTGGTCTCCCTACTAAACCAATATCTAATCAAAATGTATATCAATGAATTAAACCTTTAATAACCCAATGGAACAATTAGATCTAGTAAGAGAACTTGAATCCTAAGATAAATCTTGCCTAACTAGATAAGTTCACCTGAATTTGGAATAGGGCATCCTATCTTGAACCTAGTATTTTCACCCACACCAAATGAAGAACAACCTATTAAAGGAATGATTAATTAATAGCTTGACCCTACACTAAGGGTGTAGTGTCCTCCAATAACATTCCTTACTATGGGTGCCCTAACATTGAACTAAACTACTACAACTCAATTCACCCATGGACAGCCTATCACAAATAGATTCACAACCTTGCTAATTTGACCTCAAGATTTGATCTATAATTAACTACTACGATCATAAACATAAGGCTCACTAAGCCTTAGGCTCAAGAAACCATCCCACACTCGAGAACTTGTTAGTTCAATTGATAGACTAGTCCATTTCCCTAAGATTTAGCTTCTTTAGTCTAATTTAAAAAATATGAACCTATCCTAAGTCTCATTCATTATAATACTTAACTATAAGTATTATAATAATATGAAAAGGTGAATTCAATAATAATAATAAAAATATGTGCTAGTCCTCTATAAAATACTCACAAGTTCATGAGCCCTAAAATGTAGATTAAAAAATATAAATTTACTAAATAATTTATTGTCTAAATACTAAATAATTAAATTATATACAAATATAGGAAATACCATAAATATAAGAATTAATAAACGAGAACTCATAAAACCCAATATTGATCCTCAGGCTTGAGGCAAATTTACTATTGCAAGCTAAATATGATTATTTCATTTTGTGGATATTTAAATTCCTGCATATTTCATGTTCCTTTCATGCTTATCGCATATGAAACTTTAATGCAAATATAATATCCAAGTACTTTTTATGTATCAGATCAAAAGCAATACGAGGAATAGAATAAGTTAAGAGGATACCGCCTTTTGGAGAATATAAGATGTTAAATTCGTTGCTTTAAGAGAAAAATTGAAATTAATGTCTTTTAATATTTTTTCATTTTTAAACAATGTAATGTAATAATGGATAATAGTGGACAAAAGTTTACTTTATGCTTTTTATAAAGTTGAATGAATGGTTGTTTTATGGCTTTGTGATGTATGTTTGAGAAGGGTGAATTTGTGATGAAAGTTTTATTTTCCATTTTAGTTAAATAAATAAGGTTCTACAACAGTTTATACATTCAATATTGAATTAACATCTAATTCAACACTAGATCATCACAGTGGATCAACCAATATTATTTCTATACCACTTTCTTTTCAAATTTGAAATATGCAACTAAAGTACTCTCATATATCTCAACAATCATTATATTGCCTTTTTGAATCTATTCTAGCATTATCAAGTAAACTATATAAAAAGTAATGCTTATTTAGTATTGATTCCCTTTTTTGTGGAGCTAAATCTATTGCATTATCCTATAATAACATAAAAAATCCTAAATATATAATCATCTTATATCAAGTATATTGTACACATCCAACTTAAATATAACAAATTAATTATGGGATCAATTCAAATAATAGTTCATCAGATAAACAAGTTTTCCTCAGTGTTATTGAAACATTTATCAAACTACCTAGTCTTTTGCTGGCTAGAGAACACTTTTATACAGATGGTCTAAATTAGTCCTTGTAACATCCATCTGTCAAATAACCCTAGATAAGTGTTCATATATATTTAGATGAGTGATAAAGTTTTCCTTAAGATTCCTCCAAGCGGGCCACGCCTAGGTCTAGACACCAAAAATTTATTTTGCGCTTGCACTGAATCAGAGTGGTGTAATGAAAAATTGGAGATTGTTATAGAGGAATCTCTAAATGATGCAACTAGATTAATTTGTACATTAGTCAATCGTGGGTCTATAATAAACCCAATTATAAAACGCCACGTGGCGATGTTTGTTGAAAGCACAAAGAACTATAAATAACTTGTTCGCAAACTTATTGTAAAGACCCAATATCGTTACTTTGCGAATTAGGTCAGATCTCGCTGCAAAAATTAGGACCCCGAGGAATTTCAAATTAGGGCAAACAAAATTTCCTTTAGATAGAAATAATTTTTAGATCAAAGTGCCATAGTTTGGGAGAGTTCATATAACATAAACTACCACTTTATTTTTTTGAATTATTTAAATCCAATAAATTGAAAAAATTAAATACGTATCCGAATTCATCATTTTTCATGTTATTATATTAAATATATTATTTAAAGGCTGCTCAAAAATTTTATAGATTTTTGAGTGTCGGTTCAGCCTCAATTAATTTTTGAAGTTTCAAACTTCAGAAATTAATTAAAAATAAAATATTTGTCCAAATCAAAAATTTTTGGCGCGAGGGTGTTTGTTACATGATAACACACATCGAAGTCAAGTTTCGTTAATTTTGAATGCCGAATGGCAGAAAAATGAGAAAAATTTAATTTTAAATAATTATTTAAAATTTTTCTTCCCTCTCTGTTTCTCCCCCTTATCGCATACCCCCCCGCTCGATAGGCGCAACTGGCGCGGAACCTTCTGCGCCAGAAAAGGAGCCGCCTGCACCGTTTTTGGCGTAGACTAGTCGGCCCTCTTGGCTATTTTTATTTATTTTTCTATTTATACTTAATATTCATTATTATGAAAAATATTAGTCATTCACATTATTATTGTTCTCATTAATTAATAATGAGAATAATATAAATATTATTAAATGATTATTACTTCAATTCTATTATTTTCAATTCAGGCATTTTAATTCTGACATTTTACTATTATTATTATTATTACTTTCTGCAATTTATACAATCATTTCTATTTTGTCTTTTCTTTCATACATTATTATTATCATTATTATTATTAAAATGATAATAATGTTATTATAAATATTATTGCTATATCAATAACTTAAAAATTTGAACTTCTATCAAATTGAGAAAATGAAAGAGAAACAGAATAAAAATAGAGATAATAATATTGGCTAAATGCTAATTTAAAAATATCAAAAACCTAAATGCAGATTGAGCAAACTGTCACTCATCCGAACTTAAAGAATAAGATATCAGATGTCTTTTATTACTTTTGTTTAAATAGATTTTCCGCTCAGCATCGCACAAAATTGATATAAATGCTTTAAAAAAAATCACATAAAATGATATATGAAAAGTTTAGATAACTGAGAGGCAAGGGTTCCATGTTAATATTTTTTAGTCTGATCAAACAACTGCTAGGACAAGACTGTCCACCATCGGGAGTCATAAGGAGCCTATACTGATAAGCCTTGAAGGGGCAGATATAGAGGGAAGTTGGAAATAAAAAAGAAAAGATGAACTCATTTTCCTCGATTTTGTACTTGCCCAACAAAATTCTATTTTGCACCAGATAACAGACGCTAAAATTTTATATTTATTTTTGTGACTGCAATTACATTTATGCTAAAGTTTCAGTGCAACTGAAACAGGTTTGCAGGGATAATTTAATACAACTTTTATTTCTTATCAAATTAATGATTATTTTTCTTATTATTTAACATTTGTAAAAAAGATATTTATCAGTACTTAATTTCACAACTGGTATTCAAATTCCTGTACTTTTGAAATGTGCCCAGATCAGGAGTTTGTCCTAGAAGAAAGGTGCTAAGAACCAAGCAACACTGATACTGCTTCCTGTTGAATTATCGCTCTTTTTGACTGTTTTAAAAGTTTGCAACTTTTTATTTTGATCCTTGTAATCAAGAGACTTATGAATTAATGAATAAATAAGTTATGTTTGATGTCTATATATTTGTCTCTTAAATCACTCAATATGATCCTGCAACTAGAGGACTTGTTATTCCCCACAACCGATGCTGGATTAGTTCCTGCTGACCCGGCACCGTGTCCTCACACTTATTAAGGGTGTGACCAATGGTGTTGTACTCCTTAGGATTCAATACCTTGTGTTTTTTATTTTAAGTTCACTAGTAGTTACTATTCCAGTACTATATTATCTTCCTAATAACATTTTAATCAAGTTTTAGCATTTAAATGTGATTAATGAAAGCTACCATTGTGATTCCAATCTTCTTGCTGGTTCTATGAATTGAGAACTTCCGAGTTTTACTTTACCCCATTAATCATAGTCATTGTTCAACACCTAATTGTTTTGTGATTATATAGCACATTTTGATATCTAAGACAATTTTTAGCCATCAAAGCACAAGGTTGAGTTAACAGTCAGCTTGATTCACCTAAGCCAAGGATCTCGATAAAAAGAAATTTTAATCATGAATGGTGTTAACCTAAAAGAAGAATACAATAATCAAAGAGAAAGTTAGTCATGTTCATTAAAAAAAATGATCAAGCAAAGTACCTGTGAGGACTCGATGCCGAGTCAGCGAGAGCTAATCCAACACCAGTTTGTTTGTGGTATAGTGATAGCAACAACAACAAGCAACGACAAGTCCTCTAGCCGCAGGATCATATTGAGTAGTTTAAGAGACAAATATATAGACATCAAACATAACTCATTTATTCATTAATTCACGAGTCTTGAGTACATAGATTAAAATAAAAGAAAAATTACAGACTTTTTAAAAGTAGATAGAGTCAAAAAGAAAGCGGTGGATCAGCAGGTAGCAGTATCAGTACTGCTCGGTTCTTTAGCACATTTCCTCTAGGATGAACTCCTGATCTGGGCACGTTTCAAAAGTTCGGGCATTCAAAAACCAGTTAGTTGTGAAACTAAGTACTGATAGATGTCATCTTTACAAATGTTAAATAATAAGCAAAATAATCAATATTTGATAGGAAATAAAAGTTGTACAAACTTATCCCTGCAAACCTGTTTCAATTGCACTTGAAACTTAGCATATAAATAATTGCAGTCACAAAAATAAATACAGAATTTTTAGCGCTTGATATCTAAGCCAAAATATGATTTTGTTGGGCAAATACAAAATCGAAGAAAAGGGGGGTTCATTTTTGTGTTACATATCTCAACTTCCATCTATACCTGCCCCCTCAAAGGCTTATCAGTATAGGCTCCTTATGACTCCCGATGTCGGACAGCCCCGTCCTACCAGTTGTCTGATCAGACAAAAAGTATAAAGCAACATGGAACCCTTGCTTCTCACTTATCCAAACTTATTCATATATCATTTTATGTGACTTTAAAAAGCACTTTTATCAAATTTATGCGATGCTGAGCAGAAAAGCATATTTAAACAAAAGTAATAAAAGACATCTGGTACCTTGTTCAAAAGTTCAACAGTTCGACAGTTCAACAGTTCGGATGAGTGACAGTTCGCTCATTCTGCATTTTAGGTTTATGATATTTTTAAATTAGCTCTCAGCTAATATTTTTAGGAGTAACATTTATTATTATTTCGATTATATTCTTCTTTCCCATTCTCATAACGATTGAAGTCTGATCTTTAAGATACTGCGATGACAGTAATATTTATAGCGTTTGTTAAGTCGCTACGGATAGAATCACATTATTATTATCATTATTTTAATGATAATAATAATATTAGAAAGAAAGAACATAAAAAAAATAACTGTCAAAAAGAAGATGCTTGAACTAAAATTATAGTTATTTTATAACATATATATAGTTTCATTATTAATTAATGAAAACTATATTAATGTGAATAACAATATTATATCTTCATTATTATCATAATAATAAGTATTAAGTAGGTATAAATTAAAAGAACTTATGAATTTCACCTCTTTTCTCTTCTCTCTTTTCTATTTTTTTAAACTTATCACCTTACCTTAAAATTAGGATTGCCGGAAAGCGGAGGGAGGCTGGAGCGGGGTGGCCGGACGGCTGGCCGGGGGCTGCAGCAAGCTGGCAGCGGCCGAAGAGGGCTGCCGGGTGGCTGGCTGCCGCTGGAGGGCTGGCCGGGGCTGCTGGGGGGGGCTGGGCTGATGAGGGGCGGCTGCCGTGGAAGGGGGCTGCTGCTGGGCTGCTGTGAGGGGGAGGAGCTGCAAGAGGGGAGGAGGGGCTGCAGGAGGGGAGGAGGGGCTGCAGGAGGGGGAGGAGAAGGCTGGCTAGGGTTTGGAGGAGGAGAGGGTTTGTGTGAGGGTGGAGAAGGAAGGGGGGAGGGGCTTATGTAGAGGAGAGGGCTGTTGGAGGGGGTCGGCCAGGTGGGCCGACCAGCCTGCGCCAAAAACGGCGCAGGCAACCCTTTTCTGGCGCGGAAGCTTCCGCGCCAGGCGCTGTTTGCTCGCGTCGCGAAAGGCAGGGGCGAACAGGGGGGGAGAAATATGGAATATGAAAATTTAAAAAAAAAATATACTTAAAGTTAAATTATTCTCATTTTTCCGCCGTTCGGCGTCCAAATTCAACGAAACTTGGCACCGAGGTGTGTTACGGCATGACGAACACCCTCGCGTTGAAAATTTTTGATTCGGACAATTATTTTATTTTTAATTATTTTCTGAAGTTCGAAAACTTCAGAAATTAACCACAATAAATCCGGCGCTCAGAATTTCATGAAACTTCTCGAGCAGCCTTTAAATAATATACTTAATACAACGACACTGAAATCGATGAATTCCGACACGTATTTCAATGTTTTGATTTTTAGGATTTAAATAATTCTGAAAATAAAGCAGGAGCTTCCGTTGTTCGGATTTCTCCCAATTTAGGGCACTTTGATCTTAAAAAATTATTCTTATCTAAGTGTATTTTTTGTTTGCCCTAGTTTGAAATTCCCCGGAGTTTTGATGTCTGAAGTGGGCTCTGACCTAATTTTGAAAAATAACGAGATTGGGTCGTTACAAACTCCCATACTTAAAAATGATGTCGTCCTCGACATCAAGAATAAAACAAATAATGACTTAGAGGGAGCTTTGAGGTACCTTAATTCAGAAATAGCTCTGGATACTTTCTTCGCATATCAACTTCTCTTTCCCACGTGTCTTCTTTCGCAGTATGGTTATGCCATTGGATTTTGATCATCGGGATCGTTCTGCTTCTTAACTTTCTGTGGTCTTTCTCAATAATTTTAAGAGATTTTTCAATATAAGTCAAATCAGGTTGAATTTCAACTGTTGAGTCTGAAATTTGCTGAGTGGATTCCTGGAGGCATCTGCGGAGTGTTGAAACGTGGAATACGTTGTGCACGGTTGTAAATCTTTCAGGAAGTTTAAGTTTATAAGCCGAACTTCCAATTTTTGCAATTACTTCGAAGGGTCCAATATATCTGGGACTCAACTTCCCAGTCACTCCAAAACGATGAATTCCCTTCATAGGGCTAACCTTTAGATACGCCCGATCACCAATGTGAAATTCTTGCCTCCGGTGTCTTGCGTCGAAGTATTTCTTTTGTTGGTCCTGGGCTGCCACAATTTTGCTCTTGATTAGCCTTATCTTTTTGTTTGTTTCTTCAATTAAATCAGATCCGTAAATTTGTACATCTCCAACTTGTGTCCAGGCTAGAGGAGTACTGCACTTTCTCCCATATAAGGCTTCATAAGGGGCCATTCCAATGCTTGACTGGTGACTATTATTATAAGCAAATTCTACAAGTGGAGGTGTTTCTCCGAATTTCCACCAAAGTCTAACAAGCATAAACGTAAGAGATCCTCGAGTATTTGATTGACTCTCTCAGTTTGCCCGTCCGTTTGAGGGTGGAAGGCCGTGCTCATGGCTAAGATGGTTCTCAAATCTTTGTGTACTGCTTGCCAAAATCGAGAAGTAAATCTGCCATCTCTATCTGAGATTATAGTTTTAGGAATTCCATGCAACTTGACGATCTCCCTAATATATAATTTTGCCAGTTTCTCCACGGAGTCTGTTTGCTTTATTGGGATAAAGTGGGCTGACTCTGCTAATCTGTCAACTATGACCCAAATGGCATCTGCTCCTGATTTTCCTTTTGGCAGACCCATTACGAAATCCATAGAGATGTCTGACCATTTCCACTCTGGGATTTCTAGTGGGTGCAAGAGTCCACCAGGTCGTTGGTGCTCTGCTTTGACTAAGCTACAAACATGGTACTTAGCCACAAATTCAGCTATCTCTCTTTTGAGTCCAGGCCACCAGAAGGCTATATTTAGATCTTGATACATTTTGTTGCTTCCGGGGTGTACTGTATAGCCTGAGTTGTGGGCTTCCTTTAATATCTGATTTCGAATGTGCAATTATTCGGGACCCAGATTCTATTACCATTATAAATATGAATTCCTTTTCGCAGCTGCAACTCTGTTCTGCGGCCATCTTCTATTTCTGCTTTTAGCTTGTGGTATTCCTTGCTGACTTTTTGAGCGACCAAAATGCTTTGTACGAGGGTAGGTCCTGCAGTATTGACATTAAGCAATTCATTTAACTGGTCTTTAATAATGGGTCTTATATTAAGCTTCTGGAATTCTTCTTCAAATGAACTTGCTAAGATTAAAGTACTCAATATTTCCTTTCTACTCAAAGCATCTGCGACCAAGTTAACTTTACCAGGATGATATTGAATATCCATATCATAGTCGCTGAGTAGTTCTAACCATCTCCTTTGATGACAGTTTAGCTCTTTCTGCGTGAAGATGTATTTTAAACTCTGATGGTCTGTAAAGATCTCGCACTTTACTTCATAAAGATAGTGCCTCCAAATTTTTAAGGCAAAGACAATTGCGGCTAGCTCTAAATCATGAACAGGGTAGTTCTTTTCGTGAGTCTTCAATTGCCTTGAAGCGTAAGCAATGACATGGTTGTCCTGCATGAGGACACACCCTAGTCTTGTTAAAGAAGCATCCGTGTAAATCTTGTAGTTCTTCCCTTCTTGAGGTAGGATCAGGACAGGTGCAGTAGTGAAGGCTTGCTTTAATATTAGAAATGATTCTTCACAATCCTGACTCCATACAAATGGTGTTGCCTTTTGAGTCAGTTGAGTTAATGGCTTGGCTAGATTTGAGAATCCTTTGACAAACTTTCGATAATATCCTGCAAGTCCTAAAAAGCTGCGAATTTCAGACACGGATGATGGTTGGGGCCAATCTTGTATGATACTGATCTTTCTTTGGTCTACTTTGATTCCTTCAGCATTTACTACATGCCCTAAAAATGCTATTGAGTCCAACCAAAACTCACATTTTGAGTACTTGGCAAATAATTGATGCTCCCTAAGAGTTCCCAATACAGCTTTCAAATGAATCTCATGATCCTCCATAGACTTGGAATAAATTAAGATGTCGTCGATAAAGACTATCACAAATTTATCGAGGAAGGGCCGGAGTATTCTTTGCATTAAATCCATGAAGATAGAAGGAGCGTTTGTGAGTTCAAATGACATGACTAAGAACTCATAATGTCCGAAGCGAGTTCTAAATGCAGTCTTGGGGACGTCTTCTTCATTGACTCGCATCTGGTGGTATCCAGACCTTAAATCGATCTTGGAAAATATTTTGGCTCCAGCTAGTTGATAAAAGAGGTCATCGATGCGGGGTAGAGGATATTTATTTTTCACTGTTACCTTGTTGAGGTCTCTATAATCTATGCACATACGCATAGATCCATCATTCTTTTTCACAAAGAGTACTGGGGCTCCCCAGGGGGACATGCTTTGCCGAATCAATCCCTTGCTGGTTAGCTCTTGAAGTTGCTGGTCTAGTTCCTGGAGCTCTTTTGGTGCCATACGGTATGGTGATTTGGACTTGGGTTGGGTTCCTGGAACTAGTTCTATTGAGAACCCGATTTCTCTTACGGGTGGTAGCCCGGGTAAATCTTCTGGGAATACATCTTCAAAATCTCAAACGATGTGCGTTTCTGATAAAAGCACAACTTCCTTACTTTCTCCCATCATAGTTACTAAGTATACGCTGCATCCTTTCTGAATCAATTTTCTTGCTTTTATCGGGTTAATTAGAGAAGCTAACAGGCTTTGTCTTCCTATAAATACTATTGATGTTTTGCCGCTTTTGATTGTGATCTTTTTCCTCTGGCAGTTGATTATTGCATCATGATTGCCTAACCAATCCATCCCTAAAATAATATCAAAGTTGGTGATTGGTAGAATGACTAACGTAGCCTTGAATAATTTGCCTTTAATGGGAATATTAAAAATATAGAATTTCTGAGCCTCCATGCTAGCTCCAGAAGGTAACCCAATTTTTAGTGTTGTTGCCAAATTGAAGGATGGTAGTTCTAGAGTGGTTGCAAGTTTTTCCGATATGAAAGAGTGGCTTGCCCCCGTATTAAATAAGGTGTCACATGATACGCTATTAATGAATATTGTGCCTAAATATGAATTATGAGCATTTTGTACTAATATAAGTGCAAAAGAGAAAAAGAACGAGAAAAAAAAAATGAAATAACTGATACTACATCGTTGTCTCCAGGTGCTAGGACTGGAGTGAGCGTGTAAATTCTTGCGGGAGCAGAGTTACGAGGTGCGGGTCCTTTTCTTTGGTTGGATGCTGATGAAGTTGGTGGTCTTGGGGCGTTGGCTGGTTCTGGGGCAGCTCCTCTTGTTTGGGCATGAAACGAGGTTACAGAAGGTGTGGTGTTTGTGCCTCTTATGATGGTTACTCCATCTATCGTTCTTATGGATCGACAATCCCGAATTTGGTGGCCGGGCTTGCCGCATTGTTAACACCTTCTGCCATCGTGGTAGCACTTGCCGTAGGGATGATGTCTCCGGCAATCTCCTCTCATACCTTGTCCAAAATTCTCAGAAGTTAGCTGAAATATTTTGGCAGGTGGGTTGCGTTGTTGTCTTTTGAATGTCCCTTGGTCCTTTGTAGGATGATCCTGCCTCTTCCCTTGACCCGTGTTGCTAGAAGGCTTACTATTCTCTTCGTGCTCCATGATTAAGGCGCATTCTAAAAGTTCAGAGAAACGAGCATGTCTCAATGGAAGCAGGCTCCAACGAAGGGTGTCTTTCATCCCTGATAGAAAGCGGTTGCACCTTGCTTTTTCTGTACTTATCAGGTTCTGAGCATACCTTGACAGTCTAGTGAACTCGGCCTCATAGCTGGCCACGGAGTTGCTACCCTGAACCAATTTCATGAATTGGTTCTCCATGATGCTTTGGGCAGCTTGCGGGACATACTTGGCTCGGAAAGCTTCTGAAAATGCTTCCCAACTTATGTTCTCCAATTCTATGTTAGTGAAATCAGTGTTGACGACAGATTCCCACCAACGGTCAGCTTCGCCTTTAAATAGGTAACGAGTCACACGTACAACTTTTTCACTTGGACACTCCATACTTTCTAGTGTCTTTTCTATCTCTCTCAGCCAGTCTTCTGCTTCCATAGGACAAGTAGTCCCATGAAATACTGGTGGATTTAATTTGAGAAAAGATTGGAGGACTCCCTCAGAACGATGCTTTTGAGGTGATTGAACGGAATTTGCTAAAGCAACTTTCTTTTGATTTGCTAGGAGCTCTAAGACGGCTTCCATGAAGCGGTCATTGGTACTTCCTGAAACTTCTAAATATATAGGTGCCTTAATTGGGGTTTCTGATGGTGTGCTCAAAAATCCTTCATCCGAATCCATCTTTTTGCCTAAAGGTTGAAAGCTTCAGTTACTTAGATTTATGCTATCCTTCTCTATTCTCAAGTGAATTATAATTTGACTTTTATATATTATCTCTTAAGCTTAAACTCAATCCTGCTCTGATACCAACTGTGAGGACCCGATGCCGGGTCAGCGAGAGCTAATCCAGCACCGGTTTGCTTGTGGAATAGTAATAGCAACAACAACAAGCAACGACAAGTCCTCTAGCCGCAAGATCATATTGAGTAGTTTAAGAGACAAATATATAGACATCAAACATAACTCATTTATTCATTAATTCACGAGTCTTGAGTACATAGATTAAAATAAAAGAAAAATTACAGACTTTTTAAAAGTAGATAGAGTCAAAAAGAAAATGGTGGATCAGCAGGTAGCAGTATCAGCACTACTCGGTTTTTTAGCACCTTTCCTCTAGGATGAACTCCTGATCTGGGCACGTTTCAAAAGTGCGGGCATTCGAAAACCAGTTAGTTGTGAAACTAAGTACTGATAGATGTCATCTTTACAAATGTTAAATAATAAGCAAAATAATCAATATTTGATAGGAAATAAAAGTTGTACAAACTTATCCCTGCAAACCTGTTTCAATTGCACTTGAAACTTAGCATATAAATAATTGCAGTCACAAAAATAAATACAGAATTTTTAGCGCTTGATATCTGAGGCAAAATATGATTTTGTTGGGCAAATACAAAATCGAAGAAAAGGGGATTCATTTTTGTGTTACATATCTCAACTTCCATCTATACCTGCCCCCTCAAAGGCTTATCAGTATAGGCTCCTTATGACTCCCGATGTAAGACAGCCCCGTCCTAGCAGTTGTCTGACCAGACAAAAAGTATAAAGCAACATGGAACCCTTGCTTATCACTTATCCAAACTTATTCATATATCATTTTATGTGACTTTAAAAAGCACTTTTATCAAATTTGTGCGATGCTGAGCAGAAAAGCATATTTAAACAGAAGTAATAAAAGACATCTGGTACCTTGTTCAAAAGTTCAACAGTTCGACAGTTCAACAGTTCGGATGAGTGACAGTTCGCTCATTCTGCATTTTAAGTTTATGATATTTTTAAATTAGTTCTCAGCTAATATTTTTAGGAGTAACATTTATTATCATTTCGATTATATTCTTCTTTCCCATTCTCATAACGATTGAAGTCTGATCTTTAAGATACTGCGATGACAGTAATATTTATAGCGTTTGTTAAGTCGCTACGGATAGAATCACATTATTATTATCATTATTTTAATGATAATAATAATATTAGAAAAAAAGAACATAAAAGAAATAACTGTCAAAAAGAAGATGCTTGAACTGAAATTATAGTTATTTTATAACATATATATAGTTTTCATTATTAATTAATGAAAACCATATTAATGTGAATAACAATATTATATCTTCATTATTATCATAATAATAAGTATTAAGTAGGTATAAATTAAAAGAACTTATGAATTTCATCTCTTTTCTCTTCTCTCTTTTCTATTTTTTTAAACTTATCAACTTACCTTAAAATTAGGATTGCCGGAAAGCGGAGGGAGGCTGGAGCGGGGTGGCCGGACGGCTGGCCGGGGGCTGCAGCAAGCTGGCAGCGGCCGAAGAGGGCTGCCGCTGGAGGGCTGGCCGGGGCTGCTGGGGGGGGGCTGGGCTGATAAGGGGCGGCTGCCGTGGAAGGGGGCTGCTGTTGGGCTGCTGTGAGGGGGAGGAGCTGCAAGAGGGGAGGAGGGGCTGCAGGAGGGGGAGGAGAGGGCTGGCTAGGGTTTGGAGGAGGAGAGGGTTTGTGTGAGGGTGGAGAAGGAAGGGGGGAGGGGCTTATGTAGAGGAAAGGGCTGCTGGAGTGGGTCGGTCAGGTGGGCCGACCTGCCTGCGCCAAAAACGGCGCAGGCAACCCTTTTCTGGCGCGGAAGCTTCCGCGCCAGGCGCTGTTTGCGCGCGTCGCGGAAGGCAGGGGCGAACGGGGGGGGGGAAGAAATAAGGAATATGAAAATTAAAAATAAAAATATACTTAAAGTTAAATTATTCTCATTTTTCCGCCGTTCGGAGTCCAAATTCAACGAAACTTGGCACCGAGGTGTGTTACGGCATGACGAACACCCTCGCGCCGAAAATTTTCGATTCAGACAATTATTTTATTTTTAATTATTTTCTGAAGTTCGAAAACTTCAGAAATTAACCACAATAAATCCGGCGCTCAGAATTTCATGAAACTTCTCGAGCAACCTTTAAATAATATACTTAACACAACGACACTGAAATCGATGAATTTCGACACGTATTTCAATGTTTTGATTTTTAGGATTTAAATAATTCCGAAAATAAAGCAGGAGCTTCCGTTGTTCGGATTTCTCCCAAACTATGGCACTTTGATCTTAAAAAATTATTCTTATCTAAGGGTATTTTTTGTTTGCCCTAGTTTGAAATTCCCCGGAGTTTTGATGTCTGAAATGGGCTCTGACCTAATTTTAAAAAATAACGACATTGGGTCATTACAGTACCCTAGTTAGCATCTCCACCAAGATCAGGTTGTGAGGAACCCCTCAACAATGTGATTGCATTAACCCAATAGATGGTGAAGATGATGAAATTCTTCACTCAAATGCAAGAGCAAATGCAATCATAGATGCAACTCCAACAATAGTTTTAGTTCTAATTGATGCGTAGTTAGAGTAGTCAACATAATGTTTTATCAAGCCGAACAGCTTAGGAGAAAGAATTTAAGGAAGTTCCAACCAAGAAGAAAAGTTGATTACAAGGAAATCAAATTTTCCTAGAGCTAAGGAAAATAATAAATTGCACCTTATGATGGATCCCCTAAAGTTGAGTCAATTGACTCATGGCAAACCAATTGGAAGGATATTTTAAACTCCAACAGCATTTTGATCGAGATAAAATCTACTTTAATAGATTAAAGTTGGCCTGACATGGTCTAGTGTGATGAAACTCTAAAATCATGAGTTGTCAAGTAAGCTTGAAGCATGTCAAGTTCAAGAGATTTTAAGAAAGACTTTTACCAATGGAATGTAAGGGAAATGGCACACTCCAAGAAAATTTCTCAAGAGAATATACCACTAAATTTCAAAAACTAGTGATGATGATGAAACTATCACTCAACGATGTATCTACACACACTAAATATAAATTGTGCTATTATCAAGTAAGATGGCGTTATTTCCAATTGATGACCTAGATCAATCGGGTATTTGCTTTAATTGTTAAGAAGAAGCTAAGGGTTTTGAAGCTAAATTATGGGAAGTCACAAGATAAGTTAACTTAGTATGCAAAACTGGGATGCCTAAGGTTCAAAAGAACAACTGGATTGAAAGAAGACTCATCATCCAATGCAAGATGAAAATCAAGTTAAAGGACACATGCCCTTATCAATTCTGCAAATTTTACAAAAAGCCTGGACATGATAAGTCAGTGCTGGAAAAAGAATCCACACCTAGCACCTAATAGCAATCAGACTCGAACAAAAAGGTCATCACAGTAGTCAACTGTAACTCCAACAAGATTGATTAGGCCAAGTCAAATTTATCCTTGATGGCATTACCAAAGAAGATTGACCAGGAAGTCATAAAATTAAATCTCATAACAACTTGTAAGAAAATTTTGATTACTTGCAATCCCACATCCTAAGCTTTATCCACTCAAATGAATCAAGGAGATTGAGATGATCGTCAATTGCCAACATCGATTAAAGTTTTCTATAGCATTCAAATATTTTGATGAGATACTATATGAGGCCCTCCCATTGGACATTTGCCAAATCATACTTGGATACCTTAATAAATGAGAACTCGAGAAGGTAGTTGTCAGAGTAGGTAGTAATATACCATGATGAAGGATGAGATAACATATCACTTGTACAGAAACAAGACTAATCGTTCTATTGAGTAATCTATAGCTACCGACATCAAAAGATCCATATACATATTCCAGAAGTATGTATTGGTGTTTCTCTGCTCCATTGAGCCGCTCAGTTACTCAAGCAAGAGTTGTGAATCATTTCATTATGAATCGGGAGGATCCCATCAAAACTCAATTTAAAGAGTGGAGGAATATGATTTAACTTGAATTGTCATCGACATAACTGAACAAACAAAGAAAAGTTTTATTGACCATTCAAGAGCATGGAATGGAGAGACTCAAAGAGAACTACACGAAGATCTTTGAATAACCACATGGATTACCCTTAAGCGAGATATCTAATTATACTTGGATTTTACATTACCCATGTATGTATCATAATTCTAAGAAATGGTGAAATAAAAACAAAAAGCAAGTTACTTGAGCAAGAATTAATAAAGCCTCGAGTGCATAACCATGCGAGTTCCAAACTATTACAGTACCTAGAAAGGGAAAACATTGGAGGATGCATTAATTTTTGAGCCATAAGCAAATAAGTATGAAGGAATGATACCTATTATTTGATGACTTATTAGATCAGTTAAAAATAAGCAAATGTGTCTTAATTTAAAGTCTGAATACCATCAAATAAAAGTGCATTCAAGTGATACTTGAAAGACAACTCAAAACTCCCCAAGCACTATAGAAGCGGTTGGTTATGATTATGTAACACTTCAACAACATTTAAGAGGCTCAAGAATGAAGTGTTGAGAAAATTCATAAAAGATTTTATCCCAATATACTTAAATAACATTCTAGTCCATAGTTCGAGTATAGTTAAGGATTGAGAACAACTAGGCAAGATACATGAATTATCTGTGATAACAAATTAGTTTCAATTCAGAAGAAATGAGACTTCTTCAAAATGAACTTAGGTTTTGAGTATAGAGATGATAAGTCATTTGAATAGTTCCTTCCAAAGTCTAAGCCATCACCAAGTAGCCATGGCCCAAAAGCAAAGAGCTCATCAGAATGCGCCAATATGTCTCCTTGGATTGTTTTTCATTGATGCTACATCTCTCCATCGACTTACCAAGAACACAACTTTGATTAGAACCCTAAGTCAAAGTCGTTATTTGTGCAATTCAAGAAGAGAAATAGTTATTCACCAATATTGTCCTTGTTCAACTTATAAACTCCATTTGAAACTAAAGCCAACACTACAAGGCATGCCTTTAGATTTAGTACTATTTCAACAAAAAAATCATAAGCATTACTCAAAATTACTACAAAAGTTAAAATTCACTCACTTATAAATGATAATAATTTGTTAAACTTCACCAAGTTCTTAAGTAATAAACATTATATTTTGGAAAAAGAAACAATCGACTATATTGATCATAAATCACTACAATATCTACAAACATAGTCCAAGTATCAGCAAATAAGGTATATGAAGTGGATGGGTATCTCCAATAATTTAGCTTAATAACAAGTACAATATGCAATACAAACAAAAAGTTTGACTCTTTAAATTAGCCAAAACAAGCTACAAAATAGCTTCATAAAATTAAGATATGCCTCAAGCAGTTTGCGATGAAACTTAGAAAAATACTACTCCACGTGCTCAGAATGGTTTGCTTAACTCAAACATGATGTCGTATAGTGCTTATGGTGCCTCGGTGCTCCGACAGGATAATGGTAATATTTTGGAAATTTATAAGATTTCTCTATGTTAAGGGTTATTTATATAGACTTTTTTGAGTGCACTATCATAAGTACATATCAGTATGGGTCATTTAATGCAAAATATCACATTCTGATCCAAATTGCGTCTGGGCGCATTGCGCTTGAGCTCGTTTCTACGGTCTAAGTTTGTCATGCACCTGAACTCGCATTTTGCGCATCTTGGGCTCATTGCGTGTCTAGACTCCCCACTGGTGCGTTTAGGGTTGTGTATAGTACCAGCTATTTAAAAAATAATAATGCTAATATCAATAATAATAATAACATACTACAATATTAATAATAATGAATATAATTTTAGTTGATGAGAATTTTGGGATGTTACATCTAATCCCAGAAAATTTTGATTAAATGGCCTTTTTTGTGACTTCGTGAAATTTTTTACTCAAAAAGCTTTCAGCTCAAACTAAGTTGGCCATAAAGAATGTTGTTAAAACATAAAATATTACATATGACCGTTAATAAAAATGCACAAAATTAGCCGCGTGCAACATCCACCAAGTCGAACAACCATAAACAAGTGTTTCATCAATTTAACCGAGTAATAAATTCTCGCTAGAGCCTCCTCCAAGCTCATGCCATGCCTAGGTCTAGACACCCAAAAACTTCTAATGCACATGTGCAAAAGATAAGAGTGGGGCAGCAGAAAGATAGAGTTAGCAATACAGGAATCTACATGAGATGCAATCAAATTAGTCAGTGCATTAGTCGATCGCATGTCTATCTAATTCTATAACAAAACCTAATGACAATATTGCAACTTAAGGAGTTGTAAATAGTTAGTTCATTCGATTAATAATGGTTGCCACTAGTGCTGTGCTATTTAGAGTTCAAACCCAGTATATTTTTAAGCTCCTTGACAATAGTTGTACCTTTATTACTTTCTTCTTCTTCTTTATCTTTCCAATAACATTGTAATCAAGATGTAATATTTTGATGCAATTAATGAAGACTTTCATTCATTTTGTGGCTATGTGAAAGTAAATTTTCTCTCACCCCACTAGTCATAATCATAGTTGGGATAAAGACATTCTGTCATAGCAATAAATAAATAGTCAATTTCAACATCTTTCCAAAATACAAAGATTTCGCACATAGTATCTTTTATTAAATACAAGATAAAAAATATTGAGGCACAATTATTAATGCAACAACTCTCGAGCAAGAAGAGAATTGATAAATATCATAGTTCCTATAAAAAGCTAAAATTGTACTCCATAACATTTCAAAAGAAAGGAAGATTTTGAAAAGTTATGCAATGCAATTTAGCAAAAAATAATAATAATCCATATGCTTTCCACAAAATATGCATAAACACATGGTATGATAATTTTAAAGTAATAACATATCCAATAATATTTACAAAAAAGAGAAACAACAAACAATATTCTATACAATGGACATACCTTATATCTTCTACACCTTCATCACCACTATCCAAATCCTCAAACTAACATAAGAAAAGAGAAAGAATATTACAAGGAAAAGATAAAGAAAATGCATCAACTCACTTTTTAATTAAACATTTTAAATGTAAATATCTATTTATTAGAGCATAACAAAAACATGACGAATCGGTGCCAAAATGAAAAAGTACTAATTAAGCAAATTGCAATAAAAATAACTCAAATATTACCTTGAGTTCAAAAAATAGCTCATCAAGACTTAACCAAATTAACAAAAAATAAATAATTAATAACAAATCAGACTTGTTCATTCCAACAATACATTAATTTTTTTGCAAATTTCTTTAGTAGTGATGCAAGAGTGACAATAAAAAAATGCTAACTTGTTCATTCCAACATCACACATTAATTTCAATGCAAATTTCTTTAATAGTGATGCAAAGTTGACAAAAAAATAATGCTTACTTAATCATTCCAACAGCACACGATTATTTCATTGCAAATTTCTTTAAAAGTGATGCAAAAGTATAAATTTCTTTAATAACAAATCAGACTTGTTCATTCCAACAGCACACATATTACAATTAATCATAGGGATGCAGAGTACTGCTAAATCAAATTGCAAAAGACACCTATGATGATTCATATAAAAAACAATAGTATATTATGAGTCTCATATTGCATCATGTTTGAATAATAATACAACCTAACAGCAATAGCTTAATAAAATTTTCCCTCCGAGTAGAATAAAATCAAATGATAAAGTTCAATACGACTGGTTGCATAAACTATCATACAAAGGGTCATTGACCACAAATTTTATGAAGTTCTATGTTTTCCTTTGGATACTCAAAAAAATTAACCACAAAAAAATAATTCATTATAGCACATTCCCTTGCATTGATATAACCCAGGGGAAGAATAGCTATATACTTATGTGTATTTGTTTACCTCGGCATCATCCTCATCTTTGTCTTCATCATCTTTAGAATCTTCATCATTGTCATTGTCATTGTCATTATCTTCCCCCTCCTTACGCTTCACTCTTCTTTCCTTCCTCTGGTATCCGTACTCCCTTGCCTCATCGTCCTCCAAGTAATCCTCCAGTTCCTTAAGCTTCAAGAATCGATCCTCCACTTCCATCCTTTGTGTATCTACCTTCTTCTTCGGCTCGTCATTAACCCTTTCCTCCTCCTCCTCGTCCTCATCATCGTGATCATCATCATCATCATCATCAACAACAACATCGTCATCATCATTATCATAATCCATTCCCTCTACCTCCTCCTCTTCCATGCCTTTCTCGTATGTTCCATCCTCCTTCGCTTCCATTTTGGCCTCTTCTCCGCCCCTTACCTTGACCTCAGCCTCGCTGACGGGCGGTGCCAGCCGCTCCAACCGCTTGACCTCTCGTCTGAGCGAAGAGAGTATGGGACGAGAAATAAGATCTATCTGAGACCATATCTGCTCAGCGTCGAATCCCTCGTCGGTAAAGAGACAGTCGAACGGGGGTTTAGGGCAGTGAAGGACGAGAGACGAGAAGAGGTGACGAGAGGCGGACCTCGCGCAAGCAGAAAGTTCGGACGATGGCGAAAGGAAGAGAGGGGGCTCCGCCGAGAGCAGCCGATCCAGAGCGTCTCCGCCATCGGTGCCCGGCGCAAAGCTCGTCGCCATCAGAGCCTGCTTAAGTGAACAGCATTGTAATTCAACTCTATAAATATGCAGCGAGCAAATCTTAGCCAAATTTCTATTTAATATCTCCCTAATATATATATATATATACTTTTTCTTGCAAATATATTTACAAAATCTGCTTCTCAATCTATTATCTAATAGATTATAAAATTTTTAAAGGATAATTTATCATTTGTTAAGCTTAATCAATGATTAAATTTCAAAATTTTATCATACGATGATTAGACTAAATTTTTAAGAAAATATATATGAATATATATTTATAGAGTTATTATTCTCCCAACCTAATAAAGAATCTTTCTTAGAAAAAATAATGATATAAATGGGGTAGCAACATCTTAAGATCCCATTATCTAAATTAATTATAATTATTATTAATATTAGTATTAATTATTATTTTAATATTATACTCTCAATGAATAAGACTAAGAGTAATATTTTATGTAATATAAGTCTTTAGATATATTATTGGATATACTTTAAGCCAACTTAAATTCTTATAATATTTTCCACAATAAATAAACTTATTAAATTATGATCATCTAATGTTGCCACTTATCACAATTTTTCTTTTAATTTACACATTTAAATTTCTTTTTTAAATATATATCACAAACTCTTAAAAAATTCACATTTTTTTATCTTCCTTATTTTTCTTTATTTACATATTTGATGTAAATTTTCATTTATATGAAGTTTGTATACAAAATATAATTAAATTAAGTTAAATTTATTATTATTTTGGGATATATATGAAATATTTAAAAAAATTTGTAATAAATATGTAAAAATCCCATACATTAAATAATATTGAGTTTGTCCAAATAACACTTAGATTATAATGTGATTTATACCACTCTTAATTGTATTTATCAAAATATTTTCAAATTTTTATAGAAAATTCATTAAGTTATACTATTTAATTTGGCATAATTAATTCATACAAAAATTTAAGCCTTTAATCAAGTTTTAATAGTACAATTAATTTAGACTACATTTATTTTTTATAATTCTAAATGCATAAATAAAAAAGAAAAAACATATTTGTCTTTTTTATTGCTTTATTCTTCATATACGTAATTTTGCATTTTTTCAAAATTTATATCAAAAATTAATATTAAAAAAAAGTTAAGAAAAAAAAATACAAACCAAATTTTAAATATAAAAAAAAAGCTCTATTTTTTTTGTTCATAATTTTATTCATACATATAAGTCTCATTATAAATAATTTATTTACATAAGAAATAAAATGAATATATTCTATTTTGATTATTTTTTTTTGCACTACAGTCTCAGTTGTAAGTAAAACAAAACTCGTGGAAAAAAAAACTAGTGGATTATTAAATTTTTCGGCCGCTCCGCCTGTTCATTTTTCATGCCTATATTTGACGCAGGTAATAACTGTAGGTCGCTTCGCCGGTCATGGAGTTTATAGATCTTTGCAATCTAATGCTTCATTTTCACCGACTGAGTCCTTCTGTTGGGCTTCAATTCTCTGACGGTTCTCTGTCATCATAAGCTTTTTGGATACTTGTTTTTTTACTGAGATCCAGCTGTTTCCGTCACTTTGTTAAGCCATCGGCTTTGACTGATGTTGAGTACTTGCAGAAAGAATTGTGAGTTTTTCCAGATCTATTTTCGTGCTCGAGTCTCTTGATGATGGCGATTACTGATTCGTTTTCTTAACAAAAGTCGTGTGCTCTTTGATTTTATTTCCCTTCCTTTTTTTCCTTTTCTTTAAAATTTCAACAAAAAACATCGGATTGGGTCACTGTGAACTTGCAAACTCGTTAGGAAACCCTAAAGAGGGTAGTGCGACTGCGATGTTGGCATATGATATTTGCTGGAGTAAAATCAATTTGTCTTCACCTTTTTTCTAGTTTTTTTTTTGGTAGAGTTAGCTGCCTAGGAGCTGAGGGAAAGCCACGGGAGTAGATATAAGATGGGAGGAGGCAAGGCTGAAACTGCTGATTCACAAAAGGCCCCGTTGGAAGACCTTTCTAAATATTCCCACAGTCCTGCTCATCTTGCCGTTGCTCGCCGAGATCATGTCTCCCTCCGCCGACTTATTGCTGCCCTTCCTCGCCTCCCCAGAGCAGGAGAGATTAATACAGAGGAGGAATCCGTTTCTGCGGAGCTAGCAGCTGATGCCGTCTCATCCATCGTTGATCGTAGGGATGTTCCACACCGTGAAACCCCGCTCCACCTTGCTGTCAGGCTTCGTGACCCCATATCTGCTGAGATTCTCATGTCTGCTGGCGCCGACTGGTCCCTTCAGAATGACCAAGGATGGTCTGCTCTCCAGGAAGCTGTGTGCACCCGAGAAGACATCATTGCTATGATCATTGCTAGACACTACCAACCCTTGGCTTGGGCTAAGTGGTGCCGCCGCCTCCCCAGAATCATCTCATCTATTGGTCGAATCCGCGATTTTTACATGGAGATCACATTCCATTTTGAAAGTTCGGTGATTCCTTTCGTTGGCCGGATTGCCCCATCTGACACTTATCGAATATGGAAGCAGGGATCAAACCTTAGGGCTGACATGACTCTTGCTGGTTTTGATGGTTTCAAAATCCAACGTTCGGATCAAACCTTTCTTTTTTTAGGTGACGGTGCTTCAGGGGGACGCAATCCTTCATTGCCACCTGGCTCATTGATTGTACTTGCTCATAAGGAGAAGGAGATAACCAATGCTCTTGAGGGAGCTGGCAACAGGCCCACAGAAGCCGAGGTAGCTCACGAGGTTGCATTGATGTCCCAAACTAATATGTACCGACCCGGAATTGATGTCACCCAGGCAGAGCTTGTCTCTCATTTAAACTGGAGGCGGCAAGAGAGGACAGAAATGGTGGGAAACTGGAAAGCAAAAGTGTATGACATGCTTCATGTTATGGTAAGTGTTAAGTCAAGAAGAGTTCCTGGTGCAATGACTGATGAAGAACTATTTTCCGCTGATAACGACGAACGAATAGCTAATAATAATGATGAGTTAGATGATATATTGACAGCTGAGGAAAGGATACAACTAGATTCAGCTCTTCAAAATGGTTCAGAGGGGTTTGATGAGGATGAAATAAGTGCGAGTTCTGAACATGCAGATAATACTGGCCCTTCAAAGGAGAGAAAGAGCTGGTTTGGTTGGAACAACAAGAAGGCATCCAAAAACAATGCTGGTGAGGATGCTGATGAATCAAGGGTGCCGAAGAGATTGTTAAAAACAGTTCAGGAGAATGGTACCCATAAACCGGAGTCATTAAGGGAGGAGTTAGGGGACATCAAAAATGGTAAAGAAAAGTACAATTCTAAGAAGAAAAAGATTGGAGCTGTAAGTGAGCCTAATAAGCATGAAAGTGAGTACAAGAAGGGGTTGCGACCAGTTTTGTGGTTGACACCAGACTTCCCATTGCAGACAGATGAGCTTCTGCCGTTGCTTGATGTTTTGGCAGACAAAGTGAAAGCTGTTAGGAGGCTCAGGGAGCTTTTGACGACCAAGCTCCCACAAGGGACATTTCCAGTAAAGGTAAAATTCATTTAAATTTGGAATACCATGATTTATATAGTTTGATAATATCTATTTTTTGCCATAGTTTTTTTTTGGCTATTTAATTGTTATCTGATCACTTAGCAGTCAAATTACCAGTTAGAAGTTGTATATTTTACGCAGCTGTCAAAAATTCTCAAATTTTTCTTAATAAAAGTATGCCGGACTTAATGCAAA
This sequence comes from Gastrodia elata, assembly GCA_016760335.1. NCBI lineage: Eukaryota > Viridiplantae > Streptophyta > Magnoliopsida > Asparagales > Orchidaceae > Gastrodia > Gastrodia elata. The sequence continues at coordinate 154,218 of JACERR010000025.1, forward strand.
TATCATAGGAAGATAGATTTGTTTCTTTCTTAGTAAAGCCGTAGAACTTGCTATTATGTGGATTATTGTACTCAATGATATTTGTAAATGTTTATAGGAAGCTTTCATTTGAAGTTATTATTTCATTTGGTATCTCTCAACCATTTGTAGGATCTGTCAAGGAAACACCACTTACTTTTTTTTGCTTTTTTGTTATGCGATAATTTAATAGCTAATTAACATCGTTGACTATGACACTTTGGTACTAACTAGATGAATACTTGAACTAGATTCTTCCATGCCCCATATAGACATATTAAATGTTGCAGTTCCTTTCTTTCCTTTTTTATTGGCTGGGGATTATGTAGAAACCATGAAACAAAATTAAATTTTAAGCTTGATGAATCATCTAAAAAATTGACTGAGTGGATTGTTACCGAAGTGGATGAACTATTTCTGCTCAATAGTACCTTTCTAAGTTACGCTGGATGTATGTTATTAGATTTTATTTTTGGAATACATAATGTAATTTTCAACTGTGATTAGCCTTCATTCTGTCTGTTTTATTGTTATCTATATTAGTTAAATAAATAATATTAGTAATACTATACTTCGAGCCTATAAGGCAATAAAATGAGATGCTCTTGAGATGGTGGCTTAATATTTAATTTGAAGAACTTGTTATAATAGTAACTGTTTGTTTGCAAAACAAAATCAATAGATAATTCTATTTATTTAGGCATCAATGATAAGGCATGAGCATGCATATAATAAAAGGCAGCCCGATGCATGAAGATATTTGCCAATACAGGATCAGGGGAAGGGTTAGGTTACTTGGGTCCATTTTATGCGGCCTTACCTTATTTTATTATCCCGTCTTGAACCCATGATCTCTGGTCATATGGTGATAGTGACAACTTTACCATTGCGCCAAGGCCCCTCTTTTACATGGGCATATAATATGAATAATAAAATTGAAGTCTAGGGTACTGTTATAACAATAAATGCATGGCATTGTGAAGATAATTAATATATATATATATATATATTTATATATGTTTGAACAATATAAAATTTTTTATTAATAAAGCTAACTATAAAACCGATACAATATTGAGGAATGGGAAATTATCTAGTAAGGATATTGATCCATATCCTTACAGTGTAGTCTCACTACTACGCTTTTTATTGACTCAAATGAATTTTTAAATGAAATATATTTGATAGACTTTTGTCCTCGATTTCCTCTTTTGGAGATAAGCCACTTTCTATTTGTTTGGATGGCAGGGACTAAAGTCCAAGAGTCTGACTCATAAGGAGATTAGTAATATTCTTTGTTCAAATCTAGCATCTTTGCCATGTTTGGTTTATAGGAAAGGTGATGTATACACTTGGGCTTCTTAATTTTTGGAGGTGGATTAATTTTAACCTTATTGCTCGAAATTGGCCCCTTGAAGGTGGGATAACTTCATCTCTTAAATATCGGGAATGGTTTTGAATGATATCCTCATTTTGCATCAACTTGTCCTACGAGATTGGAGGATTGTATCTACAGACTATTGACTAGGAGGTCTAAGCACTAGATGGAGCTTGAAGCAAGAATTATATGGCCAATTGCATGGAAATGTGATCAATACTTTGACATATTTTTTAGCATGGCAGGCGGTAAAAACCTTAATTATCGGTGCTGATCTAGACTTGTGAAGAAAACTCCTTGGTTACATCTAGCTTATCCAAGTTGCGGTCCACTAAAGGATGGAACAATCTCAATGTTGATTCATCAATTTTTAGTGTCTTTCCAAAAATAGAACCCAAAGTTCACAGAGTGGGTGTACTACACAAATGGACATGAAGCTTTGTAAAGGCCACCCGGATTGGCTTAATTGGAGAGTTCACATTTTGGTCAAAGAATGATGATCACTTGAGAAGGCGCATCATGTAACCTTCCATCCTGATGATTGGACATGCAAAGAAATGGGTATAATCCTTTTTATTGGAAAGCTTAATGAAAATGCGTTGTCCATCATTCAACTCAATAAACTCTGCCACTCATGTGGTAGAAATATGCATTGAGTGGAACTTATAGAGACTCGAAAAAAATTTTCAATGAGAGGGAATTCAAACGACTTTGCTTTTTTAAAATTTTTGTATTAGAAAATAAAATTGCTAGTTTATATTAAAATAATGATGGAGGATGGGCAGTTAGACCAGAAGAAGCCCTATGAAGAAGACTCCAAACATGATATAAGCAAATGACCCTAAGCTGGAGGAGAAGCTAGAGTGAATGGGCACATAATAGAATGTGATGCCAATGGGACTGACAGAATTAACATACCAAGGAGGTCAGGTGTAACTATTCGAAATTTTAAGCATCAAGGCATTGTCTACATTGATGTTAATGGCCTCACTTTTTTTCTCCTTAGAAGATAAATTCTAGGAGATCATTCATTATAGGAGGGCTCTCACATGAGCATGCTTAACTTTAGTTTTTATTAAAATTTTTATCATTATCTCTTAAGACATTTCATCGAATATCTAAATGAGTAGCAATTTTTGGAATATTCAAGCATCTAATTGAGGGGAAATTTTTCTTAATGAATCATAATTTCTATCATGATTTTCTTGGCTCAATTTGGTTTTAGATTTGACTTATGTTCTCTTGACTCATCTTCCTTTAACAACAATTTTGTGGAATACATGTATAATCAATACACATGTTCGTCTTCGATACCTAGACGGTTTGTTATGCCAAGGTTTATTTAAGTATGTAGTCAGCTTTGCCTTCCTTACCAAGTTCCAAAGATTTAGGGCTATTGTGATTTCGTAAAATTCTCAATAAGCTCTCAAAGCTCAAATGGATTGAATTTTGCAAAGAGGTGCATTGTGGCTTCCAACTATAGAGGCTACTATCACTTATGGCATAAGACACTTTAAATGAACTAATACATCAAAGGATGAACCACTTTTCAATGATGCTTCCTTATTCTGTTCTTGCTTTGTCATGGTTTTTAGGGGTTGTTTGGCATGTGATAAAATCAGTGCAAAGTATATTTTTTCAAGTAAATTGAGATTACCGGCATTTGGCTTGAAGTAAAACTGGTGAAAAACTTTTACATTGTATTTTAATTTTATGTTAATATATATAAGAGGAGAGTACATATTACACTCGAATCAGGTGAATTTGGAGATTATGAAGAGGAAATCACACAGCGGAGCGGAAGGATCGCAATGAAAATTTTGTTTGAACTTCAGAATTTTATATAAAAATCGGCAACCAATTTCAATGTATCATCTAATTATTGACATAAGCATGGTAATGATGCCAAAGACCTTTTCGAATCACCCATATAGGACGCAAATGAATCAACATCAGGATCCTCCAAATAACTAGTGAGCTAGATAGTGAGTTTTCTAAACTAGCCTTTCACCCATTTATACTAAGATGGGAAAGTTTAAACCAAAACAAGTTGAAGTATAAATATAACTTGAGTTAGAGAAGGTAATAAAAGGCGTGACAGAGTGCCTATTAGATCTCATCTTAGCAAAAGTTTGTAGAGAAAATGTTTACAGAGATGAAACTTTTTATATGAAGTTTGGGGAAAATGCCTACATTGATTCAAATAAATATGCCAATTTGAAAGACTAATTAAGAATAAAATATTTGTAGAAAATAAACAAACAAATATTTTTAAAGCTTGAATTAAGGAGCTTGAGGCAAAAATTGTGGAGCAAGATGACAAACTAGGGTAATCAGAGGTAAAGCTCGAGCTAGTGGAGTCATCCTTGAAGAAAAATGAGAAATAATTGCAACATATATAATATCTGAGTTGCCAAAGGACAAAAAGTTCATTAGAGGAAGAGACACTTTGAAAATTTAAGCCACCAAAAGGCAAAATCTTATTATGAAGTCTATTGCTCTTCTAAAGATTAATAAAAATATATTATAATAGCTTAGACTTTTAAGCACTAAAGTATTGTTTGCTTTGGCCTGAAAGATCACACGGTTTTGTCCTTAGAATATAACATTCAAATTGGTCACCCATCTTGGGAGTGCTCCCACATGAGTACGTTTAGCTTTGGAGTTCTTATCAGAAACTCCATTATTATCAAAAAATATGTCTTGATATTTAAGAGTTCCACTTAATACTACTTAAACAAGTCTCTACAATCTCCCAAACTTAAGTAACCGATGTCCTCGTTAGTATCCACACAGATTCAATAACCATCTATTGGGTAGATAGGACGTGAGGTGGCCCTTACAGGCTCAAGAGGTACTCACAACCATGTAGCACTTTAATCATCATGGGTTCAAGATGTTGCTCACATGAAGTGACACTTTTCTCTTGTATAGCACTTAGCTTCTATCTGATACCATATGGCTTGCTCTGATATCATTTGTAACAGTCCAAATTCTTAAGCATCAATGTATTATCCGCTTTGGTTTGAAAGGTCTTATGGTTTTGTCCTAAAAAAATAACCTCTCAGTAGGTCACCTATCTTAGGAGTTCTCTCACCTGAGCACACTTAACTTTGTAATTTTTTATCAGGAAACTATATTGTTATCTGAAAATGTGCCTTGATGTTTAAGAGTTTCACTTAATATTACTTAAGCGGATCTTTACATCTATCATTTTGAAATATAGTAGTTTATAGAGTGTTATAATAAAATTATGACAATATCATTATGTACGTTTTTGTTATGTTGGGTGATAGATTGCTTTTTGACGGATACTTAATGTGAGGATCTTTCTTGAGTGGACTTCAATTATTATACAAACTAGAAACTTCTTCGTTGCACAAAGCAAGGCCAAAGGAAAATCTATTAACAATGACTTGTAAGATTTTTATATTGAGAAAGAGTGAGAAGGATCTAGATGATTGTAATTTTTTTTTTTTTACTTTTTTGGGCATATTATATTTATGTTATAAGTATTATTATTATGAATGAAAACTTGTTTTAATCATATTTGCATTGAACCTTTTTGTTTCCTTGATTCTTTTTCATTTATCTTTGTCAAGTCTTATAAGCATTTTTTTCTCAAGTGAACATCCCTAATTATAATAGGTGTTGGTAGGTAGTCTAACAATGTAATATTTCAGGTTGAAATAACCAATCCGATACTAGGAGTAAACTTTGCTGCAATATTTTATTGGGTTATTCAAGTAAAGTTAAGAAAAAAAAAACTCATTTATTCACCACCATTTAATCATTACAAAACACATTCTAGCTATTTAAAAAAATAAATCCATACAACTTTGAATTTAAAAAAACATAAAATGTTTAAATGCAGTCATTTCCCAACACAACACGCGCGCACACACATACACTTATATATATATACAAATATTTAAATTTTAGATGCTCATTCGATAGCAACAATCTAAACTCTCCTTGCCTCCTCAAATGGGCACATCAAATCAAGCTTTCTCTTGCTCCTCAAGTTGCTTATGACATGATATGTGAAAAGTGTTCGGGTATTTGTTTTAGTTAGATTTTTCTGAGTACTTGGATATTACGTTTACATTAAGATTTACTTGCGGTAATGCAAAATACAAATGAAATTAAACTAGGGTTAATATACAAAAGTAATGGAAAATAACTTTGTTGTACTGCATATTAATCAAGTTTTTTCAAAAATATGAGCTCAATTTTTGCATTTGATCTGCATAAAATGATATTTCATTTAACATATCAAAATATTATTATTTTGGCATTAGCAATATGGGCCTTAGCAAACATGTCATATTGTCAACCAAATGAGGAAGAAATTATGTCACCAAATATAATCTCAACTACATTTTAAATATTCGTACTATCATAAAATAATATGGCATGTCACATTCATAGAAATCAAAACATGGCATACTTATAGCTAAAACATTATTTCATCTAGGCAATCACAAAATGTGAAAAAAATATTACAAAAATGTATTTCTGTAAATATACAACATAATTGTTACCAACCCCTTCATAGGCATGATAAGATCTTATATCCACCTAAATGGACTTGCTCAGTTCAACATATTATGTGTATTGATTTCAAAGCAGAAGCACTAGTGTGGAACCATAATATAACCAGATTTATATAAGACGTAACAATATATTTAAAAATATAACAAGTAGCATGATAATATGTCAAATTGAAGTGACAATATGTCGCGGTGATAAAATAATGGATAAGTAGCAAAATGACATGTCAGTGGTAGCAAAGATGATTATCAACTTAAAGTAAATTTGTGATATCAATGTACCTTGTTTCATTATAAGTGCTCAGGAAATTAAAAATCGTGTAACACTTAATTAATTTTCCATTTATATTTCAAGGTTCAATTAGGTACTTTATATATATATATATATATATATATTTTGACATTTGTTTAGTAGACTATTGGAGTGATTATTTGAGATTATAACAGATTAAGTTTATTTTTATGGGTTGAGTACATTTAGGCATTGCATTACTCATGATAATTTAAGTTTCTTAGGTTCTTTGATAGTACTTAATTATGCTCATTTAAGCAATTTAATCTTTGTAAATTTAAAGTTTGGACAGCGTCTATTTTACTTCCTAGGTGTGCAAGGCAGTAAGACTGGTTGGGCTATTGGAGTAAAATAAATATCTAGCCTCAGTGAGCATTCATCATAAGGTTTCCAATTATAATAATTCACTGTTACTATCCCCATTATGGTTTAGAGCTTTGAGGAAATTCATTTCTTTAGTGATTAATAAGCTTTTCTCAAACAATTAGTTTTAATAGGCCATGGGGAATCCTTATGGGATTTGGGGTTTGAAGGCCTTAGATAAATTTAATGATTGAATGGGTTTATGTTAATTTTAGTGTCATAAACTTTCATTTTAAGTGTATAATTCAATGGCTAGCCTGTATTTAATTTGTTTGAAATATTAAGTTTTTAAGACGAAAAATAGGCTTTTTCCTATTCTCCTGATGTTGAGTCTTTAAAGCTTTATAATTTTATTATCTGATCCTAGGTTATAAATAGTCTATAACTTTGTTAATAATTGCAATTCCATATGTAAGGATGATTAGATTTGGTCATGAGGGCTTATATGTTCACACATGTGAGTGTTTGTGAAGGCACACCTAATCTTTAAGGTTCTTTACTTATTACTAGAGCAATTTATAGTTTCATGCTAAGGAAGTTTCATTGATAAATATTTTGGTTATAAATAAAGTTTCAAAATCCAAATATGGTTCAAAGTGATTTTATACTTATCATGTTATAACCGAGGTGGTGTTTTCATATAAACCTATTTGGATTATGGAGATAATTAAATCAGGGAAATTAGGGAACTGAACTTACAAATTTTTACTTTTAACATGCTAATAGCACACTTGAGATCAGTAATAACTCCTGGGCAACATAATTTATCTTGGACTTAGCAATTAATGATCTCAACATAATTAATAATTTATCTTGTTTCATTCCCAAGAAAAAATCTTTAATACTTTGATGTAGAAGATTTTATATTTGCTCAAGTTTTGTTTAAAATTTTTATTTATTAAATTATGATTAAAATAGTCCATTTTAACCTGCTATCAACATGGGGTTGTTATAAACACTGGCTAAGAAGTTAACATTTCTCATTCAAATTTAGATAATTTTAAGTTGTGAATAAAAATTTGAGTCAGGTAAATTAAAAAAATGTGGACCACAATAACATATTTATTGATAAATATGTACCTCTTAGTAGAACCAGAAATACCCCTGCCTCAATGTTTTCAGAGCCAAGTTTTTTCCGATCCCGCACTCATTGGGGTGTAATTCATCTAGGATATCTAAAGCCTTAACTTGTTCCTTCATTGGACCTCTTATATAATGTCATAAAATGTACCTTTAGCATTAAGTAATGCTCCCGTTTTCAAGAAATTATAAATTTCATCATACCAATCATTCTTGTTCGGCTGGGCTTCATTAGTGCAAAATTTTAATTCAAAGATAGTAAGCTGAGAAACTTTCTTAGCTGCGCCGAGTAGAGATTTCCATAGTTCCATAGTTGCTACTAACAACTTTATTCTCCTCTCTCGAGGTATATTTAATTTAGAAATCATTCAACTTTAAAATCTCATTTTGAACACTTTTAAATATGATTTTAATGTCTTATTATTTGCTTCATACATCTTAAAAACTTTATTTGCCACTATATGTGAATCAATACGCTTTTAAATTGTTATTTTCCGACTGTTTACAAGTATTAAGCCATTCAATAAGGCTTCTTAACTTGATTATTTGTTGTTGAGGAGTTGAGTGTGATGGAGGATAATAGAATTATATTTTGGGACTAACTAAGAACATTCTAATTCAAACGTTTTAAATACTGGTGGCATTAATTGCCCTATTTATAAACATGTCAAGGCTTATTGTTTCAAATTTACTGATTATATGCTGAGTCAACCGGATGTGAAATCCACCAATATCAGTAGTTTAACAATCGTGCTTGGAAAGTTATATAGAGAGTTCTACTCTACAGTCAATAAGTCAACTAGTTTTATTATTTTTTGTAAGATAGCTTTTATAGGTTGGTCAATTATAATACGAACTGTGAAGGCATGAAACAACTGGAAGAGTCATTTTAACAAGAGCAAAAACTAATTCATCAATGTGAGTATAGTTCTTGCCTTTCGATCATTGTAGGATTATAATAATGAATCAGGACTTGTTTATGTAAAAAAATATTCACAGATCTGAGCGTATAGCTTTTTTGTGGATTCTTATATTTAAATAAAACGCATCTTTTTATGGGGGAGCGATCAAAATATGTAAGATGGCTAGTTGTCGTTTAAGTTAGATAAATGCTTGATCACATTCTTGAGTTAACACATTGACCTTTCTCAATATCATGAACAAAGGAGTATTTTTCTTACTTGATTGAGATATTAATTTGCCGAGACTAGCTAATTTCCAGTGAGTCTCATTTCTTTTGTATTTTTGGAGGTTGAGTGTCCAATATGGCTTGAATTAGTTGGTTTGGGTTTAATTTCTTTCTAAGGAATTATATATACTAGAGGTTAATTTTTTCTCAGGTTTTAGTTTCATAGTAGAAGTCAATAGACTTTGGAAAATTTCTTTTTGATCAGCTAAATATTCAACTTTAACATTTATCTATATTTGGGCTTGGAATTTTGTCCATGTCATTGGTAAATAGGTTCTGCATTTTTGAGGTAAAATGGCATAATTTTATAACAAAACATGCTGAATGGAGTTATAATAGCAATTTTATCCTTATCATTCTGGTTCATCATGTGTTGATGATATTCCAAGCCAACATAAAGAAAATTTTATCTTTTTAACTCGGGTGTTTGGTTTAACAGGGTTGTAAATATTTAAAAATTATGTCTTTCGGGCAGACATTGTTTTTGTTTAAACTCATTGCATATTCTGCATTTTCCATTGACTGACATCAGTTAGCCAGGTTGACTTGTAAATTGACTCTAATAAGTTTTGCACGTAATTACCAATGGCCAAAATTTGTTCTTGAGAAAATAATTTCAAAATTTGAACTACTGATATTTTATTAGGATCTTCATGGAGGCGGTGGGATGCTACAGAAAGTTGAACTTTAGACGTATCTAGTACTACACTCCAAGAAAAGCACTAAAAATTATATTTGGTTTGATGAGTAAGTTTAGGCAGCAATGTACATTGTAATATTCCTCCAACAACAAATATTTTCTTGATCGAGTGATGAGTTAGTTCGGATTTGAATAAGTTCGTCTCATTTGCTTGTTCTCCATCTCTTGGCCTTTCTCTTGTCTCTGATTCTCCGTCCTTCCAAATTACTTGAAGCTCTATCATTGAGAAATAATTCTCTCTGTCACAACAAATTTCCTCTAATAGTGGTGATTTTTATTTTTTGCTTATGGGGAACTTGACAGCTATATGTTTTGTTGAGACCATTGCATTAAAGGTATCCATACAAGGACTTTTAAAATTTCATTATATCTTGCCGAACGTGCTTGGATGAAAATAAAATTATAATCATGTATTTCACATTCCCTGTTAGTTCTCAAATATATCTCTTGAACTGGGGCACACATCTCACTATTGAACCCAACTAAACAGCTAGTAGCAAATTCTTTACTAGCAGCTTTAATTGATTCAACACATACAGCCTGATTTTATTGACTGCCACCCATGGTAACAATTAGCCGAGTTACCCTGGTGGTTTTCAAAATTGCTTGCACCATAATCTTTTTGTGGAAAAGATTCATGAAAATGGCCAAGTCAACATATGTAAAGGTAAATACTTCCTAATTTCATATTCTTTCATACTTCGAGTCTTGCCGCTTCAAAGCCAGTATTTCCAAAGCATCATTTACACATTTAGTCTACCATCCCTACTCATCTCTTCTCCGACAGCAATATAACAAAAGGCTTATATGTTAATAAACGTAGAATGAACTTTTATCTCATAGTAGAGTGTAATAGTAAACGAGCATTAATTTATTCTCACGGAGGGATGTGGATAGGTGATGCGGGCATGATCAAGCATATACTAGAGGAAGGTGAGAATTGGCATGAAAGGATTCTCCTGTATTTAAGTATTGCGTGATATAGCTTAGTTAATTAAATAACTTTAAAAATCCATTTACAAATATAGCTCAATGTATGAAAAATAATAAACAACAAATTCAAGCTAAGAAAAATCAATCTTTCTCAAAGCGTTCATGACAACTCTCATCACTTGCCATTGAAGACAGTTAGCGGGTTGAGGCCTGGCTGTTTGTATAAATAATTAGGAAAATAGGGATATTACTAATAATAATTATATTTCTAATAAAAATTATAATAGTAATAATAAAAATAATAATAAACAAAAATGAGGAGCAAGTGCCTGTATAAATAGGAAAATTGGGATAGTATAGTAAATAGAAAGGGCCTTTTGATACATAGCACTCAAAGTTTAATATTGACAATAGGACGCTATTTTTTCTCCATTTTTAAAGACATAATTTAAATAAGATAAAAATTGTTATGGGCTTTAGAAATGTGAAGATTAAAGTGCTTATTTTGTAAGTTTTAAACTTCGGGTACTTTATATTTTTATTATTTAAAGTTTTGAGTGCCCCAAAAATATTAATAATAATTAGCATTGTTCTATAATTCAAAGTGAAAATAATAAAAAAAAATACTTTTTATTTAAAAATTCCCAATAATTGCAACGTTGCCTCTTTTTTAAAAAAATTTGAGTTTACTCATAATAAGAAGTCTTACTGTTTGAAATCCTTGAGGCAACTTAGAGTATACGGGACATTTTGTTGTTTGCTTTTTACATGCAAAGATTAAATAATATATATTACCAGCCTAAACTTTAATTTTTACAAAATAATCATTATCATCCCATAAGTCTTAAAATTAGAAGGCTTTTAATGATTTGGTGAAATGATGGTGCTTTATTGTTCAAAGTTCCAGGGAAACCTAAATTATTTATATTGAATGGAAAGAATTTTTATTTTTTTTATTCTTTGGGCAATATGTAAAAACATATGCTTGAATGTAACATTTTAGGGTTTGTAGAAGTTTTAGAACGTCTCTATTTTAAATTGAATGTAAACTGATTCATTGTTTTTGTGAATTTTTAAAATTATGTTCTACCATTATGTTCTGCCATGATCTTTTTTTATTGACATTTATTTCATATTGTACGCACGTAGATAATATGCGTTGTTCTTTGCTTGGATTTTTATATTAGGTGGCAGTCCCGATCGTGCCCACAATTCGAGTTGTTATCACATTCACAAAGTTTGAGGAGTTGAGCCCTCCGTCGGATGAGTTTGCGACGCCACTTTCTAGCCCAACTCATCTGCAGGACTACAAAGCTAAGACTACTGAGGCATCGGGTTCATGGTACTCGTGGGTGAGGGGTGGTAGGGGCGGCGGCACATTATTGGGTGATGAGTGTGAGAGCAGAAGCTGGAGGGATGAGATTGACCCTTTCGGGATACCGTCTGACTACATATGGGTGGACGCCGGCGAGAAGAAGAGGCGGATGAAAGCCAAGAAGGTCAGAAGCAGGAGAGTTTCGAGCAAGAAGAATGCATCTAGAAGTGGAGGAGATGGCCACCAAATCGATGATTTTGAAGATTAGTTGACCCAACAGCTCACTACCTTTTATTTATGTTTTTACATCAGTTTGTATGTGTTGTATGATTCAGGTTAACAGGGTTTGTATGAATGCAGCAGTATTCTGCTTTAAAAGAAAAGCTGGTGATTGATTGATTAAAAAGAGATCAATGTTATTTTGTTTGAAGTTAGTATTAATTGAGTTTGCATTTTAGTCGCTTTCTATTTCACCTTCTATGCTTAATGATTTTGAATCAACTCTTTTTTTAGGTATGCTTTTGATGAAGTTTTTTTTTTCTCTGTTTATGATTAATGTAATGCTCATTATGCCCTTGAGTTGATCAAGTTAGATCATGATTTGGGTAAAATCATTTTTGTTCAGATTTTTTTACTTGATTAATTTACATCTGACTTTTAATATCAGAACCATCTTTGCTTGCATGCCCTAAAATGACGTGGAACGATTGGTTTATGTGCTTTTTGGCTATTTGCCTTTCATAGCTTCTTTACCAGCATGCATCTCTACATTATAATTTTCAATTTTTAGTAGGGGTTGTTACAAAAGTGCCTAACAGTCTTAACAACTGTAACACAATAAGAACAGCGCACGTAGAATTAGAAGTATCCGAAGGAATGGTCGCTTTCCCTAGATGTGATAATTGAGAATGTTAATGTATCCCCTTTATAGAAATCAAGTCTTCTAAACATAGTGATTAAGCAAAGTTTTTCTAATTATCAATCTAATCATCATTTCTTTGTATATTCGTGTGAATATATATAAATATAAACTAAAAATAATGCTTCTTATCCTCAAAACAACCTATAATACATAAAATTAGACTGACAATTATAATTCACTAATCAAATTATGCTTTATAGAAAAGAATCAATGGCACATAACTGTTTGGCTAGTTTATTGAAATTCTGTGCATGTATCAAGGAAACAATTACAATTTATTGCACAACTTTAGAAAATTAATATATAATATGTATTTTTACATCTCAATGATATTTATGACTTTTCATATACACATCAATGAATATAATATGCTTAATTTATTTCAATAATCAATGCTCTATAAATTCTGTAGTCATATCACAAGTGGACATAATAAGTGGAAATATATGTGACGTTCACTATGAACATTGAGCAATCAATAGTGCTAGAAAAGAATGTTATGCAACTACAAAATAAAGTGGATACACATACATGAAAATCATTCAACAAATTTTTCTAGGCATCTCAACATGACCTTATAATCAAAGAGGTACTCAATTCATCATACAAGTAAAATTTCCTAAAAGTACGCACGCGCGCTCCCAAGCACGCGCACACACACGTACACATGTATATATATATATATATATATATATATATATAGAGAGAGAGAGAGAGAGAGAGAGAGAGAGGGCAACTTGTCTGCACCCCCATCTTCTTTTCAGCTTTAGGACTGTCTTTATGATGATGGAGATGATGATGATAAGCTGTTGACAAAAAATCTCAAAGCATCCCTAACATGCTCCGGTGCTTGTTGGCTAAAGTTCATATTCACATTTATGGCATCTGCCTCATTGCTGTTTACAGTGGTGCTGCCTTGTCCTCCAGCATCAGCCTGCAGTTAAGATCAGTGTTGAAAAGGAAAACTAATGAAACAGCAATCCTTCCTCTTCATGCATGGATGCAAAAGGGGTGTTCTGATCCACCCTCATATTAAGTTTATTACATTGAGAATGAGATTGATCCAATGGTTGAAGCTTTAAAAAAAAGTACAGTTGATATTGTAACAAAGTTTCCAAGCAGCCTATAAAGTGGGAGTCAATTGTTGAATTGGTATCTTGACCATTGTATAATGCTCAATTAGCATCCAAGTCTTAAGCCATCTTTTTTATCCCCCCCCCCCCCCCCCAACTCTTATTCACATGCTAAAATTAGTCACGCTGTTGTTAGCTTTAGGGCTACTTTTGGATTAAAAAGAATGACTGAAGTAATCATGGAGGGGCAATTTGATTAATCCAAAACTAAAGTTAAGATTTTATTTATAAGATTTAAATACAATTTGATGAACAAAAAAGACAATTTTAAGACTTGGGAGGCTAAAATAAGAATTATACAAAAACTGGGGAATCATTTCAACAATTAACTCTATATTTGAACCCACTTAAAAATCACCAACTAATGTGAATTTACTTGAAATACAATAGAAGGCTAAGCAAAACAATAAATAAAAAATCTAAAGATGCGTCAAAATAAACACCCTCTACAGTTAACACAGGTGGAATAATTTTCCATTTGAACAGGTCAACATAGTCTGCAATGCAAACGAACCTGAGGATAGGGCGTTGGAGACAAGAACTTGAACTTCAATTTTTAATAGTACTTATTTAAGCCTAAATATCATGATCTTGAACCTCAACATTATATATATATATATATATATATATATATATATATATATATATGTGTGTGTGTGTGTGTGTGTGTTTTTTATTTTTTTTATTTTTATAAATGTTGAATTTTATAAATATAACCAAAATTGTGTACAATATAAAAAGAAATAGTGACCTCAAAATAAAAATGCAAAAAGATAATCAAAGTCCCATCCATATAAATCAAAGTCCCATCAAAAGTAGGAAGAGAAACTTGTAAGCTAGAGAGGTGCTATCGAGTGCATCGTTGTCATGATTTCCGATTGGAATTAAAGTTTTTTTTTGTTTCTTTTTCTTTTTTTACTTTTATCACTAACAAGAAAATCATATAAAAGCTATGAATCCAAAAAGTTACCATTAGATTCCTCAAATGAGTCCACCTCCGAGTTCTTTACGACCTCTTCATCATCTTCCAGAGTTGATATAGCAAGCCTGAAGGATGAAACTCTATTGCGTGTGGACTCAGGCTCGAAGAAAATCACCTTCTATGTAAAACAATTGTGATTTTATCCATAAATGCAAGAAAATGATTTGAAAGGACATCAACGTCCTCATCACAAATCCCTTCATCACTTCTTCTCATTATCTCTGAAGATTTCAGCAGAACATCCTGGAGTGGTGATGAGGGGCAGTCCGCGTATTGCGCAAGCACCCCACCAGCCCCGAAAGGGTCTATAGGCTAACTCACCAGAACACCCTCTGATTCCCCTGTCAACACACTTGGGAAGAAGTATCCTCTGTAAGCTCGAGTGAATCAGTACCTCCAATACTTTCCAAACTGACCTCTTCCACTCTAATTTCTGCAGCTTGAACCTTAAGAGCTATAACACCAGTATTTCTCAAGTCATAGATATTATTGAGAACATCTTCAGCCAAGCCATCCTCTGCGACCCAGACATCCGTCCTTCCTCCCTATGGAGGATGACACAACAACGTCCAAAGGGGCCGAACGGACTTCCGGGGGAAAGATCATTTGTCATTTGAGACATATTTGAGCTTAGTTGCGTTAGGAATGTGCAAAATTTCCTTTGATCTTTCCTTGAGGTGAGGGTTGAGTTTGAAGCAGTTGGATTCAATATGCCCTACAATCAAACAATGGAAGCAGTAGATTGGGAAGTTTTCAAACATGCATTCCTAGAAATACCTTGAGTCCTCACCATCGATCCATACTTTAGATTCAAATTTCTCTGTCAGATCCATCTATCCATCTCTATCAAGACCCTTGCAATAGATGGTTTGGTTATATTTGCTGTAGCGAAATTAGTTTTCATCAATTTACCATATTATGACCTCAAAGCGAAAAACATCGAATGAATAATAAGGTGGACCTTGAGTGGAAAGTTTAGCCATACAGAAACAATTGGAGGTTCACAGGATGGATTGAAAGAGGGTGTCCATTTAAGAACTTTCATTGAACGATTATCAACGTAGTAGGTTCCCCTAGAAAAGATTCATAAATAATCAACTTCATTGGAAAGCTTTATTAAAACATGTCTAGTATCAATCAACCCAATGCATGCCTCTTGATGTAATCCCAAATCATTGAAAAATTTAATAATGGTGATCATATTAGGTCTACCAAAAGAAAACTTCCCCCAAGAGTGTGCTCGTAATTCCAATAAATCTATGCATGCATGCATATATATATATACATATATATATATATAAAAGTGTGTATGTGTATTAAGTTCCAGTAAGAAAATCATCCACGATGCAACTACAAAATCTAAAGGAATTTTAAGAAAGACCAAAAGAGTTCATTAATGAGAAAAGTAAGCACAGCATAAGAAACATTATGAAAATCATTGGAAAATCACTGGAACAAGTTTTAAACTTTCACTTGAATTTATTTTTTTAACTCAGGTTCATTGAAATCCTCACTATTGCCCAATTGGGCATGATTTTGATTGGTGGCAGCAGAGACCACATCCATTGCTATGTTAAAATTCTGAAGAAATAGAAGGGTTGTTAAAAGTAAAAGGGAAAGAAGCAAAGGAGCTTAGGGTTTAAGATTTAAAGTTTAGGGTAGATTCTCTTTGCATACAGTTGAACCTTGCCCATGACTTGACCTAGTCCTCTAGGAAAACGTAGAGAAACAAACATTCACATATTAAAATTATCCTCAACAAACAAATGAAAAGGAAACAAGAAAATGCAAGAATGCGCAAACCAAAACATCAACAGACACAAGTTCGATATAAATTTATTATTATTTAAATGGGATAATGACTATTAAAATTGTAAAAGCATTAAAATTACCATTTCATTTCCAAATGTCGAGCTCTGAATTAGTTTCTGTTGAGTTGCCTGCCATTTTATTGAAAATGAATCACAAGGACATAAACAACCACAATATTAGATTAACTTCCAAATAATAAAATGCAGCGAACCACAAGAATTTAGCATGAGAAATACAGAGTTTCTTTAAAGTTCTTAATCAAATCATACCCTAATGTTTTCTTTTATTGAGTCATTATTTGGATCCAACTGCAAAGCTACAACAAAGTAAGACTGTTAGAAACAAAAGTTCATGTGTGAATTTTGAAAGAGTAACATCTGGTGAGCCAACTCATTCAGAGCAGCTATATCATATATGATGGAAAGTACCCAAAACAGTGAACGAAAGAAAGCTGATTACAAGATAGATACAGTTTTCAAAAAATTCCTCATAATTCCTACTAGTGCAATAACATATAGAACGCATAGTTCAGATTATGTCTAGTGTAAACTCAAGTCTAAATATATTTCCAAACAGATTGAAATAATTTTATGGGATTTTTACCTATTAATTACAAAAACTTTAATACCTATTAAAAAGCACTTTTATCTCATCATTTCTAAAGTCCACATCACCTCATATCTACTTAAACTGGATGAATTCTTATTTATAAATATTAATATTTGTGTGCAGGATATGTAAAGGCCCCCCTATTATTAAACAAAAGTGAGCATTGTTGATTTTGCAGTATAACACAACAGAGCATTCTAATATAACAATCCTGACATTTCAGCATATTCTCTCTTGATCTTTCATAGATTGAGTCCCTTAAATTTTCTAATTTCGAAGTTCTCAATCAAATACAACAAAAATATTACCATTGCACTTGAAAAAAACTTCTTTAATCGATCTCTTTTCACTAGTTAATGATTCTCAGATTAAAATAATTCCTTGACCGAAACTGTCCCCCAAAACAGCAACCCACATAATGATAGATACTGAGGCAAATTTAGATGTTAGATTCACAAAAGATTAATTAACGAGTACATAAAAATGTAAATGTTAAAAATGCCATTGGATCAAATGCACTTCTTTTGTTGCTGTTTATTTATAGAGAAGCGAGTTAAAAGTTCAATGAAACGGCCAAGAAAAAGATGATAGTTAGATGACATTAATGACTGTAAGCATATAAAATCAAAACCTGACAATTTTAAAAAAAGTTTTAAAAGAGCATAATTACAGAAGTTTACTAATGAATTGTAACTAATTTAATTGCACAAGAATGTTTTATACAAAGCAGGAGAAACTATAGAAAGAAACTAAAAAATCTCTGGATATTAAAAGCTTCAATAAATAATATTGATAAGCTAAGTACTTCATGCTTCATAACGTTTCCATTAAAATAGCATCAAATCCAAGATATAAAGTCACCTTTTAAAAATCCCTCCCCTAAAGCTTCAACATAATTTCCACAATTATAATAAGCAAGGCCAAGGCGACTGTACGCCTTGCTATAATTGGGATCAATTTCAATTGACTTCAAACAATCTTCAATAGCATCATTATATTTCTCTATCTGAGTGTAAGCAGCAGCCCTGAAAAGTCAGGCATTGGCATCAAGCATACAAATATAAATTTAATAAAAGAAAATAAATATAAGCAAAAAATAAACTCTTTTTGATGTTTAAATAAATTAGAAACTATAAACATAAATAAATATCTTCAATAAATTACAAAAGATACAATAAAAACAACAATAAACAAAGAACAAGCACCTAGAAAAAAAAAATACAGATAATATAGAAAAGAGAAGGAAATAGAGAACCAAGTTTATCAGATAAAATTAGCCTAGTATGCAACAGTGAATGATGTGAGCAGTCTACCTGACTACTGTCCTGTCCTTTGAAAAAAAAAGAAAATGATCTTAAATCAGAATGCATAATTGTTGAATATTTGTATGGTTTATTACTTTTTTAGGCTGTTTGGTTTGAAGTCAAGGATATCTTGGAGTAAATCAATCATAGAAAATCAATGTAAAAATGAAAAAATGCTAAATAATGTTGGAACTTTTACAGTACAATTAGAGTTCGATGTTTGTTTAAGTAAAGAAAAATAAACCTATTATAAATTTAAGAAAAAGAAAAAAATCCTAAAATTGAGTTTAGTTGACAAGCAAAGCAACCAACAAGGTTCTGGCTGCATCTAGCGAGGGTTTAGGGGGCGAGATCATTTTAGCTACGACCAACGAGCAACGTAGTTTGCGAATGAATGTGAAAAGGAGACAAAAGAGTGGGGCAATGAACAAGGGTCCAGTAAGGGTCACAAGAATAGACAAGGGCCGAGTAGGTTGGCAAACAACGAGACCGATAAGTGTACAGTGAGGCTGGCTGCAGCGACAGTCCAATGACGGTCGTTTATTTCATACGACTCTCAAATCTCGTGAAAATGAGGATTCAAGGGATTCAATTCTCCCAAAAACTTGCTCTCATTTTACTTCAAACCAAACAATCATGATTTCACTTTACCCATAATTGGATTAGACATCAATTATAGCCAATCAAAGTGTAACTACTCAATATCGTTATTTCACAAAATTATGTCAAATCCAGACTCAAAATTAGGACACTGAGAAACTTTAATTTAGGGAATACAAAAATACCTTTAATATTATCTCTATTTTGGAGATTTTTGTAATATTAATGAATGAGAAATATCATTTGGTCTTTATATATTATCCCTTCTCTTTTAAATTGCTCAATATGATCCCGCGGTATATGAATACCTAATGTTAAGACGGTTCTTGTTGAACCGACATCGGGCCTTCATACAAAGAGTTCCATTATATCTCCAAAATAGTTGATAAAAAAGATATCCTATGATGCACCCTCAAAAGCTTTGTCAATGAAAAATGAACTCATGAATTAATGTTTCCTGCATTTGTATTGCTAGTTTTTTTTTTAATTTGCCAAGCAGTTTTGATAATAAGACATCCCATAAGTCGGAAACTTGTTTTGATGTAGTTCTTCAGATAAAATATAGATTGAAGAATAAAGATCAGAAGTAGAAAGTGATGCTGAATAAATTTGAAATTCTTCTCTAAGAAATCTTAGAGTAAAAACGTGTTTTCATGTATGGAATAACGTGAAGAGATAGTCGATTTCAGTTTAGGAGCACAATTACCGTTATATTTGGAAAGAATATTTAAAATGTTCGGGAATAAAAATGACAAGAGAACTAATTTTTCCTTTATGGGGAGATTCTACTCGAAACAAAATTCTCTTCAGCTACAATCTAGAATTTTTAGATAACACAATACCATAGATATCACTAAGAAGAATTCTAGAGTCGCGTGATTCTTCAACCTAGTATTTTTGACAATTTTACTTGAATATATTTTATAAAACAGGAGAGCCCGTTTCCCAAGATCAATTACGAAGAACAGTTGAAATTTTAACATCACAAGAAGATAGAATAGACAACCTAGCCCAAAAAAATATCAATGTTGATGTAACAAATGAATATTGTACTAGAGAAGATGCAAACGACACCCTTGACAAAAAGATCAATGAAACAATAAGGCAAAACAAAAAATTGACCTGCCTGCTTAAGAAGACGCTCTTAACATGAAAGATCAACATTTGGATTTATCACTTAGAGATCTACTTTGATCTCCATGATTATACCTCCGAAAACTCCGCTTTTTTTGAATTGAAAATGTTGGAAGCTGCTCTAACTTGATGAATACATATCATAAAGGTAAGCAAAACAGTATCAGGTAGAAGCTATTCAAGTAATTGTTATGAGAAGAGCCATATCCTACAAGAGTATGCCAAAGAATAATGAAGAAAATGGCACAGATTGTGCCAGAGGAACAATCAAGTGATCCAAAGCTATACTACTGAATTTTGATATCAAGCCGTGAAGATGGGTGCCACTAAATGATATTTATTAGGGGAAAAGTATAGGTCATGGTTGCAGTGCAACATAGTAATTAAGCACGCCTTGTTCCCAAGCAATAATATCAAGCAAGCTAGTTCATATACACATGAACCCAAGGACCTACATAGTCCAATCGGCACGACACGAAAATTAATCATGCCTAGGCTTTAAAAAGCATAACACCAGAAATTGACCCAGTTTGGCCAGAATATATGCATATGCCAGGTTTAAGTTTTGCACCTAATAGACCAGCTGAACCAGTGTGGAGGCCCGATGCCGATTCGGCAGAAACCGTTCTGGCATCGGTGACTACTCACCGCAGGATCATATCGAGCAATTTGA
Organism: Gastrodia elata; assembly: GCA_016760335.1. Taxonomy (NCBI): domain Eukaryota; kingdom Viridiplantae; phylum Streptophyta; class Magnoliopsida; order Asparagales; family Orchidaceae; genus Gastrodia; species Gastrodia elata. The sequence continues at coordinate 175,208 of JACERR010000025.1, forward strand.
GAGAAAAAGAATACGCATATAAAAGTAAAAGATATTTTCATTATCAAAATTCATATTACAAGATCATTCATCCTACAAAACAAAAAAAAAGAAACACAATAAGCAAAATAGCACCATCGTCGATCCATTGAAAATTAGGGTTCTTGTTTAACCTCTTCCGGGAGCATCTGACCTGGTATTGTACAGAAAACAATACCGGGATTAGAATTTCCAGTAATTAGAGAATACTCTACATACAGCAGTACACAATAACAAATTATTTTATAAAGATGCGTTTAGCAGAAGTAAAATGAAAATAAAATACAGAATAGGTAAAGCAACCGCGCAAAATAAGCAAGCAATTTCCTGCAACAAGTATTTATCACAAATAAATGTTACTGATGTCATTTTTCAGTAATTAACCCCGAATGTTACTGATGTCATTTTTCCAATAACAACCCCGAATGTTGCTGATGTCATTTTTTCAGCAACAACCCCGAATGTTACTGATGTCATTTTTTCAGTAACAACCCTGAATGATACCGATGTCATTTTTCGGTAACAACCCCGAATGATATTACGTTGGTTATGAACAACCAACCAAGCTTCAAATGAATTTGGCTCAAAGCAAATACGCTAAGCATAGCAGTAATAGAAAATGCAAGATGTAATGCAAGTCATATACTAGGTACCTTTAGTCTTTACGTTCAGGAGTTCAAAAATTCGGACGAGTGACAGTTCGCTCAATCTGCATTTAAGTCCCCGAAATTTCTTTAAATTAGTCTCTTTTAAAAGTGATGCGATATTTCGTGATTTTAATATTTATTCTTTATTTTATCCTTTTCCTCTATAATGATTTAAGTCCATATTTCATAATAATATTACTGTATTAAAAGAGTAACGATAGAAATGAAAAGAATACTTAAAAATAGAAATAGTAGTCATTTATAGCATTTTGAATTGTTCCCATTATTAATTAATGAGAATGATTAAAATGCGAATGACTAATAAAATTTGTATAACAAATGCATATAAGGTTAGTAAGGAAGCATTCTTTTCATTTTCTTCCATTTCCAACTTCTCATACCTTAGTTTTTAGGATTGCCGGAAAACAAAGGAAGATTGGCACGGGGTAGCCGGATGGCTGGCCGAGGTGGCAGCGGCAAGAGGCTGGCTAGCAGCGGCTACTGAGTGGTTTGGCGACTTGATAGCTGGCTGTCAGGGGCTGCCGAAAGGAAGGGGTTGGCTGTTTGCTAGCTGTCAGAGCTGTCGGAGGCTGCTGGTTCAACTGGAGAGGGAGTTGGTTGGCTAAGAAGAGGCTGGTTGTTTGTGAGGAGGAGAGGGGGATGGGAGGGCCTCTATTTAAGGAAGAGAGGGCTGGGTGGGGGTTCGGCTGAGGGGGCCGACCGCACCCTGCACGAAAAACGGCGCAGGTGGGCCCTCTCTTGGCAGACGGAACCTTCCGCCTACAAGCTCGGTCGCAAGACAACACCTGGAATTCGCAAGGTGTCGGGGGCTGGAGTCGGCGAATAGGGAAGGAGAAAAAAGAAAAAAAAATTACTAAAGTTAAATTTCTTGTATTTTTCCGTCGTTCGACGTCCAAATATAACGAAACTTGGCGCCAAGGTGTGTCACGACATGATGAACACCCTCGCGCCGAAAATTTTCTATTTGGAGTAATATTTTATTTTATTTTAATTTTTGAGATTTAAAAACTTCAAAAATTATCCACGATAAATCCGGCTCTCGGAATTTGATGAAACTTCTCGAGCAGCCTTTAAATAATATACTTAACACAATAACATTGAAAACGATGAATTTGGACACGGATTTCAATGTCTCGATTTTTAAAATTTAAAAATTTCAGAAAATAGAACGAGAGCTTTAGTTAATCGGATCTCTCCCAAACTAGGGCACTTTGATCTATAAATTATTTCTATCTATTGGTAATTTTATTTTCCCTAAATTGAAATTCCACAGAATCCTGATTCCTAAGGCGGGATTTTGGCAAAATTTGCAAAATAACGACTTTGGGTCGTTACAACCAGGCCTAACCCAAACATTCTACTCGAGTACCTAAAATATCATAAAGGGCCTAGGTGGTGACACAACTTACAGTCAAATGTATTTTCCCAAGTTTTTAAGGATTTTTTGGTGATTCTCGTCTTCTAATAGAAACACATACGGCTTTTATGAAGGTCGAAGGTGTCAAAAGCGAATTTCATACCATCCTCTCTGATTTTTGATCTTTTGCTATCTAGCGGTTGCAATGTACAAGCAACTCTCTCTTTAATTTATTCTTGTGTCATCTAAATTCTTGATGTAACATAAATGATTCACTTTTCTCTTTAGTTCTTAAAGTAACTGGTAAAATTCAATGTTATTTTTTGACAGATTCAAATTGACAAGCAATCATTGATCTATGTGAACAAAAGTAAGCTATTTCATCTTAGTTTCAACTGTCTAGGCAAACCTAACACAACTCAACATAAATATAGGTACAAATAGACAAATGTAGCCCCATAACTGAGCCAGGGAATGTTTGGAATGGCCAAAAACATGTTGTCCCAACTAGACCCGGTGTGAGTTCGATTTGATTTAAAACATGTCCAGGTCTATGTATGATAGCCATTGAGGGAATCTAAGTGAAGAAATTATTCTCAAATAAGCCAAGAAATAATTTGGCTGACAAGTTGAATATGAAATCTGCCATTAAACAAGCTAATTGGCACCTTTCACACCTTCCTTCAACCCATAATCCCAACCTCATAAACTTATACTTTATACTACATTACAATTTTCTTCCACAAAGGAACTCACTTTTACATACAAATATCACTCAAGACGCCCTTAATCACCAAAGTATAGTTAAAAGCACCCTTCACTATCATAGTAACTACAAGGTACACGATCTCCAAAAACTTAAAATTCAAGATGCACATAATCACATTTCCACACCAAGATTTTAACATCTATTACTCCCATCAAATAGGCATTATCCCTCATATATTACCGTTACAAAAGTATGAAACCCCACTAAGAAAAACATTATTCCCCAACAAATGCAAGGTATTCAAAGTCAAGATTCGCTGTAAGTTCACCACTACAACCACCATCATCTTTGCCCTATCACCTTTCCCAACAACCCTTTCCCACCATCACCAAAAGTTTCACCTCCATTACTACAATAGTCACTACCATGACAATTTATAACAATAACATCTCTACCACCATCACAATTATCTCTCTTACCCACTCCACCTAAACTGACTTACAGTAATCCCATCACCATCAATCATCCCACTTCCACCACCAATCATGCCACCCTTACTACCACTCCCACCCCTTTTCCTAAATGATACTAATCCCTCCATTACCATCACCTCCAAAAGTACTTAAAATTATCCCCAATCAAAGCCTCCACCATCATCACAAAATCCCCAACCATTGATACCATCTTCTAAAAAAACCTTTCAACTCCACCCTTGCCAACCCCAACAATCATCCTTTTCTATCTTCCTATCATATAGGTCTTTATCGCCACCACAATTTAAATTCCCATCTCAAACAACATCTACATGAGGCTATACTATAAATGACCCGCTTCATAAAAAAATCAACCCCCACAACTCGACTTGGTTACATATAGAATCAACACTGCCATTTAAATTTGTAACTCTGGGGACTAAGCACTTAAATTTCAAGGGAGTCTACACAAAAAAGGCAATTTAAGGAAAAAATTATCATTTAAGAATTTCTAGTTATATTATAAAGGAACAATACTCGATAAAAAGATACTATCAAGAATTCAAGAATATCCACCATCTTAAAAACATCATCATGGGAAGGCATGGAAAATATTATAAAAAGAACAACTATTAGAATTGACAAAAATTGCAAAAGTTTGCAGTCAAGATAGAAGAAAAATTAGAAATATTCAACTAAAAAGCAATCAAACTAGGCCCCGTAGCAGCTAGACAAAGCTTTATTAAGGCTTCAGATGGTCCTATCATATAAAAACTACACACAACCTGAATTCTTTAGAAGACTTCAATCAAGGCTCAAAATCAGAAAATATTCAATTATCAATCAACAATGAATTAGCTAGTCCTAAGCCTCCACTTCAGGAAACCATATGCAACAAAAACTTATCAAAAAAATTCTTTTTTGGAATCAGCTAGTAGCCAGTCATTAAAGAAAAAAGTTACAGTCTGCTCGACCAATTGAGATGAATTGCATGTTTTTTATAAAAATTTAAAGAGTCACGTTTTCATTTAACTTAAAAGAGTAGTGATTGTTATTCTATTTCCATAGAAAATTGTAATTTGAAATCTATTTACAAACCTTAGACATCTAATAGGCTTTAAATGAATTATGACACTCTAAAATTAAATTTGTTTAAAGTACTTTTAAGCCTTTGCAAATCCGGTTATCTCCTCACCATTTGCACTTCAAATTTTCTATTATTCTTGCTGATTTCATCTAATATCTCTCTTTCAATTCCTTCAATATGATTAGTGATGTTATCAGTTCTCTTTATATTGTTTTTCATCTAATATTGATTATGTTTGGCAGAGATAACCTTGGTTGCATCACTTTAAACGTTAAGACTATCCCATCATTTGGTAGGCATATCTTTAAAGTTCACAGCCATTATTTTGAAAATAGCAGTTGTTAAAACGTAAGAAATTTCTCGGGGAGAAGATTCACAGAGTAAATAGTGAAATGCGATCAGATAAATGCTTCCATATAGATATTTATGACAATTAGAAGATATGAGTTCAACTTAGCATAAATGTCTTTTATGCTATTGCTCAAAGTGACTTCTATTGATTAAAAATAAATTTAATGAAAAAACAAATCAATCAAATTTATGAAAGATCATACAGAGCATTGCAATTATCTGATCTCTTAAAAGCAGTGTCCTATAATAACATATGTTAATGTTATAAACATCGCTGCAATTGAATTTAAGGCAACGTAAAACAACATTTTATCACCTCCAAAATTTCTAAGACAGGTTGGGATATAACATTTTCGTTCTTGAAGACAGATAATGTTAATAGTTTCATTTAGAACACCATTTATGGCACAAATCCTCTTAAGAGAGAAACCCATCCCTAAAGATCAATGCATCAATAATTATAATAGAGAAAGGCTACCTGAGTAGACAAGATCAAACTATAAGCTTTTAAATATGGAGGTTGTTTCTAAAAAGTCAACATTGTTAAGTCACAAGGTTAAATTTTTCTGTGTACGAGAAAAAGTCAATCTCAGCTGAAAAGCATGTAGTAGTTTTTGGATATATCAGCAATCCCACTGCAGCAAAAATTTTCTCTTTTTGAAGTAGAACTTCAGAGTTTCTGATTAGTTAGAATTATTGTTGGTTGTGCATGAGATAACTTTTGGCTAGCAATTAAGTGAAAAAACACACCAAATATTTGTGAGGAAGCACCAAGTGTATTTTCTAGATTTTCTTACTAAAGAAAATCAATTGTGACAAATAAAGCCTTCTGATGTGGGAACCGCAAAAGTGGATAAAGGATGAACAAGAAAGGGCTAAAGCGCTACAGACTATAATGAGGTTGTAAAGTATTGATTATCTCTAATATATGATAATTAATGATTTTGAGATATTGAAAAGTCTCCCTCTTTCTTCTAGATGCTGATTGGAGTCGAGAATTGCGTCAATTTCAAATTCAGGACTTCACTATTTTTCAAAAAAATGTAAGTTCGATAGTTGCAAAATCAAGAAATGGAGCAGTAAAAATTTCTGTAGATGGCATGCCTTTTTTCAAATTTGAAAGTTTAAATAGAACAACATACAATTGGAATGATCTGAATGATCATTAATTTGAATAAATTTCTAGAACCCGAACTCATCAAAGAATATCCCTTAGGAAAATGGCTACAATGCATGTGCAATTTTTGGATGATAGAAAGCATTATGGCCTAAATGATTATATAATAGAATCCATGCAAGAAAAATCACCTTCATGAATGCAAGTTTAAGACAAAATAAGTGAGACAGCCTCCATTTCTAGAAGAATTTAGATTTCATTTGAGTTAACCAAATCATCATATGTAACTTCCCATAATATTGAAGAAATGAGATGTAAAGGAACACCATTCCAAAATTTGAGATTTTATACTTGGCCACATCTAATTCCAATGTTCCATTTTTTTAACATAATTAAGAATATCATGTTTTATAATAATATTCTTTAACCAAAAGAATCTAAAATACGTTGTTCATTTAATGAAAAACTCCTATAATTGATAGGAACCATTCTTTATTCCAATACCAAGTAAAGGTATTCATGATATATATTTCAAATGTATTCTAATAATCTAAAAATACATGCCAAGACAAATGGTTGCAAAAAAATCACTATCTTAAACAATGCAACTTAGTTTGTAATGACATATTTAAAGAATGGCCAAGTCTGTAGCATTTTAAGCAATTTGTGAAGTCTCCGTAGCATTTGCTAAAGTGATCAATCTCATTACAACTGAAACAGTCTTTTTCCTATGAATATTATAGGAAGATCGGATTCTATAAATTTTGTGAAATATTCAGTTTGCAAATAGCTGAGTTGATACACTACAGAAATATGTGGGTCTGCTTCCATTTGAGTGTTCTGAAACATTTTGGTAACTCTATTTATCCTTGTCAAATTTCATTTATCTTGTTAGCACATTAGTTTAGAGATGTTAATACTTCTAGTGGTTTATTTGTTTATTTACTAGAAATTTTTTATTTAAAATTAAGTTTATATCCTCAAGTAGCAGAAAGTGCCAGCAAAAGAAATTGTTAAAGTACCAAGCAACTGAGAATAAAAACATTAGAATGAAAATACGAGTAGCATATTGTAGATGGATGAAGTTCCACTCTCCTAATTCTCATCATACCAAATTCTTGCCAAGTGTATATGACAAGCACAGAAATTCAGAAAATGGTTGTGCCTCAAATGCTAATGCTCAACCGACAATTGCATTCAGTATACTTGAAATGTCACACCTGTTACAGTAGTAAACAGCATTCTTCTCACAAAGGGCTATGGCAATGGTATATAGTTCAACAGCATCAGAGTATAACTTTAACTTCATAGACAGATTACCTGAAAATACAATAAAAATAGCTCACTGTAGTAAACTTCAGAATAAATCAACTACATCAAAGGGTAACAAATCTACAGAATCTGTAAAAATACAAAAATGGGGTAGAACATTTTTGAATTCCGTCAACAAGTATATGTACAGCAGAGAGTTGCTCAGCCTCGATCCAATGCAATATAGATGCATTTTCAAACAAATTCAAAGATCAAGAAAATTATCGAGAAGATCAATGCAATGGGTTTTTAACCAAAGATTTCAACATACCTTTAGTTTTGAAGGTTTCAGCAAGGTTGTCAATATTCATATCTCCTTGAGAATTTTGATTCTCCTGAAAGTATACAATATCTCACAATTAGGAAATGCAACTTAAATATACCAAATCCAATATTATAGAGACAAAAAAAAAGCTTAAAATCACAAATGATAAAAAACAAAGATGGATGGCTCATCTATAGCTATATTTACATTTAACACCATATAGGTGAACGGTAACCGCTCAGGTAAAAGCTCCTTTTTGAAATGAGATTTCCTCCGTTTTTTTTTTGTGTTTATAGCTAAAATGACCCATCCATGCAGGCCAAAGTCTCCATAAAAAATTTCCATTTTATAGAATTAATTAAAAACCAAAGGGGTTTACAAATTTGCTGCTTACATGCCAAAATTATTGCACTTAATAAAAAATTGAATAGTCCCCAAATAATCTTTTGAGGCCAATTTTTTTTTTTGTTTCCTTCATTTTTTGCAAAAGATTTTTATATTTGTCAAATTTTCTTAAGAAAATTTGAGCACTTAGAAGGCAAAAAAAATTTAATATAGTAATATTTATAAAAAGTTTTGCCTGCTTTGGCAGGGCGGGGCGTGCGCAAATTTCATTTTACAAATTTGCAGGGAACCCTTTACAGAAAAAAGAACCACTTAAAATTAATTTTTTTTAAGATTTGTTTGTAACGATGGGTCATCGGGATGCACTGAGCATGGTGGCACTGGGTGGGCGAGCTGCACGCGATGGCGCAAATTTCTTCCAGCGAATTTGTGTGGGGGTTCAGACTTGTCAATATAAAACAAAAAATTGATAATACTGAGAAAGACGCTCAAACTGTAGCTAGTGCAGGAAATAGCTCGTTTTACAAAGTTGGCAAGATAGGTAGTCATCAGTAGTCATACTTATATAATCAAATTGAACTTGAATATAAATCTAGACGAACTTTCATCATAGAAAGTGCTAACATTAACAAAAGGAACATAAAATTGATGAACCTTTATTTGAAATCTATTCATCTAAATTCATCTTGTAGAAGAATAGCAATTTTTCCTGATGCCCTCACCAAAAGAATAACCTATTACTTAAACTGCACAGTTCTTAACATTAAATAACAAAGCAATAATGTTCACGAATGAGAATGCGCTAATCAAACCCAATATTGCCTAAGAAATATAAGATTTGCAGAACTGCAGTCATAAGTACAAGGGAAAAACAAATTTTTTAAATTTCAACTACATGAAGTACTGTTACTTGAGAGAAGTTCTAAAACCTTTCCTAGATAGCAATTATTTTAAATTAAAAGAGCATAAGCATGAAGCACCTGCTAATATTGAGCCTGGAAAGTGGTTGTTATACACAACCATACCCCTGCATTTGCAGAGAGGTTATTTCCATGTGATATCATAATTACTTTTCTTAGCCAAAAGATAAAAATATAATGCTCAAAAAGAGATATTACATACACTTAATGCATCATGAAAAACTTGTGTTGCTTTTGCAACCCTCAGAGGGTCCTCAAACTCTCCAGGCGATGTTGAAAAAAAATTAGTTCTGTCAAGTGCAGCATAGAACTTCACAAAAAGCTCATCCCTTAATTCTTGTCCTACAAAATAACCATAGTACTGCAAATAAATTATTAAACTTGCATCATCTCTTCATCAAAGTTAATCAAGCAAAGTCGTCAGAATCATAAACTGCATGAGTTCCTGTGGTGCGCCACTTGACGAGCAAACTGAAGTAAGAATTGAAAGGAGGTGCTTTCTACCAAGACAAGCTTATTGTAAATTTAAGGAAGGGCAAAATGAACAAATTCTGTCAACAAGTTATCAATCTGGCATCATCTCTTTGTCAGAGTTAAGTAAAACAGTCAAAATTCAAAACTGCAAGAGCTTTTATGATGTGCCATTTAGGCAGACTAAAGTAAATTAAATGGAGAACATTAAATGATTGAATTCGCAGAGTAGCACGCAAGATGTCTTAGAAAAGTAAGACGTATATGCTATAACAAATGCCAAAGAAAGTTGATGCAAAGTTTTCATCTTATCACACCAAGCAAGAGGATATAGAAAATATAGACAAAGAAAGATATACTTGTTCAAGCATATTTAGATGCTCTACAGAGACTCATCACAATATATTTATTATTAGATTATAATTTCTTAAACATAGAGGCCCTAGTTCCCTTATAATGCCTTCAAAGCAAAAGATCTGATTATTGAGTTAGATTGGAATGGCTAGAGATGGATTCAAGCTTTGTTTTGTTTTTTGTTGAGCACATGTAGTATTGGTAGAACCGTTTAAATGATAGCCAAGATGTTTGCATGATTATGGATTTCAAAATTTTTTAAGCGATCCAACTGATCTTAATTCAAGGACTAATTGATCCCATAATTAAAACAGCCACCATTACCCCAAGTCCATAAGGGAGAGGGTGGGATGGGAGAGGGTGGGAATGGGAGGGGGATATAGTTCTGCGCTAGTTCATATATCAATAAATTTAGCAGATCCACTAACAAGCTAGTGTGCTTATTTCAATTTTCAAAAGATCTTGTACTGATTCCCTTTGAATTGAATAAAATTAATTACATCTTGATTGAGGAGTTTCTACTACTGTTCATTTCTAGCAGACGTATACAATCCGGAAATGAATTTTGGACACATACATAAAATTAAGAGATAAAGCGCACAAACATTTTGATATTTTAAGAAATTCTGATTTGTGCTCAATTGAATGTCTCTACATAAATTCAATGTGTTCATTTCAAGCAGACATACACAATCCAGAGACAGAGGCGCGATCGCTAATGACCGGAAATAATTTTCTAGAGTAGTCATCTTTCAATTGCTGGGATTTCATTATTGAATTTTTTTTAGAGTTGGTGATTGTTTTTTAATTTTCATCCCTTTTAATTTTTTTTTGTTAAATTTTTGTTTATTTTTATTTTGTTTAAGATCACAACTCGTCACAGTGACTACTAGGCTTTGATATTTACCATTTTAGTTTGTTATGATGCATGATGAAAGATTGAATACCAGTGGTGGCACAAGACAAAATTACAGGTTTACAAGTTTTTCTATAAGCATAATAACCCGAGGATTGACTACTATAAAAAGATTTTAAAGTAGGAACGCACTTGGTGATGAACTTTTTAAGAGCTTAAGTAGGTTGATCATGATTCTTTTTAACATCGGCCAAATTAGCCGAGCAAGCTAAATATTATAGAACATAATAAAATGATTATTGAGCTATTATATGACATATGCTCAAATAAAATTTATAATAGGGTACAAAATATTCTGAGATGAATACGGTAAGAGCTTTCAAAAGTAAATTATGAGTTGCAGATGAATACTCATATACTATCAATTCTTAGAACAAGGGCATCCCTTCTTTGATAAATAGAATGCACATGCATAATAGATACTGTATATGAAAAATAGTGATACAGCTTGATTCATCTTATAAAATTATTCTGGTTACATAATCAAGCAGACCTGCGGTTGTAGATGCTTAGCTCTCGCTATGTAACGACCCAAAGTCGTTATTTTGCAAATTAGGTCAAAATCCCGCCTTAGGAATCAGGATCCCGGGGAATTTCATTTTAGGGCAAACAAAATTACCAATATATAGAAACAATTTTAAAGATCAAAGTGCCATAGTTTGGGAGAAATCCAATTAACGGAAGCTCTCGTTCTATTTTCTGAATTATTTAAATTCTAAAAATCAAGAATATTGAAATATGTGTCCGAATTTATTATTTTCAGTATCGTTGTGTTAAGTATATTATTTAAAAGCTACTCGAGAAGTTTCGTCAAATTATGAGCGCCGGATTTATTGTGGATAATTTTTGAAGTTTTAAACCTCAAAAAAATTAAAATAAAATAAAATATTGCTCTGAATCGAAAATTTTCGGCGCGAGGATGTCCGTCATGTCGTAACACACATCGGTGCCAAGTTTCGTTGTATTTGGATGCCGATTGACTGAAAAATGCAAAAAATTTAACTTTATAAGTATTTTTTTTTATTTTCCTTTTTTTTCTCTTCTTCTTCCTTCCCTGTTCGCCCTACCCTCCCCCGACACCCTGCGAATCGCAGGCTCTGTCAGGCGGAAGATTCCGCCTGCCATGGAGCCCGCCTGCGCCATTTTTGGCGCAGGATTCGGTCGACTCCATCAGTCGACCCCCCCAGCCCATCTCCTCTATAAATAGAGGCCCTCCCCTCCCCCTCTCCTCCTCACAAGCAGCGCCAGCCAGCCCTCCTCTCCCCAGCCAGCTCCCTCTCCAACTGAACCAACAGGCTCCGGCAGCTCCGACAGCTAGCAAACAGCCAACCCCCTCCTTCCAGCAGCTCCCGACAGCCAGCTATCAAGCCGCCAAACCACTTAGTAGCCGCTGCTAGCCAGCCTCTTGCCACTACCATCCGGCTACCCCGTTCCAACCCTCCTTTGTTTTCCAGCAATCCTAAAAGCTGAGGTATGAGAGGTTGGAAATGGAAGAAATTGAAAAGAATGTTTTCTTACTGACCTTATATGCATTGTTATACAAATTTTATTAGTCATTCACATTTTAATCATTCTCATTAATTAATAATGGGGACAATTCAAAATGTTATAAATGACTACTATTTCTATTTTTAAGTGTTCTTTTCATTTCTATCGTTGCTCTTTTAATACAGTAACATTATTATGAAATACGGACTGAAATCATTATAAAGGAAAATGATAAAATAAAGAATAAATATAAAAATCACGAATTATCACATGTCTTTTAAAAGAGACTAATTTAATAAAATATCGGGGACTTAAATGCAGATTGAGCGAACTGTCACTCATCCGAACTTTTGAACTCCTGAACTTAAAGACTAAAGGTACCCAGTAGATGACTTGCATTACATCTTGCATTTTTCTATTACTGCTATGCTGCGCATATTGCTTTGAGCCAATTTGAATTTGAAGTTTGGTTGGTTGTCTATCATTCGGGGCTGTTACTGGAAAAATGACATCAGTAACATTCGGGGTTATTACTGGAAAAATGAAATCAGTAACATTCGGGGTTAGTTACTGGAAAATGACATCAATAACCTTTATTTTGTGATAAATACTTGTTGCAGGAAATTACTTGCTTATTTTGCGCTGTTGCCTTACCTATCATGCATTTTATTTCCATCTTACTTCCGCTAATCGCATCTTTTAATAATGTAATTTGTGATTGTGTACAGTTGTACTTAGAGTATTCTCTAATTACTGGGAATTCAAATCTCGGCATTATTTTCTGTACAATACCAGGTCAGGTGCTCCTGGAAGAGGTTAAACAAGAACCCTAATTTTCAAAAGATCGGCGACGGTGCTATTTTGCTTATTTTGTTTCTTTTTTATTTTGTACGATGAATGATCTTGTAATATGAATTTTGATAAATGAAAATATCTTTTACTTTTATATGCATATTCTTTTTCTCTCAAATTGCTCGATATGATCCTGCGGTAAGTAAGCACCAGATGCCAGAACGATTTCTGCCGAACCGGCATCGGACCTCCATAGTTGGTATCAGAGCAAGATTGAGCACATTTGAGGAGAAAGGATGTACGTACAATTTGAAATGGAAATCAAGACAAAATTTCTTGTCATAAAAATGGAAACGCATGAATTGCACAATAAGTTATTTCGGTTAAAACGCCGTGCGACTCGAAGGACATCAGACTTTTTGGACAGAAGACGATCCAACAATCTTGCCGACTGGCCCCACCATGCCTATCCCTTGACCTGAAGAATAGTAGGTATGAAGTAAGGGTATATTTAATACTAAGCAAAATAGGAGATATATAAATTTTCTTGCATCATTAAATCTAATTTTGAAAACGCTAGAAAATATCATGTTTATGCTAATCTTTTGTAGATGGACCCTCGTGATAATATGGAGGAGTTCTGTGAGGACTGGGAGGTCGGACGTAACCCCTCAGATTCTGAAATTACAGATATTAGCATCAACATGAATACTCCCGCCAAAAAATCCAAAATTGATATTTTGACAAAGAAGCTGACTAATGTAGAAAACACCTTAGCCTGGTGGTTACCAAGATCCAGGCTCAGGATAAGGGATCTTGAAGTGGAAGTACAAGAGCTAAAGGGGACGCTACATGGGAGAATGACTGCTCTTGAATGGGAGGTTAAGAGATATGACGACGTGAAAAATCGTCAGATCATCCGGCTTCAGGATGAGCTTTATCATGTTAGGAAGCTCATAAAGATTGGCAACATGATTGCCTCTACGTCAAAGGGAAAGGGCATAGCCAAGGACCCCGGAGAGTCTTCAAAAAGGAGGAAATGTAGTTCTGAATCCTCCAATTCATAGAAGTTAGAATAGGAGTTAGATTTTTATCTTTTTGATGCATCTAGTAAGGAATAAGTCTTACTGTTAATGCAACCTCCTTTTTGTATAAATTTTTTATTAGATGAAATTTTGTTTGAAACTAAAAGATGAAATCTTATTTATCGTTATTAATTGTTTGTGTATTTGGCAAGTTTCAAACCGCTTCTAAATCTCAAACTTTACCACTCCAAACAGATGGATTCCGATGAAAGCTTCCTCTCAGTACCCGCTGAAACCCCAGTTAAAACCACAATCTCCTTATCCGCACCAGACAATAGGACAGACCATTTATTAGAAATAGTTTTGCAAGCTCTCTCTAACCAAGGGAAGACCTCCACCTCCCTGCTCTCATCAAAAACCCCTCAAGAGCAAAAAGTACGAAGATAACGCCTTGCAGGCCTTCCTCAAACTCAACCCTCCCACCTTTAACGGATCGGCCAGACCCATGGAAGCTGAAGACTGGATCCAAGCCGTAGAAAGCAAGTTGGACAGCTTAAAATGTCCATCCAGCGAAGATGTTAGATTAGCAAAGTATTTGCTAGAAGGTGAAGCCGAGAGATGGTGAAGGATCACGTTCGAGACAACCTTTAAGGGCTTCAGTCTAGAGGAAGTGTCATGGGCAGAGTTCACGACCTCTTTCAGAAGTCGCTACATTCCCCATTCCGCCCAGAGAATACTTGAGAGCCAATTTATAAAGGTAGCTCAGGGTAATCGATCGGTGGCAGCCTACGAGATAGAGTTCACGAAACTCTCTCGTTATGCACCGAAGCTTGTAGACTGTGAAGCTTCGAGGTGCAGTAGATTTTTGGAAGGTCTAAAAGACAGCATTCGCACTAACCTGATTTCTCTGAGACATACAAAATTTGCTGATCTTTTGGACTGTGCAACAATGCTGGAGCACAATGAGCAGGTGATCGTAGAACGACAAGGGAAAGGCCAATCACCTTTAATGTGAACCAGGAGACTTTCAAACATCCCCGTTACCCTCCACCAGCAAGGGCATACCAAATGTCTGCAGAAGCTCCCAAGACCATCGAAGGCGGAGCATGTGATCGACCTCACCCTGGTGGGAGATGCTACCACGGGCAAAACTGCGGCTTTATTTGCGGATGCACCGGCCATGGTTATCGTTTCTATATCGCCAAAAGGACGGTGGATGGTGATATTATCCCTGGGGCAAGATCTACCCCGAGCCAGAACTCAGCACCAACAGCCTCCCCCGCCAACAATCGTCGAAGGGGAGCTGCTCCCAGGCAAGTCGCTTCAACAGCAACATCTACCCAAAGGAATGGTCAAGTCCCTCGAGCCACCATTCCAGCAAGGATATACACTCTTACCCCTTTCATAGCACCCGATGACAATAACGTGGTGTCAGGTACACTACTTTTTTTTAAATTATTTTGTCAGCACACTTGTTTAAACTTTATGTGATAGTTATTTCCTTTTAATTAGGCACCATACAAATAAATAGTGAACCTTTTAGTGTTTTGTTCGATACTGGAGCGAGCCACTCTTTTATTTTGAAAATTTGTGTTAAGGCCCTAAATATTCCCTGTTGGAATCTAACCAGCACCCTTAATATTGGATTGCCCTCCGAAGCCGCCATGAGCGCTCAGCAATTCTGTAGTTTCAACATCCCAATCAATGATATGGTTTATGAAGCTACTTTACAAATCCTCCCTATAATGAACTTTGATATCATTTTAAAGATTGATTGACTGAGTATGCATGAAGCAGTCATTGATTGTCGAAAGAAGAAGATTACATTTAAAAAGAAAGGAAAACCAGGTGTATTCATAGGAAGATTGGGTATTAACGCTTCATTAATTAACACACTTAAAGCAAAGAAGTTGATTCGCAGAGGATGCGAGGCTTATCTTGTCTCTATGTTAAGTAATTCAGAAAAGGACATCCCTCTATCAGAACTTAGAATAGTCAGAGAATTCCCCGATGTCTTCCCTGACGAGCTTCCTGGTCTGCCTCCAATTAGGGAAGTAGATTTTGCTATAGATTTATTACCAAGGTCTCAGCCTCTATCAAAAGCACCTTACTGTTTATCCCCAAAAGAGCTGCAAGAACTTCATGAGCAACCACAAGAATTAATGGAGAAAGGCCTAATCAAACTTAGCATGTCACCTTGGGGAGCTCCAGTGCTTTTTGTGAAAAAGAAAGATGGCTCGATGCGGATGTGCATCGACTACCGCGAGCTAAACAAAATAACCATAAAAAATAAGTATCCGCTTCCTCGAATAGACGATCTATTCGATCAACTCGCCAGGGCAGAAGTCTTATCAAAAATAGATTTATTATCAGATTATCATCAAGTTCGAATATGAGAGGAAGATATTCCGAAAACTGCATTCAGGACTCGTTACAGGCATTTCGAGTTTTTGGTAATGTCTTAACCAATGCTCCCTCAGTTTTCATGGACCTAATGCAATGAGATCTCAGACCGTTCCTAGACAAATTTGTGATCATTTATCGACGACATTCTTATTTACTCGAAAAGTGAAGAAGACCACGAAAATCACTTAAGACTCGTGTTAGGCACATTAAGGGAGCATCAATTGTTTGCAAAATACACAAAATGTGAATTTTGGCTTAAATATGTTGCCTTTCTTGGCCATGTGATCAGTGCTGAAGGGATACAAGTTGATCAAAATAAGATAAGCATCATTCAGGATTGGCCGCAACCCTCTTCGGTGACTGAGATTAGTAGCTTTTTGGGTCTAGCAAGCAATTATCAAAAATTTGTTAAGGGATTTTCGCTATTAGCCTCACCTATTTCAAGGTAACTCAAAAGGTGGTACCATTTGTGTGGAGTCAAGATTACGAATAGGCATTCCAGAAGTTGAAAGAATTGTTGACCGCCGCACCAATCCTGATCTTACCTCAAGAAGGGATTAACAAGTTTTCACTGAGGCATCCAACATTGGCTTGGGATGCGTCTTAATGCAAGAAGGAAAAGTGATTGCCTACGCCTCAAGACAATTAAAGAAGCATGAAAAAAATTACCCAGTTCACGATCTGGAGTTAGCATCAGTCATTTTTTATTTAAAAATCTGGAGACACTACTTGTATGAGATAAAATGCAAAATCTTTACCGATCACCAAAGCCTAAAGTATATTTTTCCCAAGAAACAACTGAATTGAAGACAAAGAAAATGGGTTGAATTGATCTGCGATTATAATCTTAGTATTATGTATCATCTCGGTAAAGCCAACGTTGTTGCTGATGCCCTCAGCAGAAAAGTATCTCTAAATGAATTATTCATAAAAAGTCCCTTGATGGAAGAATTTTAGAAGCTTGAGGTAATGCCCACTTCTAGCCAGCAATTAAACGATCTGCTCCGATTAAGTACCACCGAACCTACGCTCCTACAACAAATATTTATCGCTCAAGATCAAGACCCAATGTATTCAAAGCTAAAAAGGGACAGAAAATGGACGTCGACCAGACTTGCAACTTCAGCAAGGGAATTATATTTACCACGGAAAAAGAGTGTTGGTCCTTAATATCGCATCTATTCGAAGCCAGATGCTAAGTGAAGCTCACAATTTAGAATATTCAGTTCATCCCGAAAATAATAAAATGTATCAGGATTTAAAGGGAGTATTTTGGTGGCCAGGACTTAAAAGAAGTGTGGCGGAGTTTATTGCTAAGTGCCACGTGTGCTGCCTAGTAAAAGCTGAGCACCAAAAATCAGGTGGACTCTTGCAACCACTTGAGATTCCAGAATAGAAATGGTCAGACATTTCTATGGACTTTGTCATGGGATTACCCAAAAGTTGTTCAGGAGAAGATACAATTTGGGTAATAGTAGACCGATTGACTAAAGCAGCCCATTTTATCCCTATCAAGCAAACTGACACCGTTGAAAGATTAGCCAAACTCTATATTAAGGAAATAAACAGATTTCACGGGATTCTAAAAGTCATAATCTCGGATCGAGATAGCAGATTTACATCCCGATTTTGGCAAGCGGTACATCGCGATCTAGGAACCGCTCTAGCTCTAAAGCACCGCCTTCCACCCTCAGGCAGACGGGCAAACCCAAAGAGTTAATCAAATATTCAAAGATCTACTGCGATTGAGTATTCTTGATTTTGGTGGTAGTTGGGAAAAGCGTATACTATTAATCGAATTCACGTATAATAATAGCCACCAAGCAAGTATTGGGATGGCCCCTTATGAAGCCCTGTATGGAAGAAAGTGCAGCACTCCACTAGCCTGGGCACAGGTTGGAGACGTTCAAATTTACGATTCAGTATTGATTGAAGAAATAAATGAAAAGATAAAGCAAATCAAGAGTCGAATTGCAGCAGCCCAGGACTGACAAAAGAAGTATCACGACGCTAGACATCGGATGCTAGAATTTCACGTTGGTAATCGTGCCTATCTAAAGGTTAGCCCGATGAAAGGTATTTATCGCTTTGGAGTTACAGGTAAGTTGAGCCTCAGATATGTTGGATAATTCGAGGTAACCGCAAGAATTCGAAGCTCGGCTTATATACTTAAACTTGCTGAAAGATTTTCTGCCATACACAACGTTTTTCATATTTCTGCACTTCGCAAATGCCTCCAGGAACCCTCTCAACAAATTTATGATTCGATAGTTGAAATTCAACCTGATCTGACTTATATCAAAATGCCACTTCAAATCATTGAAAAAGACCACTGAAAATTAAGAGGCAAAACGATCCCGATGGTTAAAGTGCAGTGGCACAATCATACTGCAAAAGAAGCCATGTGGGAACAAGAGGATGTTATGCAAAGAATGTATCCAGAGTTATTTCCTAGTTGAGGTAACCCAGAACTTCTTCTTTTCTTGTTCTTTTGATGTCGAGGACGACATCATTTTTAAGTAGGGGAGTTTGTAATGACCCAAAGTCGTTATTTTGCAAATTAGGTCAAAATCCCGCCTTAGGAATCAGGATCCCGTGGAATTTCATTTTAGAGCAAACAAAATTACCAATAGATAGAAACAATTTTAAAGATCAAAGTGCCATAGTTTGGGAGAAGTTCGATTAACAGAAGCTCCTGTTCTATTTTCTAAATTATTTAAATTCTAAAAATCAAGAACATTGAAATACGTGTCCGAATTTATCATTTTCAATGTCATTGTGTTAAGTATATTATTTAAAGGCTGCTCGAGAAGTTTCGTCAAATTCTGAGCTCCAGATTTATCGTGGATAATTTTTGAAGTTCTTAAACGTCAAAAAAATTAAAATAAAATAAAATATTGCTCTGAATCAAAAAATTTCGGCGCGAGGATATTCGTCATGTCGTAACACAACTCGGTGCCAAGTTTCGTTGTATTTGGACGTTGAACGAAGGAAAAATGCGAAAAATTTAACTTTAAAGTTTTTTTTTCCTTTTTTTTCTCTTCTTCTTCCTTCCCTATTCGCCCGACACTCCCCCAACACCCTGCGAATCGCAGGCTCTGTCTTGCGGAAGGTTCCGCCTACCATGGAGCCCGCCTGCGCCATTTTTGGCGCAGGAGTCGGTCGGCTTCCTCAGCCGACCCCCCAGCCCATCTCCTCTATAAATAGAGGCCCTCCCCTCCCCCTCTCCTCATTAAGCAGCACCAGCCAGCTTCTTCTCCCCATCCAGCTCCCTCCAACAGCCCCGCCAGACAGCCAGCTCCTTCTCCAGCTGAACCAGCAGCCTCCGGCAGCTCCGACAGCTAGCAAACAGCCAGCCCCCTCCTTCCAACAGCCCCCAGCAGCCAGCTATCAAGCCGCTAAACCACTCAGTAGCCGCTGCTAGCCAGCCTCTAGCCACTGCCACCTCAGCCAGCCATCCAAGAACCCTATTCCAACCCTCCTTTGTTTTCCGGCAATCCTAAAAGCTAAGGTATGAGAGGTTGTAAATAGAAGAAATTGAAAAGAACGCTTTCTTACTAATCTTATATGCATTGTTATACAAATTTTATTAGTCATTCGCATTTTAATCACTCTCATTGATTAATCATGTGAACAATTCAAAATGCTATAAATGACTACTATTTCTATTGTTAAGTATTCTTTTCATTTCTATCGTTACTCTTTTAATACAGTAACATTATTATGAAATACGGACTGAAATCATTATAAAGGAAAAGGATAAAATAAAGAATAAATATAAAAATCACGAATTATCGCATCACTTTTAAAAGAGACTAATTTAATAAAATATCGGGGACTTAAATGCAGATTGATCGAACTGTCACTCATTCGAACTTTTGAACTGAACTTAAAGACTAAATGTACCCAGTAGATGACTTGCATTACATCTTGCATTTTTCTATTACTGTTATGCTTCACATATTTGCTTTGAGCCAATTTCAATTTGAAGCTTAGTTGGTTGTCCAGAACCAACATAATATCATTTGGGGTTATTACTGAAAAAATGACATCAATAACGTTCGAGGTTGTTGCTGGAAAAATGATATCAGCAATATTCAGGGTTGTTATTGAAAAATAACATCAATAACATTCGGGGTTGTTACTGGAAAAATGAAATCAGTGACATTCGGGATTAGTTACTGGAAAATAACTTCAATAACCTTTATTTTGTGATAAATACTTGTTGCAGAAAATTGCTTGCTTATTTTACGCTGTTGTCTTACCTATCATGCATTTTATTTTCATCTTACTTCCGCTAATCGCATCTTTTAATAATGTAATTTGTTATTGTGTATTGCTGTACTTAGAGTATTCTCTAATTACTGGGAATTCAAATCCCGGTATTGTTTTCTGTACAATACCAGGTTAGGTGCTCCTGGAAGAGGTTAAACAAGAACCCTAATTTTCAATGGATCGGCGACGACGCTGTTTTGCTCATTTTGTTTCTCTTTTGTTTTGTACGATGAATGATCTTGTAATATGAATTTTGATAAATGAAAATATCTTTTACTTTTATATGCATATTTTTTTTCTCTCAAATTGCTCGATATGATCCTGCGGTAAGTAAGCACCTGATGCCAGAACGGTTTCTGCCGAACCGGCATCGGGCCTCCACACGCTATGATCAACTGAACCTAGAAGCAGATGGTTAGCTCCTGCTGTTGCATACCTCACAAAGAAACTTGCCGCACATGCGAGGCATAACCCACTATGTCAAGTTCTGAGTGGTGCAATACTAACTCAGCAAAGGACACTACTAAAAATTCTATTACAACCTCAGTTTAAGCTTCAGAGATACATCACCCCACCAAAGACCATCAATGTTCTCAAAGTGATGAGATTGAAGAAGAAGAGTAGCCCATCTGCTTTCAAGAACTCAAAACTAGGTCAAGGCTTGGGATGGGCATGATCGGGCCTGGATCTGATGGGGCCAAGAGGAATTAAATTGCAAGTTGGGCCACTTCAGCCCGAGTCCTGTCAATTGCGGACTCAGGCTAGGATGGGCCGACAATTAAAAAAAGAGTAAAGCTAGAATTCACGGGCGGGCCTCTACATTAAAGCCCATTAAAATTTATAAAACAAGATGATTCCCAAGATGGGCTTCCGTTCGTGGGTCGGGCAAGTCTCCACAATAGAGCTTGGTAATCCCAGTGAATGCAAAACAGCATTCAAGGGCCTGGGCGAACCCACATGGGCTGGGTTTTAAAACAACAGGCATGTACCTGGTAATAAAATTTTGTGAACCGAGCTCGCATGTACCTAAAAAAAATTTAAGGCGAGCCCGCATTTACCAAACCCTTAACTTGAAGCGGGCTTTCTAACCCAAGCTCGTGCCCAAGTCTACACAAGATATAATGTTTTCTACTATGTATAGTATAGATCTATCTTCAAACAAAATGCCAAGAAATCCAAAATGATATTCTAGTCATCAATTCCACAATCCAGCCCTCTATCAACCTACACAACCCTCTCCAACCAATCATATTATCATGGCCAATCCCCCATGGAAAACAAATTCCTCAATACTTACCCCATGGTTTCCTAACAAAAGTGCATCATATTCATATTCGTGAATTATTTCACAAAATGGGTCAATGTATCAGTTATCAACTTCCTTTTAATAACAAAATGCACAGTTCGTCCTCCCACATACATCATTGTCGAAAACGTTTCACAACTCTCGGTCAAGATTTTAACTATTTTTAATAGAAACCCCCCTGACCAATGTAATTTCACTCCCAAATGAAAGAAACCGACATCAAACACAATCAAGCCCCAATGCATGCCAGCTACAAACACCATATGGAGACAAATGCCCTTACATATGGAACACAAATGACCTTAAGCGATTCTACCAATGAACTTGTTACAACAAAGCCCAAGTCAACGTTTGAAGATTGACAGGCTCAAGATTAAAAGGCTAAGTTTGGGCCAATGGCTTGCTTTGCAAGGACCCATGCAACAAGCCAGGACAATTATTTCAGCTTGCTCAGCAAATCGCCTAGTCAGGAAATGCATGCCAAGATATTCATTTTTTAATTTATTCTTTATAATATGCATTCTTTTAATTTACATAAATACCACACCAATCTTTATTATTCTCGTAACTAGTACTCAAATTTTCCTATTTACAAAATTTTTAGCCCAAATTTTTGCCAACATAAGAAATTAAAGATATAATTATCATATAAGATAATAAAGAAGATAATTAATATAAAAATATATATCTTTTAGAAATGGACCATTTTAGATGGGGTTGAGCCTAAGGCCACGAATCCCATACATAGCCCATAATAGAAATCACGATGGGCTAGATCATTTTTAAATTTTTTGTAAAAAGGAGCCCAAACCTAGTACAACAGCTGGTCAAGCAGGGTGCTCCCAAGTTCATGCCCAGATCTACCCCAAGCAAAGTTCCTAGTGTACACCTTTTTCTCTGTAAAATGTGTCATGTAAGCTTCAATAACTTTACTTTCCTGCAGTTGTGCTTTATTTGCATATTCAAATTTTGCAATAAAAAGGGAATGTAGCATTGCTCTGTGCTTAAAAAGAGTGAATCATATTTTTGTTGTACTATTAATTAAATCTCTCTTGTTTAGAATAAAATCACTTATACCATATGATAATCGCGTAAACACAATGCAATTTAAGAATGACGGATTTACTATTGCTTGTGATAAATCAGATTTCATTTGGCTGTGTAATTCACCAAGCTAACTCAATTTCATACTCTTGTAGATCTAGTTCCTTTATGGAGCTAAGACTTTTTATTGCTTCCGATATAACTCAGAATATTTGTATGTAATTTACAATTGAGTATAAGGTTTTACTCGAGAAGAACTTTGAGACACACAGTCATTAGTTAAATCTCTCTTTTGAATAATCTACATTGTACTTATTAGTTTAAGTCGCTCTTGTTTAGCATAAAATCACTTATATTATATGATTGCTATCATGTGAATACAAAGCAATCTAAGTATAGTAGATTTATTATTGCTTGCGATAGAAAAGATTTCATTTGCCAGTGCACTTCACCAAGCTAATTCATTTGCTTGCACTTCTAGATCAAGCTCTTTTATGGCACACATATTTGCATTGCTCCCTATATAACCCTAGTTTTGTATGTGCTTTCGATTTTGATTTTCTATTAGGCATACACTTAATTCAAGCAAGATTTTTGAAACGCACAAGTGATCCTCATGCAAAGTATTACATGACACCTAGATCAAGCTTTTAAGGGCATGTTTGCTTTGTACATAAGACATGCTAATCCAAATAAGCAAAACTATGCTAAAATATCAAATTTTTTGGTTAGAGAGAATAAATTAGTTCAAGTGGTAAAAAAAATTTTAATGTAGTTTGATTTGATAAAAAAAACAACAGATTAATTATTAATAATTCTGATTAAAACTTTATAAAATTCAATTAACATTTATTATTAGGACAACTATGTGATTAATTAAATATTAATTATCATAATTATATATATTATTAATCATAATTACATTGATATTATTAAGCTGGTAATCGTTATAAGAATATCTACTAGCATTGAGCATAACAAAAAAATAGTTAAAAGGAAATATGACATTACTTCATGAATGAACAATCACCAACGAATTCCTGTTTGCATAAACTATAATAGAGGAAAATGAAGAAATTTACCTGACATGTGTTGTGGTATAGTCTGATTTTCATTCTGAAAGAAGAAAGAAAATTTAGTAATTACAACTAGTAGCTAGAAACAAAATACAAAATAAAGTTTCAAACAATGCAAAACAAAAATATTGCAGATCATATAAATTAGATATCGATGCAATTTTAGGGATGCACCCTAAAAATTGCAAAACAACAGATTTTCACATTCTAACTTCCAACAAAATACTGCTAGAAGAAATACAATATGATCAACTAATCAAACTGCATATTGATCAAAACAGAAAGCATGCAACCCACTATAAAAATGTGTAAGGTTAAAAACAAGCGCCAATTGAAAAATTCAGCAGTTTATGGCAAAGTATTAAATTTTAAGAAAGATCAGAATTTTGGAAATTCAAAAAAGTGATGCCAGTTTAGAATATTTTACATTGATAAACAATAAAGTTGTAATATAGCATTAAGTCTAGAAAGCAAAACTTTATTCCATAGTTAGGATTGCAAACAACCAATTCACATTTGACAAGTTACTTGAAGTTCAGCTAGGTTATTTGCCGTTGTTTGAATAACAAATTTACAAATGCTCAAATAACAATGTTCAAACAGCAACTTGGAATAAAAAAACATACAAAGTTCACAAAGAAGCCTGTTAAGCAGCTCAGTTAAAGCTAGATAACAAACTCAAGGGTTGAGATTATGCTTGTTAACAAAACTACAAGCTTATAGGAGAACTAATACATTTGACGAACAACTCAATGCCAGCCTAGATATAGCTAAATTCTGTTTTTTTTACAAAATTAAAAAATCTCAATTTTTTACTCTTAACAACTGCACTTCTATGATTTTGTATTTTAAAAATTAAGCAATTAACTGATAGAAAAAGATCACTAAAACAACAACATTAAAACAACTATAATAAATTTAAAAGTAAGGAATAAATTTTCAACACTCTAAAAATTTATAGGGTTATTTGGTAGCAGGATTAAATAAATATTTAGTTAAAATGTTGCTCCTCCAACACTGTTGGGTTCATCATCATGCATCAGTCTTCTTCACATTTATCTTTCTAGTCAACCCTTTCTAACAGTGAGGTAAGTGTGTGGTTTATGTTCCTCGATCTCTCATACACTCTATGAATGGGAGTGTCTCTAGCATGCTCAACTATGTGAGCTGTTTCAATTACTGAGTGACTCTTGATCTCACCATCTTCGTCATCAGAATAGATAGTTTCATGCCATTAATCTATCTAATAACATACCGCCTCTTCCTGTGTTTCACTATGGCTGTTGAGCTTGAGTCTAAGAGCCCCGTTTGGTCCTTTCGGGGACCTGGCATGATCATCATTATAATTTAGATGCTCATAGTGTTCACCATGCTAAAGGGGCTCTAAAAATGTTTGAAAATGTTCTAAACATGATTGAGACAAAAGATAATTGCTGGATATAGTGAAACTAAATGGCAAAGGTATACAGAACTAAATAAGCTAACAATGTGGTTCATCAAGTTTGTAAATTGCACCATCATTCATTGAATTAAAATTCAAAAGCTGTGGTTCCTTTTTTAAGGTTTATGAACTGTTGTTTGTGTTATAGATCTAAATGCTATTACTTGTGTTGAAGGTTATTCGGTGTTATACAAGATATTACTGCTTATGAGTACTAGTATAATATTGAGATATATAATGATTATGTTTCAAATATCTAAATGTTTTATTTGATATGAGTTTATCATTTTCTATTCATGTTCTATTTTTCCTATAGTTGAAAGTAGTAAAGATTAAGTTTTTGACCTTATTGCTGGTTGACAATTCAGTTATGTTTCCAAAAGCTGTCATATCGTATTAAGATCAATATAAGATTGAAGGAATATTTCTTTAAGAAATTTCTATTAAATCAAATCAAATAGGACGCTTGAGCATTACAAACTTAAGTTCAAAGTGATTAACCTTCAGCTATATTCTAAAAAGAAGTTGCCATGATTTTGTAAATAACAATATAAAATAACATGTTTTAAATAGAAATTAGAATGTAATTATATTGGATAAAATACCAATTTTCATACAAACAACAGGCTTGGATAGTTGTATTGTTTATGAATTTAGTATACAGTGGTTCCTTTATTATAGATATATGAGTTTATTCTTTTGATGCTTTTTCATAGTTCTATAATTTTGTAGTCTTTTAACTCTCTTCATTTTGTTAGTTCAATAAAATGGTGAATTAACTACTTTTGAAAGAAAATCTCACCTCAAGTACAATATAAGAAAATAATAAAACTCAATTAAATAGAAATTCATTTAAATAACACAATTATTTGAATTAAAAGTCATCATAATTATATTTCACACAACATGCAACCAAACAACCCCAAGGGTTATCTAAATAATACAATATAGTGGCATGCTTGTAATAAAATTGAATTTAAGAACTATAACGGGGAACCACCGTCTAGTATTTGTGTGTTATTAAGAGAAAAACACGCAACCAAATATCCCTTTGAAATCTGTATGATTGATAAAATTTCGATTATGGTTAAGTGACTCAAGACCCAATTTAGTATTAGCAGCTCCAAGACCTTTAAAAATCCTTGGAATAACTACGTACATAGAGACATGAATATCTAGCACCCAAACTCCAATTTTGATAATAAGCACTTTCATCTCACCATTTCTAACTTGCACGTCCCCTTATACGTACCTATAATAAAAAAACCTTTAAGATTGAGAAAATGCTAATGCTTTAATTGCAAATATTAAAGTTTGAAGCTAAGTAGAATTTAAGAATTCAGGTGTTATGTAATATGTAAAGAAACAAATTTAATTCCACTTAACAGATAAATGTTTGATTAGTTTTTTTTTTATAATATCCAACTTGAATTTTGATTTCATCATTCAAAATAATATCCAGCACAAGCAAATTTTGGTAATACCAATTAGTTTGGGGGATAATATTACTAGTTACCTCTTCAAAACCACCATTTCAAGCTTCAAGTGTAATAAAACAGGTTCTACAACTATAAAAACAGTTTACAATCTTATCTAACTGAGCTGTTTAATACATTGGCTTCTTGGCATTTAAATAACCAGATTATCAAATACTTTCAGCAAAAAAAGCTATGAAGTTCTTCAATGTAACTTCATTTAAGAAATCAGGAGTAGATCATTAAGATAACTTTTCCTATAACAGCAAAATAAAAAGATATAATTTCTAAAAATAATTTTTTTGAAGCCTTATGGAGAATTCCATACATGAATATTGGTGTTCTCCTGAAATAAGATTTATCCAAAAATGATGAAAGTTTGGGTTTTATTTTCTGCCATATTTGTCACTATCAAACTCCATTAGTTATAAGACAATTTTTCTATGCTCTTCATCAAGTTTCTCAATTGTAAATTTTCCATAAGAAATAAATCACAAAGTATTACATAACAACAACAAAAAGAGATTGCCACTCAATCAAGATTAGAAAAAATATAAATAAATATAACAACCAGAAAATCACAATATAGTACAAGGGAAGAAGAATGCACATTTGATGGCAAGCCATTGCAATCCTTATTTTGTTGAGATCCTGAGGCTGTAGATGATGAATTGGGTACTTCTAAAGGCTCTGGGCATATAGTGGGTTTATAATGTTCATCAGTGCTCAAGGAACTGAATAAGTTGATCAACAAGCCTGGTTGTAGCACATCTCCAATAGATTGATTAAACTTAAAGACCTCTTCCAAACAATCTCTTGCTACATCAAGACCTTCAAGATCTACCCCAGGGGCAGGTTCAATTGATCTAAAAAAACAAATAAATGTGATAAAAAAAGAGAGAAATAAGAAGTGACTCTGTAAACTAAATAAATGTGATAAAAAGAGAGAAATACGATGTCAACACTGTAAACTTGGAGAAACGAAAAATAACATGATCACTGCTGCAAATCCAATGAAAACTAGTAAATAACTGCTTGAAAAGAATTACATAATATCTAGAAAGCAAAAAATATTAATTCTAAACATCGCTACAATGTCAATGCCAAGTAAAACGGGCCTAAGATTCACAGTCATAATACTCATCATGCCTAAAAAAAAATCAAGGCCATCAAATAACAGAGTAACACTCGCTACAGATTACAAAAGAGGGTAAAAAATAAAAAACAATTATACCTAATTAAAATGTAATAACAACCAGATGAATCACAGCCGACCTATAATACATGAATCTATCAAGATCCCTCATTTGCAACAAATGAAATAATATTTTCTGTGATTCTCCTGCCTACTCTCCTTTCCTCTTTACTCTTTGCGGTGTCATCATGGTGTCAGAGCATACATTCCTTGCCTCCAACCGATGCTTCGCTTTCGAACTATCTCCCATTATCACATTCCAGATCTGTCTCGCTGGTGAGATTCCGATGACAATTTCATTCCGATAGTGATAATGACTCTCCAATTACGCTCAAATCACGTCCGCCCGACTCTACTCCAACCTTTTCTTAATCTAATCAAATCAAAATGACCTGAGAAGATCCGCCTCCGAAGGAGTCTACAAACGTCGATTCTGACAGCGATAGTTCAAGCTCCTGCAGCAACTCTGTCTCAGCTACAGCGACAAACGATCTCAAGTTCTTGATGTCCAACATCAAGAACATGATTCATACTCCCCTCACCTCAGATAATTACTCAATATGGAGTGCTCAGGTATTCCAATTTTCAAAGCTAATAATCTACACTACCACCTAAATGGTTCAGATCCCCCACCACAAACAGAAAATCCAAGATATACCTACTAGAATACCACTGACATAAACCTGATTGCCGCTCTCTACTCGATCATTTCCCCCTCAATCCTTCCCTACATCCTGGATATGGATACATGCGCAAAAATCTGGCTTACCGTGAGGAGACGACTCCAATCTACGAATCACTCTAGAATCATACAGCTCAAAAACGCACTTCACAACATATCCCCAAAAGATAGATCTATGTATGAATACTTTATAAAAGAAAAAAATCACTGGATGATAATATTGTTGCAACTAGATCTAAAGTAGACAACAAAGATGTTATCCTCTACACATTAAGTGAAGTTCCTATCAACTATCAAGCATTCAAAACAGCCACCCGAACCAAGCTCAATCCAATCAGCTTGGATGACCTCAACTCCTTATTATATGCAACAAAGAAGTAATGTGCAGCAAGAACTACACAAGGAGATTTAGCAAACACTCAGCCAATTATTATCATTTGTCGTTGTTTAACACCCTAAACCCAAAGACATGGCAGAAACATCAGAACTAGAGGATGCATGCCATACAGAGGGAACATGCAGATGCAGAAAAAACACAAACCCGCCGTCATTGAGTGCCAAATCTGTAACAAACATGGCCACTTGGCTGAATACTGCTAGCATCGATTGAATACAAGTTACAACAATCAGTTTCAGCATCACCCTCAGCACTACGCACAGACGGAATGACAGATTGCAGCTGGTACCTTGATTCCGGAGCGTCAAATCACATCACCAACAATCTAGTAACATGTCCATAATTAAAACATGCCAAGGCAGCGATCGAGTCATCGTCGGAAGTGGCCAAACCCTACATATTTCCAACACCAGCAAAGGAATTTTACCCACACCTCACCATAAGTTCCTCTTAAACAATATACATCATGTCCCTCAATGCCAATAAAACATTCTCTCAATCCACAAACAAATGTCTGATATTTCTTGTTTCATCTTATTTGATCATAACGATTTTATTATAAAGGATCTTCGAACGAACACACCTCTTCGTAAGGAGAGCTGCATCAGTGGGCTCTACATCATCCTACCCTCACCATAACCCCCACCATCCAAGCTAGTTCTGAGATCCTCATCCGCACCGAACGCTTCACCATGGCATCTACAGCTGGGACACCTGAGTTCCAACGTTCACTACATTCTTACCGAGCAAACTCCACTTCTTGGCAGAAGCAGGTCCACTTTTCATGCTCTATTTGTGTCACAACAAAACACCACAAACTTCTCTTCTCCGAATCTTTTACTAGAAATTACAATGTATTTGAACTCATTCACACTAATGTATGGGGTGCCCCAACCATTTCTAACGAAGGCTATAAATTCTATCTTATCTCTGTGGATGATTGTTCACATTATACTTGGCTCAAATCATACAAAAATTTATACAACTCCAAGAACTTATTGAATGCCAATTCAACAAAAAAAATAAAAATACTAGAATCTGATAGAGGAGAAGAATACAACTCCACTCGCTGCCAAAATCTTCTCAAAAGCCTCAAAATATATCATCAAATGTCATGTCCCTACACTCCCCAACAAAACGACATAACCCAACGTAAACACAGCCACATTCTTGAAGTTAGTTATGCTCTCCTACAAACAACAAACCTACCAGAAAGCTTTTGTGCTCATGCCACCCTTACCTCTACATACCTCATCAACCGGCTAGCCTCCCCTAACACCATCTCTCCATTTCAAATCCGCTACAACACCAAACCTGTATATAAACACCTCCGAGTCTTCAATTTCTTATGTTTCCCTCTTTTTCCTCACACTAAAACATTCAAACTCTACCTTACATATTTCTTGAATATTCTCCAAACCAGAAAGGGTATATATGCTTCAACCTTAAAACATCAACCTCTCTAATCTTCCAGCATGTCAAATTTATCAAATACATATTTTCCTTACTCCTCCACATCAGCCAAACCAACCAACATCACAAACTCACCCCAACCCACACCGACACCACTAACTCTAGTCCCAACCTCCACCATACCAATAAGAACAACAATCCAACAGACAAATACACCAATTCCTTTCTCTCTGTCGAACTCACCTACCAAATCACTGGAAATCTCACCCATCAATATCTCAAGCTCTTCTCAGTTGAACTCACCACATCTCTTCCCAAAACTGACATCCTCCTCTTCCAAACCTTGAATCAAATCCTACATCCAAACCAATAGGCCCCATTCCCACTCACCCCATGCAAACACGCCTAAGATACCATAAAACCAAAAACATTATTCAACCTTCTTCACACAACACCACTTCAATCATATCCCACCTCCTACAATGCTGCTGCCAAATGGGAACATTTTTTGGCGGTTATCCATGGAAGATGAATATCGAGCCTCCAACAGCAAACCTGGACACTTGTACCCACCTATCCTCATCAAAACGTCATTGGATGCAAATGGACATATCGGACAAAGCTCAAGGATTACGGCACTGCGGCTCGCTACAAGGACAGATTAATGGCAAAAATTATGGCACGGACTACCTCGAAAGGTTCAACCACGTCGCAAAGATGCCACCAATACGGGTCCTACTCATAATCGCCACCCACCACAAATGGTCGGTGGTTCAACTAGACATATCAAACGCCTTCCTGTATGGATGGCTAAATGAAACAGTCTCTATGACACAACCAAAAGGATTCAAAGATCGCAATTTCCCCAACTACGTCTGTCTACTAAACAAAGCAATCTATGGTCTCAAATAATCACGGCATTAATGGTACTCTACTCTAACAGAATCCCTTCACAACAAAGATTTTGCACCAGCAAAGCAAGTCCTTCCCTCCTCGTACTCAACAACAATGTCGCTCGTGTATACATATTAGTGCACGTAGACGATCTTATAATTACAAACCCAAGCCAAGCAACAATTAACTTTCTCATAGACATATTGACTCAATAGTTCAGAATGAAGAACTTAAGAACACCGACAACATCCCTTGTAAGAAACCTCACAGGCAAAGGCTCGACCGAAAGGCAACCGGGAGGAGCTGTTAAGCGAATGTTTTGTTCTCGTTAGTCGAATCTACGAAGGCCCTAAGGTCCTACAGAAGTAGGTCAGTCTAAGTCC
This sequence comes from Gastrodia elata, assembly GCA_016760335.1. Lineage (NCBI taxonomy): Eukaryota > Viridiplantae > Streptophyta > Magnoliopsida > Asparagales > Orchidaceae > Gastrodia > Gastrodia elata. Next base: position 206,862 of record JACERR010000025.1, read on the forward strand.
AACAGGAGAAGAGCTAGGCTCAAAAGGAGATGTCAGATGCGAAGCCCAAAGCCGGTTATGTAGCCCCTGAAATCCCCACGGAACAAGGAAAGGAGTACCTAGGATTGAGCATTTTAAAAAACTCAGGTATGGAATAGTGTAGCACAGTCTCAACCCCCATCGCCAGCTCACCTCCAAAATCATCACCCTCCATACCTTTCAATCAACTGAAATTATATAAAAAACTTGTCGAACCCCCCCCCTATAATTCTTACCATCACAAGGCCAGACATCATCCTCAACACATACATAACCCCACACAAGCACATTTCGATCAGCTCAAATGAAACTTGATATACATCAAAAGCACACTCCACCTTGGGATACAAATCAACCTCAGAAACATGCAGCTTCATGCTTATGCTGACTCCAACTTGGCAGGTGAGACAAAAGACATACAACGAGTTATTGCATCTTTCTAAGCAAAACACCAATATCATAAAACGCTAAGTAGCAAAGCACCGTCATCAGATCATCCACTAAAGCTGAATATCGGGCACTAGCCACAACTACCACGGATATTATATGGCTGCGTGGATTGTTGCAAGAATTCCGTCTCCCACCAAGCCAACCAACTCAATTTGCTGCAACAATCTCTTCGCTTGAACAAACCATGTTAAAGTCGACTGCTATTTCATCCAAGACTGCATCACATGGCAAGAGGTTGAGCTATCCTACATCCCTACCAAGAAATAGACCACATACATCCTCACAAAACCTCTTACAAATGCAAGATTTTGCAAACTTAAATCCAAATTCACCACAATAGAGCAGATGGCTCGTTTGTGGGGGGATAATAACAACCAAATGGATCACAACCAACTGAGCTGTCCAATGGAAGTTCAATTTTTAAGTTACTGAGATAGCAGTAATATTTAATATAGCATTATTATTATCAATATTTAATAATAAATAATGATAATAGTAATATACGAATGAAAAAGGCAGAATAGAAATGACTGAATTGAAATTGATAGAATTGAAATAGTCATTTTATAACAGTTGTATCGTTTTCATTATTAATTAATGAGAACAATAAAAATGCTAATAACAAATTATGATTATTAAGTATATGTAATAATAATAAAGGAAATAAATAAATAATAAAAATAGAAAAATCTCTCATAAATTTCCTATTTTCTTCTCCTCTTACTTAAGGTTAGGGTTGTCGAAAGTCGGAGGGAGGCCAGACGTGGTTAAAGAGAGCCGGAGGGGATCGCCGAGTGGTGGCCAAAGCAAAGGGTGGCTGGCTGGCTAGTAGGAGAAGGAGGGAGCTGGCTGGCTGGAGGAGAGCTAGCTGGTTGGGAAGGGGAGAGGAAACTGATGCTATTTGGGAGAGGTGAGGGAGTGGGTGGGTGGGGGGTTCAATAGAGAAGGAAGGAGGAGGACTGGGAGGTCTGGCACCTGACTGACCAACCTGCGCCAAAATGGCACAAGCGGCTCACCTGGCAGGCGGAAGGTTCCACCTTCTATTGCAGGATCCAGCTGTCCGATCGGGGGGAGAAGAAGGAAAATTCTTAAGAAATTTTTAAATAATTACTTAAAAGTTGAATTTTTCGCATTTTTTCCGTCGTTTGGAGTCCAAAAATAACGAAATTTGACATCGAGGTGTGTTACGATGTAACGAACACTCTCGCACCAAAAAATTTCGATTCGGAGCAAAATTTTATTTTAAATTAATTTTTGAAGTTTTAAATTTTGAAAATTAATCAAGATCAAATCGGTGCTCCAAAATCGATGAAACTTCATGAGCAGCTTTTAAATAATATACTCAACATAATAACATGAAAATGGATGAATTTGGACACCTATGCAATGATTTCAATTTATTGAATTTAAAAAGTTCAGAAAATAAAGCAAGAATTTTCGTTATCTAAATTTCTCCCAAACTAGAGCACTTTGATCTAAAAATTATTCTCATCTAAAGGTATTTTTGTTTGCCATAATTTGAAGTTCCCCAGAATCCTGATATTAGAGTCTAGATTTTGACCTAATTTGCGAAGTAACGACATTGGGTCGTTACAAACCCCCTACTTAAAAAGGATGTCGTCCTCGACATCATAAAATAAAACAAAATCTTAAAGGAAGTTTTGAGGTACCTTAATTAAGAAATAACTCTGGATACTTTTTTCGCTTATCATCTTCCTTTTCCCACGTGGCTTCCTAAATCACGATGAACCGCTTGCCAAAATCGGAATGTAAATCTGCTGTCTCGATCCGAGACTATAACCATTGGAATTCTGTGGAGCCTGATTATTGATATAAAGTTTGGCTAACCTTTAAACAGTGTCAGTCTACTTAATAGAAATAAAATGGGCTGATTTGATCAAATGATCCACTACTGCCGAAATTGCATCTACTCCTGAACGACTCCTGGGTAATCCATGATAAAGTACATAGAAATGTCTGACCACTTTCATTTTAAGATTTTTAATGAATGCAAAAGTCCACTAGGCTTATGATGTTCAGCTTTTACTAAACAACACACATGGCAATTAGCAATAAATTCAGCCATGCTTCTTTTGAGTCCTGGCCACCACGATAGATCCCGATACATTTTGTTGTTTCTGAGGTGAACTGAATATCCTGAGTTATAAGCTTCGCTTAGTATCTTGTTTCGAATTGATACAATCATGAAAATGTAGAGCCATAATAAAATGAATTTAAAAAGGGATGATGGTAAAAATTATAATAAATAGGTGATGCCTAAACTCTAATAAGGGTCCTCCAATCTAAAATTATTGAATTAAAAGTCATAACTAACAAAAGGTCTGGGAAATGGAGGTTGGACTAACATGTGTTCAACAGCAAAGTTGTGAGAAATCAAGGTATAAAAATAGAGTTTGCATCAGTGAATTCCAATAAAAAATGATAGATAAACATTTAAATTACCAATAAATAATTACACCAATTTTATGCCACAGAATTAGAAGAAAGAGCAATCAACATCTATGAACAAAGAATTTGAAAGAATCAATTTTTAGCACGATTCAGATTAGAAATTCATATATATGGCCAATTCCAATATTGATTTAATTGTGCAGAAATAAACAATTATCCTAAATATCTTACCACCCCCCATTTATGGTGTGTAATGATTGGGTGATTAACACAATTTTAGAGTTAATTTATCCTTTGATCATTTACTATTTTCCCTAAAAATTTTTGGATGAATTCGGAAGTACATAGGACAAACAAAAGCCTCTAGAATGCTATAAAATTATCTAGAATTTTTAAAATTCCTAAAAATCATAAACTTTAAATAGGAATAATATTGCATGCCTTGAATGACACCTTATGTACTGATAAGTTAAAGACAATGCAGATTATTTAGAATCAACAAATCCAAGCAATTAAATCTTAATAATCAGCATTATATTCTAAATTTGGATCTCTATCAATAACTCAAATGGCTTCAAAATATCAAGATGATTTCCATAGTCTATAGTTGAACTAAACACTTCATTCAAATCAAATACAACAACAAAAACAACAACACTGAGCCTTAATCCCACTAGGTGGGGTCAAGTACATAAATTCTTTGTTTCTATTGTGCACGATCAAATAGAAGCCCTCATTAAATTTCAAAAAGAGAAGATCCTTTACGGTGGTTTCTTCCTATGTCTTTTTTGGCCTTTCTCTTCCTCTTTTAATATATGCAAAATTCATAAACTTAATTTTTCTATAAGGGGAATTGAACGACCTGCGCTTACTATGCCTGACCATCTAAGGCGGCATCTTCGAATCTTATCCACTATTGGAGCCACTGCAAATTTGATGCATATAAACTCATTTCTAATTCTATCCTTACAAGTATACCCATTCATCCACCTAATCATCCTAATCTCCGTAACACTTATTTATCGAAAAATTTCTTCTTTGTTAGCCAACATTCAGCCCCATATAACATACCCAACCATATAGCTGCTCTTTAAATTTCTTCTTTAATTGAGCGATTTTTTTTTCACACAACACTCCAAAATGCTCCTTCATTTCATCCAATCAGGCTGGATCCTATTAATCACGCCGCTCCTATCTCACCATTAATTTGAATAATTGAACCACTGTATTTGAACCTCTTTCTTCTTAATCCAAAGGTCCTCAATAGTTAAGTCATTGAGATTTTGGCTTCTAATGCAATTGAGGTTACACTCCATATATCTTGTTTTAGATCCTACTACGATGAAAATCTTTAGATTCAAAAGTAGTCATTCACAACTCAAGTTTTTCTTTAACTCTATTCATAGTCTTGAGCATCGCCTTTATTCATGCAAATAGGTATAAAACTATTTCTCCACTCATCTGACAGCTTTTTAATCTTCAGTACAATACTGAATAACTTGCTAAGCTATGAAATTCCTTCCTCACCTAAGCATTTCAATACATAGATAAGGATGTCGTCAAATCCTACAAAATTTTCCACTCTCCATCATCTTTAAAGCATTCCAAATCTCATATTTACTAGCACATCAAATAAAAGTATAATCAATACTATTTTCATAATCATTAAACTTACTTAGAGTAAATGCATTGGTACAACCTTAATTAAAAAGCTTAGTAAAATAATTTATTCATCTATTAGCTTCGTTAAAAAAAAATCAGAAAATATTAGTCAGTGAAGCGATTAGAAAAACAAACGACATCTGGCTTTTAAACTAATTAGATTTTACTATAAAGTGAATATACCGCTAGAGAGTTGAAAACTTAATTTTTATATCTTCCTGCTACCTTTTCAAGAAAATATTATAAGAAAAATTCATAAAGGCAGAATAAAAAAAAAAGTTCCTTTGTTAATGGCTAATTGTTATCATGAACCAAAACTACGTGGCCATGAATTTCTGATGTTGAAATAAAACCGAACTGACTAGAAAACAATAAGATGTCTCGGGATATACATAGCGATTGGAGTGTTGCATCTTATCAATCAAAATAATCAAATTTTATAACAAAAATAACTTTCTCAAGCAATGTTTCCTTAAAAAATTTTAAACTACAAACATAACCCAGAAAGCATATTAAGGGACCATAATTCTGTATAAGCGCGTCCCTCCACCGAGAAACCAGATTACTAGAAAACGGTTTGCATGAAAGAAAAACAAAAAACAGCAACAACGCATAAAAATCATTCGACGTAATTTAGGGAAGAGTAATCGGAGATTTAATCCTACTTAAGGAAGTCGAGAAACGCAGCAACTATGCGGCGGCACACAGCAGAATCCGATCGCAGTTCGCCCATTTTCGCTGGCAACGACACGTAAAAGCAGTAAGAGCCAGAAAGCCGTCCTGCCTTCCTCGAACTACAAAGAAGCCACTCCTCCTTACAACTTTATTTATTTACTCCTAAAAAATCTATGATTTAAATATTAATTATATTAAATTAAACATCTAAAATATGATTATTAAAATTCAAATTTAGTTATTAATTAACTAAAATATATATCAAAAATTATCTGAAATCAATAAAAAAACATTTTATTATTTTTATACGTAGATCTCACAAAAAATTATATTCAGCTAATCATATACTTACATATTAAATTAACATATCATTTATATATTTTGATATATACTAATATATAAATATAGCATTAATCTTTCCTTGATAAAACTTTAAATAAATAGTGGAAATACAAATATTTCTATTTTTAGCGAAGCGGAATTTCAAAACAGATCCAAGAAAATATAAATATTTTCTCATAAAAAATCATTATAAAATACATTTTTGCTCAAAGCACCAACTAAAATACAGATTTTAATTGAAAAACTTAACAAATCAGGATATGAATATTCATTTAAATCTGTCTTAATTTGATGCATTTGTATCTGATATGCTAATACTTTCAACGCATGTACATACATCATTATCTCATACAATGATACTTACCAGCTACATCATCTCATATAATGTGGTTTTTACAATTATTCTTTATATTTTTTACATTTTACATGAATTTAAATCAATTTAATTACCACCAAAAATATAACATAAGGCAGAAAATCTTAATAAATTCAGATATTATACCAACGTAAAATTATCGTACAAATAATTCAAAACTATTCACATTATATTTATCTCTACTAATAAACAATAAAAATCACAAATTTTAATTACTAAAAAATACATGCAATTAAATACATCTCATTTAAACATAAGAAAAACTAATTTTAAATATTATTAATTTATGCAATTTTTATTTCCATTTAAAATTTAAAATTTTAAAGATATATTACACGATTAACGAATGTTTAATACTGGTCATGTATTTGGCTTGGCAAAGATTGCTATAATTTATCAAAAAAAATTACGAGGCAATAAAATAATTTAATATAATTTTTTTTTATTAGATAATTTCAAATATGAACTCAAATGTATGAACAGTAGAATTTGAACTCAAGACCAAAAATAATAATTTTTAAACTCTAATACTTGACTACAACATTCACATAATTTCTTATCCGTAAACTCATCAAAGGTTAGGATAACCTAAGCTTATGATTGGATTTACAAGATAAAAAAAATAAAAAAAAGTCATTTTATTATAGCCAGAACCTCTAGCAATCATACTTAGACAACACTAGCTATCTACATACACAATTGCTTTAACATTCCATTTCAGAATAACTAAAAAACTGATCTTACAGTGCTCAAAAGATGCAAAAATTACATATTTGTTTAATGTTGCAGCAAATGAGCCCATAAATTGAAGGAAGTTTACCTACATAACATCCTAAACTCTATAATATACATATCTAATACCCAAACCTTAATATTTACAAATAACGCCTTTAAAGTGCATGGAATCTCATATCCTATTTAACTTTGGGTGCTGGATTCGTATTATTTAAAATTGTGGATGTTATACGCCTAAACATCCCTAAAATAAAACATCACTTTTTCCTAAATATCATGAAATATACATAGAATAAGAACCAGAAACAAATTAGTAACCTCTGGTCAAGTGGTCCAGGAAGTGGACCTCTTGATGAGGGGCTTCATTGCCTTGTCTTCTTCAAGGGAGATCATGCCTAGATGTGAGGGGTCCTCCAGCATCATCTTAGCCACAAGATAGCCTGAGATGGACCAATTCTGGAACTTTCTAGCCTGCTTTCCTACAAACCTGCCCAACTTGCCATCATAGTATTCAGGCCAGCAGTCCTTCTGAAGTCGACTCTCAGCAAGTTCTATGGCCCGCCGAGCTATCTGCGGCCGGCCCATTTTTATGCAGGCCGCGGTGAGCAGCCAAAGAAGCACTGCATAAAACCAATTAAAAAATTAACTTTAACTGGATATAAAGATCATAGACCTATGCTCTTCATTTATATATATATAGTTTACAATAAAGCACTATCATCTCCTCATTTTTTAAGTGCATAACATATCATATTTACTTATAATTAAAAGAATAAAAAATTAATTGTATGTCACACAAACATGTGTATTGACATATTTAACACCTAAAAACCTTAATATTTACAACACTAACACATAATCATACTATTTTCTCTATATTGAATGAATCATAGAAGAAAAATTAGATGATACTTTTAGTGTAATAATAAAATTTCAAAGGTACTTCTATAATATACAGACCCTTGTTTGATTATAGTTTAGTTTAACTTGAGTAAAATGGTTTTTATTTTTTAGCTTAGCTTAAGCCTACTTAACCGTTAACCAATTTGCTCTTTCTAAAGTTATCTAGCTTAAGTTCTACATACATTCATTATTAATTAAAATTAACTAACAACAACAACAACACTTAGCCTTAGTCTCACTAGATGGGATCGGCTACAAGAATCCTTAGCTTTCATTGCGCACAATCAAATAGAATCCCTTTGTAAGTTCCAACCAAAGAAAAATCTTTCTAATGGTTTCTTCCCTTGACTTTCAATTTTTCTAGCAAGGCATCGAATGGCTATGCCTAATGTTTATGATCCACTTAAGATATAGTTGTCTAATCTTCTCTACTATCAGAGCCAATACAACCTTATACAAATGAAATCATTTCTCATTTTATTTTATTGGATATACCCCCTTATCCACTTTAGCATCTCATCTCTATAATTCTAATTTTATCAGTAAATTTCTTCTTTTTTGGCTAACAGTCAACCCCATATAACATATAAAATTTTCGCTTGAGTGGAATTTTCTGATTGCAAAAAATTCAAGTGAGTAATCTCTTTATTAGCAATGTAATTAAAGTTCAACTAATCTTAATCATACTTTAATAAAATTAATTTGAATGTTGAGATATTATTTATTCATTTATAAGTATTGGCTTATCAGTTATTATGAATTAGTATGCTTGAGATTCATGTTTAGTTTTAGGCTAGCAAATTAAATTTACATTTGGAAAATCTCTCCAACATCATAGTCGTTTCCTTAATAATATTGGTAATGGAATACTTAGTTATGGAATAAATCTTGAAGAATTTCAAATAACTAGATGATAGACTTAAACCTTGAAGAATTTCAAATAACTAGACTTAAAACCCTTAAGTGCACCCATACACATTAGGTGAATATTTAAGATTAATTGAATTTGATCAAAAATTTTATTGATACTCAAATTTTTATTGATTCAACCCGAAATCTAATCAAGATTATTAGAAATTGGATCTTTCGAAGTTCAATTAATTATAGTTGAAATGATTTTGATTTTGTGTCGAATAGGATCCATAGCCAAGCAAGGCTTTATGTGGCAACCTTGAAGTACTTTCCTATAATGGTTGAAAGAACGGAGATCAGCAATAATGTCTTGTGATTTTATTTTCTTTTTTCAATCTAAACAATAATTTGTGGTAAAAAAAAAGTCATTTGTCCAATATTTACATTATAACATGAAATGGTATTTATGTCAAGTATTACATATGTTTACTCTGAACCCTAACATGATGAACCTCATCATTGTGTCTACAAAAGATGAAGAGGAATCCAAGCTACAAAACCCTAAAGGAAGAAGAAAAATGCAAATGTCCAACTTTTGAATGAATCTCTACATACTAATTATGTTGATCTTCCTACAAGAAGCACCATGAGAGAAAGGATTTGAACATAGGGGCATTGGGGTGAGAGCCTAAACCTCAATTCCAATGGTTTGAGCTCATCATCAAAGCTAGTATATTTGTAAATCCCTATTCTTTAGTTTTTACGTTGACTTTGTAGGTATTAGCATGATTAGAATTTGCCCAAATCAAAGAAAACTTAAGTGATAGACAAAATGTGTAATTAGATATTTACATTAATGTTCGCTGAGTTTTCAGTGGAGAAATTAGATTTCTTCCCTATCATTTTAGGAATTATATTTCTAGGAATGCCCTTATCTATAGCTTTCTTATATAAATTAAATATTCGCCACTTAAAGGTTTGTAAGCAATTTGAAAAAAAGTTTTATGGTGTTCTAGAGCAGTTTGGATAACAAAATTCTAATATTTAACTCCTTTTGATTTTTCTCAAATAAAGTAAAAAAAAAAAACTTAAAATATAAGTTTCATATTATTGAAAAAAAATGCAATATACTAGCAATAATAAGTGAAAACAACAAGTTAAATAAATTATAAGAAAATTATGCAAATAGTTATTTGATTCAATATTATAATGGGAAAATAGTTTAGAGATTAAGTTATATATGGATAGAAAATTTTGTAAAATCGCACTAATGATATTTAAGAGTTGAAGGAAAAATATGTAGAAGGGGGATCACTTCTAAGCGTTTAAAATTTTAAAGGTTGTAATTCTATCTAATTATAAAATATCATTTCCTTAGCTATAGCTTCCTTTTATAAAATAAATAGTCACTAATTAAGGGTTTGTAAGCAATTTGAAAAAACAAATTGGTAGAGCAGTTTGGAAAACAAAATTCTAATATTTAACTCCTTTTTGTTTTTGCTCAAATAAAGTCAACAAAAAACTTAAAATGTAAGTTTCATACTATTGAAAGAAAATGCAATATACAAGCAATAATAAGTGAAAACAACAAATTAAAAAAAATATAAGAAAATTATGCAATTAAATTATTTGATTCAACATTATAATGGGAATAAAAAAGTTAGAGGTTTAGTTATATATTGATAGAAAAATTTGTAAAATTGCACTAATGATATTTAAGAGTTGAAGGAAAAATATTTAGAAGTGGGAGCTAGCTTTTAAAAGTTTAAAATTTTGAAAGTTTTAATTCTATCTAATAATAAACTAACTTTTCTTCTAAGTAAAATAAATTCATATACTTTCCCTTTATATTTGATTATTTGATGCATTAAGCTTGTTGCTATAAATTAACCCTTCAATTGCTTAATTATATTATTTATCTTTAAATTGTAATTAAAATATCTAAAACTTCCAAACTTTTAAGATTGTTTTCATGGCATGCAATCATATTCATAAATTTCTACAAATATAAAATATTATATGCTATGTTTACGATTTCAAAACAATTTTCGATTTTAGATATTTCATTGATCACCTTTATTATTGCCTTTCAAAGTTGATTTTAATTTTCATACTTTAAGGCATTGCTGTAAATCAAATTTTTACAGCAGATAGTGTCACAACATTTATGTTATATTTTTAATGCATAATCATGATATGAAAAGCTAATTGCTAAAGAACCTATGTCAGCATGCTAGTATATATATATATATATATATATAGAATTGATATATTTATTTGTTTGTACTTGTTCATGATGGAGCTCCCCTTGTGATACAAGTGTCAGACGCATACCCATGCAAGCTAATTGCTAAAGAAGCTATGTCAACTATATCTATATATATATATATATATATATATATATATATATATTTTTTTTTTTTTTTTTTTTTTTTTTTTTTTTGTTATTTGTACATGTTCATGATGGAGCTCCCCTTATGATGCAAGTGGTAGACATACCCATGCAAGTAATACATGGTTTATATATAAAAAAACGTAGTGTCATTGAAACATGAAAATGTTATGAAAAGATTTAACAAGAGAGGCATCTTCCCTGCACCTTACTAGAACCCGAAGAAACATATGTTCTTGTATCGTGAAAATTAAGAAATAAAAAGCTATATTAAGCCTCAAGCTATGATATTATATTCCCAAGTTATTATTCAATATTAAGCTCAAAGTTACATACGAGCCTTAAGATATCCCATATAAAAGATTCTCACAAATATAAAGATAAACATATCGTTTTCATATAAAAATTACATGCAGATTTCTTATGCTTTGACGTAAGAACCTTTCAAGCTTAAATAGGCAGATATAATGTGGAGTATTAGTGGATCCATAACAGTGCACCAACATTTGAGAAACAGACACCCGTACCGGTACACACTGAATGGTTTCACAACATATAAGTATTAGATATATTAACTTTAACACAGGTTATAAAATAGCCCAGGCCAAAATTATCAATGCTAAGAGACAACAGTCCTTTTTCTAGATAGCCCTGTGTTAGCTCTCAACAAGAACACTACTTGTTAGACTTGATCCCAAATAAAGAGTCCAACACAAAAGAACTAAGCTATGAAGTGATAGAATATCTCAACCTCTCCAATTTGTTTGAGGGATATTTGTAGATTCATAATAATGTTTGAAAGCATCTATCAATTATTGTATCAAAGTAGAACTTCAAAATTTTTCAAGGTGTTGCTTCACAATTTAAGCAGAAAATTGGTTAGAGAGCTCATTGAAACAGTAAATGTAACCTAAGCCATGTCCAGCCAGGTGGAGTGGTGTCGCTGAATGGAACCCCTACGATAATAGAGCAAACTGTGTGTGCGCGACCCCTACAATAATAGAGCAAGCTTTTATATATGAGAGAAGTTACTTGCGAAACAGGTAAAGCAGATCATTCTTAAGGTCATGAGCCTGTATTATCAAGCTTAAAAGATTTAACTTTGCCAATAAGATATAAAATTATCTTGCAACACCTAAAATAATGTAATCTAGGTCTTTATTCCGAATGGGCAAAGGCATCAATACTCTATCCATTTCCATCACCAAGAAGAAGCAAAGCCATCATTGATTCAGTAGAATAAGCCTGGTTCACCTAGTTCTCAAGTTAGTGAGGTCAATCTTCCTAGGCACGCACAACACTTTGCAAGGAAGGAAAGAGATGATAGGCTAGGGCCGTAGGCGTAAAGCACTAGAGTGACAGTTATTGACTTATAACTGGTTGAACCTTCTTTCAATTTGTATGCCTGGATCTTGTAACTTTAGAATCTCGGGACAACTAAGTAGGTTTGGTATTTTCTTTCGGCTGGTGGAATGGCTCTATCTATTGACTCGGACGGTGATCCATCAATACACCAGTTCCTCTCACTTTCCTGCTTTCAGGTGTCAGGTGCAGGAAGAAAGGGCCAAGTCTGATCTTGACCATTCATAGTATTTGTTGAATACGAAGGAAAGGTGAATGTTAGGCTCAATCCTTGAAAGATTAACATAATAAGTGAGAGAACCTCTGAAGCTTAAGAACTCTACTGCCAATTTGATGAGAATTATTTATGGATGAATAACATTACCAAGATATTTGGAAAGATGACACCCAACGGTTCACCATAGATGACTTCACTCATGGTCAACATTCAGAATCTTGATTCAGCATCTTGATTCAGCATACAACGCTCAATTCACCTTGATAAGAGCGTTCAAGCTGATCACTTCCAGACAAAGTGACAACTTGCCTAATTTTTTAATTAATCGTTTTACCAATTTTATGATGTACAAAATTAAATATCAAAACTAGATTGGCCGTTTAACCAACTAAATCAACAGGTCAGATGTTTTAAGTTCCTTCTTTAATGAAAATAATAACAAATATCATTTGGCATCTTTAGATTATATTTTTTAACCACCGTAATGGAGCATATACTTAGACAAACACGCCAAGCTACTGATGAAGCATTCAGTAGTGGAGCCTACCAATCAAAAAAGATATGGCAAATTTTTAAGAAGTAATGCAAATAAATGAGATACTAGTATAGAGCAATATTGTATATTAATGAAAAATATTCAATTAGGCCTTGAAAAAAGAAAATGTTGGTGAGGCTGAAAAATTCTGCCACAAGATGTTTGCGCTCTATCATACAATGCCAGTTAGAGCTTGTGCTAGATAACAATGCTTAAACTGTGTTCAAGGCTACCTTTCTACTTGTTTCTCTAGCCGCTCCAACATTTACCAAAACAAACTAAGAACACAGTATCTTATATCAAACTTAAATGACAATAGTTTTCTAACCTGGCCAAGATCCTCCATTGTGGTAACTCCATCTTGTATTCTTGGGATCATAACCAGTGACAATCATCCATTCATGGCCCTCAAGGGCCGGATAAGTAATTTTTAGAGGCATTTCTCCAACCAGCTCTTCCCAACGTGCTTCAATAAGGTCCATTATGGCCATTGACTGCTCAGTAGTGGCAAGCGATGACAAAATAGCAATACAATTCCCCAAGGCAAACCATCTGAAGTCCATCCTTGCAGGACTCACGTTTCCAATGAAGTAGCCGCCACGAATAGGCATAAACTCGAAAACCCATTCAGGGATCGAGTCAGGAATAACATTAAATTTGTTCACTGCTGTGTGTGAATACTCCTCTGTCTTATATCGATAAATGTCATTTAGTTGCTGGAAATCAAGCCAAAAGTAGCTCCTCATGTGATAACTCAAAGCATGCAAACGCTTCACAATTCTCTCAACACATTCCTTGCCTTCAGCATCATGTTTGAACATTATCAATGCGCACCTTAATGCCATAAAGAAAAGTGCTTGGATCTCAATTGGATACCCATAGACACCCTGGAAAGTAAATTTTTCAAGAAAAATCAGAAGTTCAATGAAAAACTATGATCACAAAAGCACTTCACTGATATAAATCAATTGAAAAAATAGTTCTGAAGAAAAAATATGAGTTAGAGTCAAGTTAAAATAACAATATTGAAGGAAAAACAAGTACTAATACGTGAAGAATAAAGAACAAAAAGATTGTATCACTTGATTATAATAAATCAAAGAAAAATAATGTTATAAAAAACCCTTAAAATTACACTTGAACAGTCAAAGAAATGCTATTACACTCCTGCAACTTACACATAGAAGAGACTAATTGCAAATATTTGTTCTGGTTTAATAAAAGTGACAAGCCCTATGAACTTGGTAAAAAATAAAAGTACAGATACTTGTACTATTCAGTTCAATGAATAGTAATCCCATCGCAACTTTTTGAAAAAAATTTGCTGATTTTTCCATATATCTGGTGTGCACCTTCTGTAAATTAAAATAGGCCCAAAAGCCCCGCAGAAAACAACAAAACAGAAGTATTTATAATTCTTACAGGCATCATTGAAAGTCTTCTAATATGGAAGAGGAGTATCTAACAACAAGTTTTAGTCCCGCTAGGTGGAGTTGGCTACATTGATCTTCTATTTTTATTGTGCATGATCAAATAAAAGCTCCTCCCCAAGCATCAAATATAAAATAATCTTTCTAGGTTCCTTTTTGGTCTTCCTCTTCCTCCTTGAACGACATAAAATTCATAGACCCAAGTGTGAGATTACAAAATTCACCTCTTTAAATTAGGCTTAATTAGGACTTAAAAATAGTTCAATTAGACTCACGACAATATTAAAAGTCGTTAGACAAAATAATACCCAAAAAATATAAAAATTACATTTTGACACTATTGTAATGTATCTCATTTAGCGTGCCAACATTAGAATTTAGCAAACAAAGTGTCCATGGATTCCTCGTGATGTAACCTTTCCAATGACAATAATATGGCATAGTTTGGGTGGTTAATTTGTAAAATAAGTATTTGAATCCTAATTAATTTCACCATGCCTCAATTTGTGTGTCGAGCTCCGATTTTAGCAAACAACCGACCCAAAAATAGTATGAATGATTGAAATTGATCACTAGATTTAAGTTGACATATCCAACCCTAACAAGGTATAATAGGCCCGTAAGGTGTGCCTGAGGCTGATTCAGCCAAACAAGATATCGACGGAATCCTAGTCACGTGAGAAATCTTAACCCATCCTAAAATAACATATTTGTTAATTGAATTTATAAGTTAAATTTTTTGAGGAATCTAGTTTTCATAATTTAATAAGTTGGAAAACCAGAATTATCGTAAATGGTAGATTGTAGATGCTTTTATATCAAAAAATCTAGTACATAAAACTTCTTAATACAAATTAGGTAAATTAAACTTTTATTATTTGTGTAGATTGGATTTGAATTAGAAATTAAAAGAAAGATTTATTAAGTCTTGGTTTCGTTATAAGAACATATAACTTAGAACATAACAGAACAATTAACTATTTTGATTATTATATTATTGTTGCAATGCATTTGTGCCAAATCCATTTGAACATATCATTCAAATAAACATTGATGCATGAAATAAATATAAACATGAAATGTATATATAGAGATTCACTCAGGGAGGATTGGAGTTTGTATAGACCGTTGAGCCAAGGCAGACTATAGAAAGATCAGGAGACTGTATATATCATAAAAGAGGAGTGTGTATGTAATTCAAGAACCTTGGATTCAGATGGTTAGGCAGATGTGTCAAGTTCCTCAGTTGTTCTGTATAGTACCCGCATATTACATCAGTAAAAACAAGATATAATTTTAAATATTTGCATTTTTGTACAATCTCTTGGTATTGTACATTTCAGTTCGGATGCAATCTGTTAGTTTGCATATTCAGATACAATTTTTTAAAAATTACATTGTTTACTTATAGCTTATTTACTTGCTTCAACCTTAAAATTTATTATATGTCTTACTGTATTTACTTTCAGTAGACTGTCTTTTATACAATACTTGAGTACTCAGTATATATTATTTTGATCATAATTTCGCATTGTTACTTAATCTTTTACAGCACACTTGTATGTTTACATGTATGCCTTTTCATCAATCTTCTACAGGTTATCCATTTTATCAAGGATATACAAAATTTTACCGTTTATCATGTTATAACTTTTTCCGTGCTTGCAGTCATTAGCATTTTTGCACGTACTCATTTAAATTAATTGTAAGATCAAAAGTTTGAGAATGTGTCTGCTTTGGGAGCGGATCCAGCTCGACAGTAAGACTCCATTTGGTGTCTCCATCTTCAGCACTGCAGTTCTTTTTGCTTTTTTATTTTAGTGAGGATGAGAGATTTATTTTTATTTATAAAGCTCATCTGTAATAAACAATTTATCTGTATGCTTTACTTTACTTTTTGGGACACATACTCTTATTCAGGATGTATGTATTATGGATGCTATTATATGTAAGTTTTCTATTTTTCTGTATTTATCATTGTGTTGCACCTCAACATGACCCTTGGAAATGCGACCACTCATCTTGGGCTAGTCCATCTAATCCAATGTGAGGAGTGGCAGTGACCCCCAATGTTAGGTTAGCCACATGACCCGTTGTCGGGGGTTACATCAACTTATCCCAACAAAAATCACATTAAGATAAGACAAAAAATTGGCACTTAGGATGGGATTGCATTGGTTGGTTCAGAGTACAGCCCATTTTGTCTCATAAAATGGTTGCAATAAAGCAATTATTGTAGTACTTGATATTAAATAGTAGTGTTTTTGAGAATAGCTTTTAAATTAAAAATATTCACCGAATTCTTTTTGCGTGATTTACAAAAAGAGAGGTAAATGCAAAGCATAATGTACATTTCCCAAAATAGTTAATTAATATTTAACATTTTTAGTAGATGAAATAAGTTGAAACTCAACTAAATCATGAAACTAAATAACAGGAGGAAATAGAATCAAATTTTCTAAAACTTTGAAATAAGCCATAAAATAAAGAAAAAATATACTTGGCAGCATCAAGATTTTATTGCCAAACTTCATATAAATGAGAAATTGACTTGGACATTGGTCGGGTCAGATTTGGCCAATCCAAGCTCAAACTGAGGTAGTTCAACCCAAAAATTACTTTTGCAAAGCCCATACTATGGCTGACCCAATTTCTGTGCCAAGAATTTGACTCGGGCACGAGCCAGCTCAAAAAATTATATTCTATTTTACAAAAAGTTTATGTTATATAAAAAGATAATATATAATAAAAATTTAAAAACATATGATCCAAATTTTGTTATTATTTATATGAAAACTACTTAAAATTTATAATTAATTAAAAAAAAATTCAAGTTGACACATAAAGTTAGCACAAAAATATGAGTCTTTAAGGAACCCGATATCAAACCAGGCTAGGTTTTAAAAGCAAAAGTGCGTACCATACCCGCAAGAGTGGCAAGGTTGAGCCGAGTTGGACCATTTTTATATTTGCAAGAAAATTAAGGCCTATGCTGAGTTCCTTAGAAGACGAGTTGGTAGAGCCAGGCATGCCCTTTGGCTCGTTCCCAGGTCTAATGCGAAGCATTAAGAGATAAGAAAATAAAGACAATAAACAAACACAAGTGAAATCATTGAATACAATATGAGGATTAACATATGTTTTTTTTAGTCAATAGTTCTAAATTTTTAAACCTAATAGAAACCCAAACAGCATAATAAAAATAGAACAATTTAAAGCCTAAATCTCAAGTTCAACAACATAAATCTTTTGTCCAAGTATGTGTGATCATTCGTAACAAATTTTTATCATGATTTGCTGGCCTTCCGGCTTCCTCTTCCAATTTCAGCAAGGGCAAAATTCAAACATTCTAGTCTCCAAACTAGAGCATTTAATTACCACATTTATAATGCCCAAACTATCAAAGACTAATTTCACTTGAAGCTATGCCAACCTTTGTACATTTGCATTAAATATCGCCAAATCATTTTGTGTATCCACTCGTCCAACTTAGCAACCTCATATCCTCGCTAAATATTTTATTAGTATGCTACTGTAAAAAAATATTATTTTATTTATCTATATTTACATGTGGTAGCACTTTTGTTCCTAAGAAATTTCAAATATAAGTATATTCATATATTTTATATTTAATTCCAAGGTCCTTAAATTAAAAAAAAAAGGTTCAAATCATAATAGACTAATTGGAACAAATTACAAACTAAAATTTGTTATACTTCAAACTACATGATAAAAGTGAAATGTGATATAATCAATAGAAACTAAATGGATTTTCTACAAAATAAAGAAGGCAATTAAATCAGAGTCAAAAAAATAGAAAATTCTAAATAAGCATTAATCATCTTATAGAATAAAGATGTATGCAAAAAAGATAGGTGTATGTTCCCTAATTCTTACCATCCTCCTATCAATCATTGAGCAGCCATCAGCACAAAGTAAGGTTGGGAATGTGTCAAATCCTTCTGATAAGCACAGGGTCAATATAAGTCTCATTCCTTTTTGGCATTCCGGAGTTTCAGCAAGAGAAAGATCTCCAGTAGACTTTGTATAGGCCCGCAACAGAATAATCCACCAGAATCCAGAGTCAACAGGAGCAACTCTGCCTATCGCACTCTCACCAAAATCCGCAACTATAGTATCAATTTTTCTAAGAGGATCATGAAGAACCTTGAAGCTCGCCGGCAGTACGCCCGCCCCAAGTTGAAAACGATCAACCTTTTTTTCCCAACCCTGTAAAAGGAGAGTTTTGAGAAGAAAATTTTTGACAATCTCCGGCTCCCCGTTCATTAGAAATGCTAAAGCGCTCGGCACAAAATCACGCACAAACACCTGCGCTTAGACAAAAGATCAATTTTAAATTAATTCAGAAGATTCGAAAAACAAAAACTGGTCTTGAATGAAAAAACACTATTTTCAAACCTGATCGTAGTTTAGAACCTCCTCAGAAGCATGATTCACAGCAGCAATCGTTCCAACAGGCTGGTTGCGAAAAAAAAACCAATGAACGACGAAAGGCCTCCCAGGCCTCAGCAATCATAGGGTGCGGCTCGAACGAATTCCTCGCAGACGACGCCGGAGTATCGAAGCCGCCAGACCTTATCCCGCTGGGAGAGTACATGTTCTCGAAGCCATCAATAGCACGAATGTTAATAGAAAGCTCGCTGAGCGATCTCTCATCGCAGGATCTCTGACGCTCGATGTTATGCTTCGGTTTCTCAAGCAACCGCGCGAGATCCAGATCTTCATCAATATCTGCCATGGAACAGTGTGACGCCACTTTCCTCATGCTTGAAATCCCGTCCATGCCGCACAGTGTTCTTTATAATTGCCACAACCCTACCGATTTTAAATCTTAAATCATCAGTCATCAATCAGGGAATCGAATGTCGCGGATTTGAATCTTATATCAGTTGACTCCCTGAAACCCTGAAAGGATAACTGAAAATTTCGTGGAAGCGAGAGCTGGATCTCGCAAACTTATTCCATGGACACCCGCATCTATCAGCTTCACGCAATTTTTCGACGGATTATATACAGGAGAAATGAAATTTATAATAGAATATTAATAAATACTATTTAGATCATTTTAATATTATTTTAATACAAATTAAAAAAAATAATATTTGTATAATTTTAATATAAATAAATAATTCAAATCATATTTGATTATTCTTTTTGGTGCCAAGTCATGAGTATATGACTTTTATAGAAATGAGAAATACTATTTAGATCTGTTGATGTAGTATCAAAAAAATTTATCCAATAAATTTTGTATATTATTTTATTAGTATTTATTTATTTATTAAATGATGCTCAAATCTCATTTGATGAATTTTTTGAATACAATGCCAATGAGTCTAAATAGCATTTCTCTAAACAATTATATAAACACTAAATTTTAAAATATTATATATGTACATACAATAAAATAATTTTCTATCACATAAATATAAAAATATCATGTAAACATAAGAAATATAATATTCATTTTTATAATTTTCTATTTGATAGTGTAAGAATAAGAATAAATAAGTGAAATAAGAGATAAGCTTCTGATAGCTCTCTAGCATGTGCCTCCATCTCTTAAGAACATCCACCCACTATTGTGTTTGAACGATCTCCAAAAAATCAACTTACAGGTTCTTTATGCTATCTACTCCAAGATATCATCGTTACAGGTATACCACAATATAGATTATGAAGGAATATTTGTATTTCTCAAATAATTTTGGTTTTATGCTTAGTTGATCTACCATGAAAGTCATACAATTATTAAGAGGTTTGATGGGGAATTTAGAGAATGAAAAGAAGATTTTATTTAATTTTTATTGATTTTGAAAATGCTTATGATATACGAATAGTTCTTTGGACATTCTTGAAGAGAAAATGAATTTGTTGCATATATTGTTGTTATTAGATATGTGAATAGCGGGGCTATAACATGTGTTCGATTACAAGTCAGTTTATCTAATGATTTTTTATTATTATTGTATTGAAACCAACTTACTGGTTCTTTATACTTTACTCCAAGAGATCATTGTTACAGGCATACACCAATAATCATGCAACAAGACATGTGACCATGAAGGCCTAAATAGAAAAATTAGAAGAATTATAGTATTTAATAAATATCCTTAAGAAATCAAATTTCATTGGGAGTCAAACTCTAATTAACAAACGAGCAGTGTCCAACAAATAATCCGTTAGATTTAGAGAGAGATTTAGAATCGTAAATTTTATTTAATTATTTTTTAATTTTCATGCGATTTTAATTATTTGGTGAGAATACGTCAACTAACTAGGTTTATTGGCCACAAATTTAGAGATTCAGTAATTAAACCGGGAGAAACTATTTGGAGGCTATTTGGTCACATTTATTGTTTCACCATTTCCGATCCTTAAATATAAAGAAACCCTAACACTCCTCTTATCATTATTTCGGAATTTGGATCGCACAATGGCTTCGATTGCCGAGGCAGGGATCTTAATCTCGGTTAGGCAGCCATTAATCTCAGGTAATTAATGGTGGGCCTGGCCTGAAGAACTTCTTAGGTCTCAGGTTTACGATTCCATGTTTCTTGTGCGGCGAGTCCTCCAAAACATGCACCTGCTTTGTAAGTTAATAGTTAATTTTATAGCTGTAATTCTTGGAAAAGATGTATAGATAACTCAGCTTAAAACATTATTTTATTGTTTTGAGCTTTGAAAAGCTCTATCTTTACACAATTCTTCATATACACACATCTATAAACATTAATCAATAGCTTCATTGAAATTTAGAGAAAAAAATTAGACAGTTTCTTAATAGAGGATATTTTCACCTATAAAATCACTCCATATACAAAAGCATTGATTCAATTTAGCACTGACATCTAAATAGCACTCTTAATAACATCTGCATGTCCACAAATCAGTAAAAGGGGGATGAGCTTCACCTATTGTATATATAGTGTGAAAAGAGAAAAGAGTGTATACTAGTGCTATTGCGGGCTCGAGACAGCGGAGTCCACGTTCGCCGGGTTCGGCGCCGACTCTCTCGACACCATGGAGATCGTGATGGGGCTCGAAGAGGCCTTCGGCATCACCGTCCAAGAGGACTCCGCCCGGACCATTACTTCCATCCAGGACGCCGCCGATCTGATCGACGGCCTTGTCCAAGCAAAATCAAGCTGAACTAAATTTATCTGAAAATTTATTTGCCCTCTGGATGACATGACTCTTCTTTCATTTGGGGCTTTTGCTTTTATAGTTGGGCTGCGCATTTGCTGCTGCTGCTTTCTGGATATGTTTCTTATAAAGTGTATACGCAGCACACCCAATCTCTCTAATAGTTGCAAAGGCATAGTACACTGAGCAGGATATCATTCATGTTACTGATTATGAATATTAAAATGGATTGGGTACTTTGTGAGATTATAAAGCTGGGGCTTCAGAGCTCAAATTGTAATACTTAAAAAGTTCTTACAATTATATTCATTGCAATTTCTATTATGTGATTTATTTATTACAGCAATGTCTAACTAATTTTAATTAGTTAAATGCATTAATCTTTATTAATTGCTACTATCAATAATATATTCTTACATAACATTGACTTATTTACTTAAATTAGAGTGTTTATTTAATAAAATAATAAGATTAGTATGTTTTATTGTAAATTTATATATTAACTTACTAAAATTATAGACTATTATTTAAATAAATCTTCATCAGATTTAATTATAATAATCGTATTATTCATAATCTCATTCTTAAATATCATATTGTGTTGAATAAGGAGTTTCAAAATACTTATAACCAATCAAAATTAAATTTTTAGACATGAAATTAAAAATATATATTTTAAATAAAATTCTAATAAATGTTATTTTTTGGGAGCATTTTTCTTATTTTTATCGTTTAACGCGAAGAGCATCCAAGTAATGAAAGTCCGGAGAATCCACCGGGCCAACAAATCAGCGGTCGAGCGATAGGTAAACTAAAGGAGGGACGTCGTCGAAGAACGAGAAATGGAGGTACAGAGTAGTTTCTCTTCCTGATCCTAAAGAGTCTTCAAGTTTCTATGCATATGAACCCCCCTAAACCCTATGCTCGCGCTCTTCTTTCATTTACGATTCACAGTTCTGGATTCGATTGTTCATCCTCGTCATTCTTCTTCTTGGCTCGGCTCTTCTATCCGGCGCTGCCCAGGTTCTTGACTCCGCTCTCTCTCTCTCTCTCTCTCTCTCTCTCTCTCTCTCTCTCTCTCTCTCTCTCCCCTTTTTTGTTGATTCGACCTCGCAGGTTGGAGATGGATGTTCTACGGATGGTGACTGCGGATCTGATGGGCTGCATTGCGATTCGTGCGGTTCCGTGTGTACTCCCATCAAGCCCACAGATCCAGAATCAGTGGTGCGACTGCTAATTTCTATCTCCTTTTCTTATTATTTAGATTTTCGACAGATTTCGATCTTGGTTTTAAACTGGATTTCTGCTTTCCTTTTTTTCTCTCTCAAACTCGATTGTGAGCATCGCCATATCTTCGATCTCGCGTAGAGTAATTATTGCGGAACCATTTTGCTGTCTTCCAATTCGGATTTATGCTTGATTTTTTTCCCACTCACGAACAGTTTCGAGTTTCGACATTTATTCGTTCTTACTTGAATGATGCGGAAGCATTTTTTTGCTTCTGCCTTCATTTTCCCCGTCACAGTTGGCATCGAGATTCGACGTATAAATCGGCATAATAAATGCTTCGAAAGGCTTTCTATGTTTGAAATTGATGGGCAACTGTAAGTCTGATTGATTAATTGATGGAACTTGGTTGGTGGATTTCAGAATAAGGGGCTTCCGTTCAATCGGTACTCATGGCTAACGACGCATAACTCGTATGCCTTAGCTGGATCGAATTCTGCCACCGGCTCCGAGCTCATCACTTTCACAAACCAGCAGGATACCGTCACCTCTCAGCTCCAAGTAAGCTTCCGATCTCTGTCTATCAGTAGTAGCTCTCTTTTTTCTATCAACGAAGTTACCATTCAACACTTTTCCCCTGTATTGCTCCCAAATTAGAGAATTCTTAAAATATTTTCTTGGTTATTCAGCTTAAAATCTTCAACTTATATTTATAAAAAATGCTATGAAAATTCAACAAAAATGTACGAAATCTCTAAATGGCTTCTTAGCCACACACTACACCTAACTAGGTCAAGTGTTCAATAGGAGGGCAGCCGGCGGTCAGATGTGCTGTGACAGTCTGATATTACAAAAATATATAGATTATTATCAATATTACATACTGATTTTGTAATATGTTGCGTAACTGCTTGACCAATTTATTTTTTTATATGAAAACAGATCATTGTTTTTTTTAAATGATTAGGATTTGTATTTAAAATGAGTTTTTTAGTATGCAAAAATAATTTAAGGTATTATATACATTACATTACCATATGCACAATATACAAGATATCAGCTCAAGTGCTGGCATCATGAGATCGTTGCAATATAATATTTGCTTTGCCCCCATATCAGAAAAAAAAAGAATTTTCTTTGATGAGACTCGATAATAATTAAAGATTAAAACTTTAGAAATGTGAATATTGAAAGCTTTGAATGGTTCGTATGTAATCTTTTATTACCTTTTTGACCGCTGGCTTCAAAGTTGAAATTTTATTAAATTTATATATCTTCTAAAAAAATATTAAAATTTAAAAAGTTAAATGTAATAAAAAATTATTATTAAATTTATTTTTGTTTTTGAGGCTTATAAAAATATATACTTTAAATTATAAATTTTAATTATTTATACTTCTTTAGAGATATTTAAGAGTAAGTAATATTTTTCAATTTTCTTTTGATCATCTTTGTTAGATTGGAACGTTAAACCAAGCAGACCAGTGAATTTTCTTGAACTTTGTTCTATGAAGTTCTTTTAGAAAAGTGTTAATGAAGGCCATAATTTTAGGGTCTGAGATAAGGAGGAGGATTTGAAAGGTACAAGTTTGACTAACACAACTTGTGCAAATTTTATTGCCATTACTATCTGGAATGGCCTTTACTTTCTTAGCTGGTATCATTTCATTTGCTTTCTAATAGTAGGTTAGGTAGTGGGCAACGGATTCTTCCTTGTACTTTCTTTGGCTTTTATAGTTGCCACTCTTGATCAATAATACTGCATATTCAGCTCTCAATCTTCATAAAAAGAAACTTCAGAATTGTTGATAGATATCTCATCTCCCTCAAAAAGTATCAAATCGTCATGTCGGGTTCAAAGATCACAAATCCACAGCATGCCTTATACTACTTAGAGCGACTTAACGGTCACCTTCAATGTGTTTCTTCAGGGCATTGTTTGATTGATTGAATAATTTGTGCGGGTGCAGAACGGGGCGAGGGGGCTGATGCTGGACATGTACGAATTCCTGAACGACATATGGCTGTGCCATTCCTTCGGAGGGAAGTGCTACAATTTCACCGCCTTTGTGAGTGAAAGTTTGAAAAGCTGCGCGTGTGCTTATTGAGCAAAAATGTTTAAGTGATAAAAAATGCAGGAACTAGCAGTGAACACGCTGAAAGAGGTGCGGATGTTTCTGGATGGGAATCCGCAGGAGGTGATCACGATATTCATCGAAGACTACGTGAACACACCGAAGGGGGTGAGCAAGGTGCTGGACGCAGCAGGGCTGTCCAAGTACATGTTCCCCATCTCCGCAATGCCAAGCCATGGCAGGGACTGGCCGCTCCTCAGTGACATCATCGCCGCCAACCACAGGCTCCTCGTCTTCTCTTCCAAGAGGAACAAGGAGGCCTCTGACGGCATCGCATACCAGTGGAACTACGTCCTCGAAAACCAATGCACGCCTCCTTTCCCTTCTCTTTTTCTTTCTTCCGTTCTTTTTGTTGTATGTGATAATGATGCTGATGAATATCTTGGCTCAGACGGGGATGGAGGGATGAAGGCAGGATCGTGCCCCAACAGAGGGGAGTCATTGCCAATGAACTCGAGCTCCAGGTCGCTGCTTCTCATGAACTACTTTCCCGATAATCCGAACAGCACAGCCGCCTGCTCGGATAACTCAGCGCCTCTCCTGGGCATGCTGGACGATTGCCATTCCCTCTCCGGGAACAGATGGCCCAATTACATTTCCGTAGACTTCTACAAAGAGGGAGGCCCTGCCCAAGCTCCTGATATTGCAAACGGCCACATGCTTTGCGGCTGTAACACCCTTGCTCTCTGCATTGTAAGTCCTCCCCCGTCATTTCCTTCTTCCTCTTCTGCTGCTGATCGTGATGTGTATTTCCTTTGCTGTTTCCAAACAAAGGAAACCGCGACATTCGGCAGCTGTAGAGCGCCTTCTCCGACGCGCTTGCCAAGGCAGTCCAACAGAAATAATCCTTCATCCTCGCAGGCTCCTTCCTCATCAGACGCCACCTCCTACCTTTTGCCTACCAAGAAGGGCTCTGCCTTCTTCTTCTTCGCACTTCTTCTGATCTCTTCTACCTAATTTTATTTCTTGGTGCATGCAACAATTTATTTAGTTTGCAGTTTACTCTTGTAGTTTACTCTGAAGAGGCATAGTTTGTAGCATCTATTTGCTGGTGGTTTAACAACAATCTGGGTGTCACATTTTTTATTTAATAATGTGTATGATAGAAACAAGTTTCATACATAGTAGAATTAGCAACAAAAACAACCTTTTTTTGGCTTTCTACTAAAAAAGCGAATTAAGTGGATCAACCTTTTTATTGGCTTGGGCCAAACACTCGCTGGTCGAGCTTTCTACAAAAAAAGCGATGCGGGTGTGGCGCTAATTAAAATAAAACCTCAATTTTATTTTTAAGACAGCATTTCATATGTGATCAACGAGTAAGCATGGTAACATTTTCTCTAAAACATAAAGGGGAAAAAAGCACTGTGGCGGGGGCACGCTTAAAGGTAAGAAAAACTTGGGCACAAAATACTTGTCTTGTCATTGGAAAAAAGAAGAACGCATGAAGTCTATAAGAGCACATAAAACTGCTTAATGATAAATAATAACAAAACCATGATTTCAAGAACAGATTGCTTCAGTTGCAAAAAGGGGATGGGCTTCCTATTCTGCAGGGGATGATGAAAAAGCTCCATAGCCGCCGCCCCCACCGCCACGCCCAAATGCAGGCCTTCCGCCTTCGCCTCCCTGCTTCACATCAGAAAAGGTTAGTAAATGAAAGTGCACCACAGAAGCAGCTATTTATGATTTTTTACATCAACAAAAAAACTTTAATATTAATCTCTCCAACAATATAGTTGGCAGTCTTCCCGTACAACAATAATTCATCCCAGTGTGTTTTTGCTATAGCCATCAAGAAAAAGAATCGATAAAAGCCCTGCAAGGAGGAAGCTGCCAAGAGAAGCTATTCCTTATAAAAGAACAAAAGAAACTACATTGCAATCACTACAAAAAGAATGCCCTATATTACAATCACAACGGAATTGCTGCAAGCCGAAATTTGTTTTGCTAGAAACTGGTGATTAATTATTGAAAATTGCAAAGCATAGGAACTTTTCGATGAATGAATATAACTGAAGATCTCTTAAAGCAAATGAAAAGAGCAAGACGTGGTGGTGATGGTTTTTGCAGAAGACTTGAATGTAGCAGTTTACTTGTTTCCAAAGAAGGAAGAAAAGATGAAGACATGTATGTAAAAGCTTTTGATTCATCTAACTTTAAAATGTTCAGCAGAAGAGTTAACAACAAACTGTTGATCGACTGATGAGATGCTGCTAGTGCTCCATTCCAAAATCTTTCAAAAAAGCAATGCAAAGCACGACCAGTACAGAATCAAGAAAGTTTTTGAAGAGTAGCACATAAAGAGCAGAACATGTGAAAAAAGAAACCTGGGCCAATCAACATCCTCAAGATAATCAATACCAACGGCTAACCACCGATACATTATGTGCTAAATTCTGATAATCTAATGCAAGCTGAAGCACCGATAGTCAAAGGAATAATTAATGAAAATTGGCACCAGAAGATGACTAACTAGTGATGATAGAAGAAAGTATAGCACAAGACTCTGCTAGAAATAAAAGAGTCTATAAATCACCCAAAGGACTGAGATTACTAACAGGATTAGAGAGAAATAAAACCACTGCGCCGAACAAAGTGATGTGCTAAGAAAAATGTTAGGAAGACACTTGTTTTACGCCAACTTTTACAATCAAAGAGTTTATGATTAAAAGATCAGTGTTATAGGCCAATCAAGCGATGTTCTTAATCACAATCAAGTTACATGTTAAATTGCATAACTGGGCAATGGTGAATGCAATGAGCACCAGAATATCTACGAAATAGCAAGCACTTATTATCATGGAAATTTTAAGCATGCAATCATTATATAGAAAGCTAAGAAACTGATGATTTGCATTAATAGAGGTTTGTTATTTTTTATAATTTTACTTTTCAAATTAAAATCCCAATAAATTCTTCCTCTTGTTCAATAGTGTGTTGCTACTCATCTTCATTGAACTACCCTTATCCCAATCTTCAACATGTAAAGGCTCATACCTAGTCATGTGTAAAATAAATAACAATTATACATTTCAACTCAGAAAAATCGGAACTAATGCAAAAGCAGCTCAATATTACCAAATAGCATAGCATGTTCGTTGCATTATCCTGTCTTTCTGCAACGTGCTGGATAATAATTTTAATTCTGGTGACTTGTCAGCAGCATAGTTGTATATGTTATCAAGCAATGTTTGGCATAAAGGATTTAAATAATTCAGTAAATCCTTGAATTTAAGAATTAAAAGATCTTGACAATGTTTGGTATGACTTAGTCAATCATAAGATCAATCAAGAGACAATGTTCTACAAACTCTTAGAATTCAAAGATATATCATTAATACATAAATTACACCTAAATATCCATATTTAATTGATATAAAGGAGTTGACTAATTATATTGAGCAACTTAATTAAAATATATCAACATATAATAATAATAATTAGGTATTATTTATTTACCAATTCACATTTAGTCTGTCAATAAGCTTTCAAATTTATGATTATTTCAATTCATAGCTAAATATTACTAATATTAATTATAACATTTAATTTGTATTTTTACCTTAAAAAATATCAAAAATTTTCATTATCTCAGGTGACAGCAGTTCAAATCCTTTGGCTGCGTTTTTACCTACAAGAGTATCAAGATCAAGCTCCTGCAATTCATCTTCTCCCTCTCCTACAATAGCTTGCTTTTATTTTTCTCAACGAACTTTGCAATCTCCTCCATGCAGCTTTTTAATCATGCTTAGTGTCTAAATCATCAAATTGCCCAAACTCTCAAATTTAGAGATTCGAAGTTATTACCATATTAATCTGTATCCTGACTCTCATCTCATCCCCCCCTTCTCCCTTTTTTCCTTGGGGCATTCTCTTATCATCTTTGTTTTCGCTTCACTTCACATCCCATTTCACTTGCATCTCAATCTCTCACCTTAATTTCTCTTCTTAAGAAACATGGGCTAAGTGATGGTTTAACTAGTATCAAGAAAGTATTATATTCCAAAATCAAATGCACAAGCACAAACAACGAAGATAGTGATTATAAAACAATTTTTACCCTGAATGATGGCTGATATTCCGGAGGAGCGCCGCTCTTATCCCCGCCAAAATCACCCCCGCCACGAGGTCCACCACGATATCCATCCCTATCACCAAATCTCGGCCTGTCGCCCTCAAAACGAGGCGGCCCCCTCGGCCGATCGCCAGGTGGTCCGGAGCCGAAAGGACGAGAAGGAGGCTTCGAAGATTTCTTGAGCGTAGCAGGCACAATCTCCGATGGGAGGTTGAGAAACGTCCTCAGAAACTCGATTCCATCGTTTGTAAGGTACCAGTAATAGTGCATCCAAGCGAACGTTTCCCTAACGTATTCCTTAGACTTGAAGCTCTGCATCAGTTTGATCACCTGAAGATTAGGCACGTCGATCTCGGGATGCTTTGACAAATTATAATCCTTCTTAGCGTACAGGACTCCCTCTGACAAATAGAAGCACGAATTAGGAACAGAAAATAGCAATCAAATCGAAGTTCAAGAAATATGGATCGAAACATAAACGTTTCCTGATATAATGATTGTTACCTTGGAAGAGATACTTGCTGATCTCATAACGATTCTTCTTAGGTATGATCTGATAAAAAAGAAGGCATAGCAGACATTTCAGAAGAAGAACAATAGATAATGGATGCGATTACGGAGGGGAGAGGACTGTTCTTACCATGGTTACGGCTGAGACACGGGAATTGGGAAACAGAAGCCTGCGCCGGAGCAACAAAGCTAGCAGATGTGCGTTGTGGGACAGAAGACGAACCCTAGATCTATGTTTCATCTCATTTTATAGTTCAACGGATGACTCTGATCTTTAGTCTCAATGATCGAACGGACAACGCAGCGGTTAGTTTTCTCTTCTGCAAAATGAACCATTTACGAATACAAATGATCTCATATCTTATTTGTGTCCCGAATTTTTTATAATTTCCAAAGGAGTAATTGAAGTTCATTCAATAATAATAATAATAATAATAATAATAATAATAATAATAATAATATAATTATAAAAAAAGATTTGATTTCTAAATACCTCCCAATTTTATTTTATGAGATAAAATAATTATTTTGTATGTAAATTTTAGTCATCCAATATAATTAAATTTTTTCTTGAATATGGGATAAATATGCAAATTAAATTTTCCAGCATTAGTGTATGAAAATATAGAGCTTCCTATGCAATTTTCTGAATTTTATATTTTCAATCAATAATTTAAAATTGGAAATAAAAAAAAAACAATAATTTATAATAAGAAAATTTCTTAATCTCCAATTAAATTTTCATAAAATTTGAAGTTAAATAATAAAAATGTACATTTAATTTGAATTTGGTTCACAATTAACCATAGAAAAATAAAATAAGACAAGATTTAATTTTAAAATTGAAGCACTAATAACTAAATTGTTAATAAACAGTTAAACATCAGTTGCGAGATTGGGCAACACAGGTTTTATATTGTTGTAGCTGGTCTAACCCGAGCCAACTCGAGTTGACCAGATGCTACAAAGTTATTCCCAGCACATTCCAGCTCAATAAACCTTCCCCACACTTGGAGGAAGGTTTGGCATTCCTTACAATCCCAATCAACGGAAGCTCAGAAGCAAGAAGCCCAATTGTAGGCTGAATCGCGAGCTCTGCTCATAGACGTGGGAGCTGGTTGGATTGGCTCAAGGCTTAATAGAGGGATCTAGTGAGCTTTCTTGGAGCTTTGGTTTTCACATGGTATTAATTTTTATTTTGTAAGAAATTGAGCTATGTAATCAAATCAATGAGATTTTAATTTTTAATATGTTCAAACTTTTTATTTTGCTCCCAAGATAGTATTACATGCATTCTAAATATATATATATATATATATATATATATATAGAGCTTTTTTACATCTTAAAGATGTTGCCACTATGGAAGCAAAATTTTAATTCGGTTTTACTTGAAATTCTTTATATAAATTAACTGTGCAAAGTGTCACAACTTGCTTTGTTGTAAGATTTAATTAAAATATTATATATATATTATAAGAAAATAAAAATATCAAATGATGAATATTTATAAATTAAATATTCTCATCAATTGAAATTATGGGGATTCATTTAATAACAATCTTCTTTTAAGGAGATGAATCTTCAATAGACAATATATGATCAATAAAATGTGAATATCCAGTCTAAATTTAGAAGCCCAATTGCTGAACTAAAGCAGACTGCAATAGCCATTACAGCATCTGCAATCGTACTTGCATCTAAACAAGTTGTGCCTGTGACTGCACAAATGTCCAGGCATCAGTCAATGCTGTTATTAGATGATGGTGGCGAAGACATATTATGGTCTAGTCCTTGTTTTTTATTTGATCTAATCGCAGAATCTTGCTGCTTCAAATGGCAGAAGAATCGAGCAAAAAAAATGATCCATGCACTTGATTACATTTCAACCGAAATCTTAATCAATCACGCCATTAAACCAGTAACAGAGATGCTTCAATTCATTCAACTACTAAACAATTTACAACGAGTACTTCAACAAATAGAGTAGGGCACTCCAAAGATTAACTAAATGAAAGCTGAAGCCCTGACAGAATATAAAAGCCATACATCAATAAAATTGTAAGCCCTGACAGAATATAAAAGCCAAACATCAATAAAATTGTACGGTGGATCAACAAAATTTGACAGTTTTACATGCCACACACAATCATATATATATATATATATATATAGCATTAGCATTAAGAAGTTTAATTAAATGAGCCAATATATTATCAAAAAGAGGTTTAAGTTTTTAATTGATGGCAATGATCAAAAATCCGACGGATACGTACATGAGGAAGACAGGGTAGAGGGCGAGGGCCTTTCTTCTGGGATGGACGGCGGCACTGATGAAAGGGTAGGCAGCCCAGGCGCTCCACGCCAGGGTTATGGAGACCGCTGCGATCTTCAGGACGATGTTTCCCCTTAGCAGGCACAAGAAAGCCCCGATGTCCAGAGGGAACAGGCAGTACCCTAGCAAGCTCAGGCTTTGGAAGAAAATTATGTGCCCTCCCTATCATCACAATATATATCATCAGCTATATGCATGCACACATGCATGCTATTATTGATTAATTATGCTTACCAAAAGCACAACATTCAGGGTAAGGATTACAGCGCCGGCGGCGAGAACAGCAAATGCGACGGCAAACACTTCCGACTGTCATGGAAAAACGTTAATACGACATGTCCGGTTGAAACAATTATCAAAAGTAGTTAAAGTGTATGATTTATCCTTAAATTCAAGCGAACCAAACGACACTCATTAAAATAAATCATATTATAAAATGATCATAAAAAATGAATATGCGCTGACATTATTCTGGCATCTTTTTTTAGTATCCTGTTTTAACATGAACAAATTTATAAATTCAAGATTTTTAATAGGGTCATCAAATGATCTATATTTAATATACTTAAACAATCTAACACAACATTCTCTAATCTTATTTTTCATTGGAGCCACTCTAACCTAGCTAGCTACAAATGAACTAAAATCTCATCATATTCTTTAAAGTATGCCTACTCATCCATCTTAGCATTTTTATCTCCTCAACATTGATTCATTAATAAGTTTTTTCATTGAGGTTAATATTCTGCCCAAAATACATTACTAACCTTTAAACAGCCCTATAAAATTCCCTTTTACTCTATAAAATTTACCTTTACTTTAGAGTGAGATTTTTCAATCACAGCACTCCAAAGGCTCTTACCATTTCATCCTACTAGCTTAAATCCTATTAATCACATTGCCTGTTATTTCACCATTATTCTGTACAATTGAGCCAAGTTACTTGAATCTTTCACCTTTTTGGATCACACAGTCCCCAATAGTTATGTCCTCAATATTCAAATTTCTAATATGGTTAAACTTATACACAATATAATTCATTTAGTTTTACTAAGATGTTAACACAATTCTCCAAATCTTGAGTTTTTCTTTAATCCCATCCTTAGATTAACTGTGCAGTGTCACAACTAGCTATATTGTATAATTGCATAAAAATATTATATATATATATATATATATATGTTTCAAGAAAATAAAAATACCAAATGATGAATATTTCTATATTAAATAGTCTCCTCAATTGAAATTGAGGAAATTCATTTGATAACAATCTTTTTTTAAGAAGATGAATCTTCAATAGATAATATATAATCAATAAATCATATATTAAGAAACTTCTCCTATATGTTCAGTAGAAACATCTATAATTAATGCAAAAAAAAGATGAACAAATAGCAAAACCTTGATGAAATTCAATGACAAGCCACCTTGGGATTAACATATACATATTTTTTTAATAGCATCATCATAAGCAACTAGAATTATTTTTTTCCAAAATTCTCCAAAGAACTCATGATCATAAGGTTTTTTTAAATCAATAAAAATTAATTAAAGATATACTATTCTTACTTCTACAAGCTTCTTAAAAAATATATAACCTATATGAGAGATCTACCAAGCATAAAACCAAACTTGTTTTGTAAGATTTTGAATATTTTGTTGTAATTGTTTTGAATCATTCTCCCAAAAATTTCAAAGTATAGCTCATTAACTTGATTCTCATATAATTTGCACAACCTTACACATTACTTTTATTCTTATAAATAGAAATAATAATATTTCTCCATTGATCTGACATCATTTTAATATTCAAAATTGTATCAAATGATTTGGTGAGCCAATAAATTCTTTCACCATCTAGATATTTTTGCACATCAATAAAAATGACATTTGATCATACAATGTTTTCACTCTTCATACAAAATTATATTAAATAGCTAACTCATATTAATACTATTAATGGTATTTGGTACAACCGTCATTAAAAAAATTATTAAGAAAATTCATTCATTTATATATAATGTCTTTATCCTTAAAATATTATATTGTGTTTATCATCTAAGATAAATTATATTTAAGTCAAGCTTTTAGCCCAATTATCTCTTAATTTGGCTACCATGCTCCCTTTTCCAACAATAGTTAGTTCCATCAATAGAGTCTAACTATTCATATAAAGCATTAAAAGGCGCAATCTAGTATCACAAACAATAATCTTAAAGATTCACAAGTTCGTTTAGATTTCATCCAAATTTTGTCATTTTTTTCATAAAAACCATTCTTCACAATAATTTTCTTTTTTAATTTTTTCTTGAATATCTTAATTGACTACCA
This sequence comes from Gastrodia elata, assembly GCA_016760335.1. Classification (NCBI taxonomy): domain Eukaryota; kingdom Viridiplantae; phylum Streptophyta; class Magnoliopsida; order Asparagales; family Orchidaceae; genus Gastrodia; species Gastrodia elata. Next base: position 241,006 of record JACERR010000025.1, read on the forward strand.
AACATCTTAACTACTAGGTGCTCTTCATTTCAATTCACCAAACATAAATTAAGCATATAAATTCCAAATAAGATTAGTTTTTCCATCAAAATTCTATTATTCAATCTTTAAAACTTCATGCTAAATATATTTATATTATCAATCTGAAAATTCCACAATTCAATCTTCAAATATATCTTAGATTTAGTATTATTTTTATTATCCTTTATTTACAAATATAAAATCAACAATTTATTAGGTTAGCAATAGGGGTGGCAATTTTACCCGAAACTCGAAACTCGTTCGAAAATCGAATCGAACTCGACTCGAAATTTTGAGTCGAATCGAACTCGACTCGAAATTTTCGAGTCGATTATCGAGTTGAATATTTGGACTCGAACTCAATACGAGTAGAGTTCGAGTTAGGATTGACTCGACTTGAATTGGGTTCGAGTCAACTCGAAATATACTGCCAGTTAATGCATAAGTATATAAAGCCACATATCTTAATTGAAATATACCGCAGCACAGTCGGGTGCAACGCTCGCTCGACACCCGACTGGCTGCGGTTCGAATCCTCGAAACGGCAAAATAATGTTTTAATTTTTTCAAGTTGACTCGAATTGAGTTCGAGTCAACTCGATCTCGAATTTGAATGAGTCGAATTTGACTCGACTCGAACTCGGTTCAAGTTCGAGTCGTGTTCGAGTTGAGTTTAACTCGAAAATTTCGAGTTCGAGTTAAGCCTAACTCGCTCGAACTCGAATCGAAGCCAGCCCTAGTTAGCAAGCTATTACCCAGAATAATATTATACTATTTGCAATATAATAAATCTATTTTCCTTAAAAGAAAATAATCAACTTGAGTATGAGCCTCAATTTTGCAAATGAAAACATATCCCTTTTTAAAAATAAATATTACTAATCATAAAATCAAAGTAAAAGCAAACACATTGATTTTTTTTATTAACCTCCAAAATCAAAATAACAATTGAAAATAATAAAGTATTTAGCCAATCTTCCATTGAATTAAATCTCCTCCACAAATAACATTTCATATTGGAAAATTCTTAGAACTAATTCATCTAAATCAAACCAAATTATTTTTTCTATATACTCACATCTAATCCTATTTGAAGATTATAAACACCTACAATATTGGAAATAATCACATCAATTACAAACTTTAAGAATATAATTTTAGCTCTCACCTGCTTAACTTCCACAATACCACCCTTAATATTTGTATCCAAGATGATGTCAATTCAATTTATATACAATTCTTACTACCCAAGCACCATAGAAAATATAAAAAATTTATCCTCTTATTAATTAGAATATCAATCAACTCCAAAATTTTGCTAGTAAGAGTTCCAATATCCAACTTGGTTTTGTGTTGAACTAGCTAGTTTGCCCATATTTGTCCATAATGCAAGAACCCTCGCTCATTTAACACTACACCTAAGCACCAATGTAACAACCTTTGCATGCTTTCACAACATCCAGGCAATGTGGTGTGTTGTGTTCAAGGGACACCCTAGCTCTAACATAATTTATTAATAAATTCATGATAAATTTATTTGATAAGGTTTTGCACTGTAGTTAGCTACATAGCATAACTCATATTTCTCATTTGGAACTTGGAACAAGATACTTTAGAAAAAATAATAAAGTAAGAGAAATATTTTACTAAATAAATTGATATCATAGATCTAAGACATACATCAATATTTTCAAGGCACAAAACCAACCCAATCAAAATAATGCATATCAAATTCTCAGCTCAAGTATGTCATTAAACTCCTTTATGAAAAAGAAATGCTATAAAAACCCATATGAAATAGTGCCAAAATGGAATAATGGAGAAGGTTTAAAAAAATTATCATAATCAAAGTGACACCTGCAAAACATATGCTTTTCTCAATCATTATGGAAATAAATTCCATTAACAATTCCATCAAAAGGTCAATCTAGAACATCTACTAGATATAATGGGATTCACAAAATTTTATGCTAGTTGTCGACTACCTAACGCAACCCTCCTTTTTCACATCCGGGGATTGAGACCCGACAAGGGAGAAGTTTGAAGCCATCTACTAAATCCTTCGATGTATAAAAGGCTCTAAGTAGAAGGCATGTTCAAAATTAATAAAAACAAAGAGTTATATTTTTTCAAAATGCTAACTACAAAACCTCTTCCATATAAAAATTAACCATTGGATATTGCACTTATTCATAGAGAACTTTGGCCATAAGGAGAAGTAAGGAACACAAGGTAACAACTAGAAGTATTACAACAACAACAATACCAAGCCTTTATCCCACTAGGAGGGGTCATCTACAAGATTTTTTTGTTCCCATTGTGCACAATCAAATAGAAGGCCCTCATTAAGCTCCAAATAGAGAATATCCTTTCTAATATTTTCTTCCCATATCTTTTTTGGTCTTCATCTACCTCTTTTAACAGTTAGAAACAGTATTAAAATAAAATCCAAGGCCACCCATTCCACTTAAGAAGGAGAAATTTGGTCATGCGGAGAAGCAAGAAACATGTAGTAACACCACGAAACAATGCAAAAACAGAATGAGGATGAAGAGAATGCTACAAAAATTAAATAAGTTTTCAATTAAATCAATGAACTTGTTCTATGGTAACAACACAAACTAATCTAATTAAGTAATCCCATTATCCATCATTGCACAAAACATATTGAAAGTAATCATTATTTCATTAAAGAGGTACTTGATAATTTTATTGTCTAAATAACTTGCAATCCATCAAAAACTTATAATAGCAGACATTCGCACTAGGGTTCAGGGCAGCTATGAGGGTTTGAATTACAAGCCGTGGACTACTAGTATTGAAGAGAAATATTAAAGCATAGTTCGTCAATGTCACAAATCCTCTCCACCTTTTCCTTTTTAAGGTATCCTCAAGCATCTACTAGGGACTTCTAAATGCATTAATACACAGCACCAATGTAGGCAATATTTTTTATCCAATTATTATGTTTCAACTTATGTATTTCCAATTCTAGATGATTTTATTAACAAATCATAAAGTGCTCAAGAGATTCTTGGCCAGACCTTTTTCCCTATTTTATATCCCATAGAAATTTCATTTGATGAAAATTTGCAATCAAAACTAGCTAGTATTTTAGAAATATGCGAGTCACTAGCATAAAAATTATGTTTGGCGACTTGTAAATAGATTTAATGAGGTTCTATTGAGACCATAAGTCAGATCAAGATCGCTCATAATGGTGTACAATAACCTATAAATATTAATATAGTAAGCATTTCACAAAAAAAAAAAAAAAAAAACTGGACAACATGCTTGGTATCACTTCAGTTATACTAACTAAAGATCATCTAAAGAATATTTTTTATGAGGGATTCCTAGTGAAACATTACAAAGATTTCTTGACAAATTTAGTAAGGAAGGCATTCATCAGATTAAGTGCCATGGCCCATGGTGACTCAACACAATTAAGACATGTAAGGATCTGCAATGGTGCAAAGTTGTTCATATCTAGAAATTTCTTAGAAAAGCTTAAATCCAAAGAAGTACATCACACGACACTTTGTACATCCATGAATCGCCCAAAAAATATTGATAATAAGATAATTATCATAAAAAAAAGAGACAAAAGCAGCAAAAAACCATCCACACTAAATATAGTGAAAGTGAAATGTAAACCGCTATATAAGTTCATACATCACATTAGTCTTATCAATTCTCATTGCCGGTAAACCATGCCCACCATAAAAAGTTAGTATATTATTATAATATCCACACAACAACATCCTATAAAATTAAACAAAGCATGACTAAAACATATACCATAGTTCCAAACCAGGAACTAGCGAACTGCAGGCACTACTCATTGCCTCTACCCTATGGCGCATGGGCACTCTGAAATACTAAAACATATAATCCCCTGTGTTAAAAAAATGACACTTGTTTGACATGTGCCAGTCATTATAAATTTAAGTAAAAAGCAATTAACAAATAGTTGTGTTCAAGACTTACCATAACAATTAAATTTTAATCTTCAACTATAATCTACAGATATAAATTTGCCTCGCACAAGCGTATATCAATCTATGTATCTATGTATCTATCTATATATCTTTAAATATATAAAGTGACAACAACATTCAAGTATGTTTCTTAGCATTATTTTAGATAAGATGTATATGCATAAAATTGATGAATAAAAAACAATTGATTATAAAAATCTTCAGTACATGATTGATAATTATTATATTATTTTTTATTTTTTAATATGTATTTTACAAAGAACCTTATGCTAATATATATATATATATACATATATATTTATAAAACATGTTGCATTTTATAAATCCAGAACAAAAGGTGTACAACAAAAATAAAAATTGGCTACCTCAACACTATGCTACTATATATATATAAACATAAAATCATTTTTTCTCATGCAATTCTCACTCATGTATTTGAATATTATATATCAAGACATAAGAAGATGGGTTTAATTACATACACTTTTCTCGATTAATAAAAACCAATGTTAAACATATAATTGTTATGAAATGCGATACATGTGTGAGCAATAGAGATTCTAAACTTCTAAATGTAGTAGCATAACGGTATCTCCAAAATGTCTCAATCCAGGGTTTGATAGTAAATTTTAATAAAATTTTAGAAGAATGCGGTGAATTCCCTAAAATCAATGTTACCCAACACCTTATGAAAAATATTCATTCTCCAACTAGTACTATTCAACCTTCTTGGGAGGTACAAGATTCTATCATTTTGCTCGATACTAGGGTTACTGATTAGGTTCAGGCAGGCCTCAGTACAGGTTTCTGTCCCTATGCTGGATGACAGGGTGACCTATTAGTTGAAGACGGGCCTCAATTCATCGTTTGACAAAGATTTTGATGTGGAGCAAATGTACAAAGATAATGAATTTGAAAATCAGGGGGCTTGCTTTTATAAACTTTAGAAGAAGGGTTCCAATTCCTTTAAAAATATTTCAAGATATTATCAAATGAAAAAAAAAGAAGGCACTGAACCAGAAGCTTGAGATGAGGGTTATGATTTCATTTACATATATGATTCTTTGCTTTAATAGGTTCTCCTTTTGTGAGAATCTTTGAGGGGTTTGGTAATGATATTTTCATATTTTTTGCTTTTAATTTTTGCTTGTTTAATTATATTTAATTTCTTTAATGGTTATCATCCTATATCTAGTAGTGCTCTTTATCTTTAATGTGTTCAACTCCTCGCACGCTCTCGCTTAAGATGAGGTGAGACTGAGTAAAGGGTTGATGGAGTAGAGAGATCAACACGCTTCCCTTGAGCACAGAGATATCTATGTGCATTTGAGAACATAGATGAAAATCTAGTTCCATCTGCACTAGATAAGGAATGCTGATAAAATCTCAAGAAACTACCATTTAGACATTAAGGTCCGAAGTCATGAGATCTCGTATGAGGTCGGCTAAAGACAACCTTAGGGTTTAATGGTGAGTAACCCATGTGTGTGAGAGATCACTAGTGGGTTTAACGATCAGTAGCCCTTTGAGATGTAAGTTAAAATTCTCATAAGTTAATAAGTATGAGCTCAATAATATCTAGATAAGTCGAAATATAGTTGATCAGCCTAACACTCCTTGATCCTTTATCATTGGAATCAATCCTCGTATTTTAGCTTTACTTGCATGATTAGATTCAATTTAGTTAACAGCAATCCAATTTCATTGTTTAAGAATAGATGAGAAATTAGTAGCTAGTGCCCTTCACTTAGTCTCTGAGGATGATAATTTCTGGGACTCACCATCCCTGTATTACTCCGACCATGTGCATTCGCGTGTGAACAAAAGTCACCCATAAATTGTGGCTTGTCAAGCATCTATACGACCAAGTATGTATATACGGCTGAATGTTGGCCAACAAAGAAAAAACTCACCAATAAAATATGTATTACAGAGATGAGAATGCTTAGGTGGATGAGTGGATATACTCATAATGATCGAACGAGAAATGATTTTATCCGTACCAAAGTTGTGTGGCTCCAATTGTGGATAAGATTAGAGAATACCATTTTAGATGGTTTTAGGCATATTAAATGTAGAAAAATTGTGTTTATAAAATTTTCCCATATTAAAAGAAGAAGAGGAAGACCAAAATAGATATGGAAAGAAGGTATTATAAAGGGTCTTCTTGGTTTGAAACTTAGGTATGGGCATCTATTTGATCATGCACAATGGAAACAAGAGGTTCATGTAGCCGACCCCAACTAGTAGGATTAAAGCTCGGTGTTGTTGTTTTTGTTACGGTACCAACGACCTATATATAAGAATTTCTTGGGTGTAAATCAAAATAAATTCAATAAAATTCAGCTTTCTATTTTTCATACAATGATATGATGATCATAGATAAGAAAAGAAAGAAGTTTAATCTTCAAGCAAAAGGGTTAACGCGATTGCAATAGTTGTGTGTGGCGCATCAGAGGGGTAATGTCTTACTCATACAAAGATACGAATGAAGTTCTTCGGCGACTAGCTTCACAGTAATAAGCATATACTAACACGGTTGAAGAATTCGAGTACGCCCTCAGTTATCAACGAGAGAATGACAGAGTAACGAGAAAAGAAAAGACAATCATAGAACAGGAAGATTCCCCTTAAATCATCCAATGACGGATATAAATCCTATTAGCAGTCAATTTTTTATGCAGCAAAATTTAGTGCGATGTATTGAATCAAGCACATGAGTCGCCATATATATTTACATTGTTTGGACATCAAGCTGACTTTTTTGAGATGAATGAATGTTCCTGATATTTAAACTAACAACTGGTAGAGACCGCACTTTTCTTGTAAATTACAAGCAAAAATTGGCAGGCATGCGCGTAAACCTCTAGAAAAAGCGGAGAGTTGTGATATCTTGCTGCGCAATGCGCACTAAAAATTCAAAGAAGAAGAAGAAAATCAGTCTTACTTTTTTAACGGACGCAGACCAGGAGAGGGTGAGCCCTAAGAAAACGATAAAAAAGAAAGGTCCCCAGAGATCCCAATCCCTGAGAGCCTTCCCGGGGTCCTCGCGGTACGGATTAGGGAAAACAACTAGCTTGAGATTACTGACGATCCGTGATAGATCCCTCTTCACGGTGTCCCAGACTGGCTCCGTGAGGGTGTTCGCCGGGGCCCCGAACGCATCGGAGGCGATTCCCTGACGCGAGGCGCCGGATGCAGAAGGGTCGGCCGAGGAAACCGGTAACACGGACGGCACCGGCACCGGCATCGATTCAGGCGGCCTGTGGTAGGATGGAGGCGGGAGATTGGAATTGATGAAAGGAGTGGAGGAGACGGGGATGGAAGCACGGGGAGGGCTAGGCTGCCTAGCCGGGAGGACGGTGGCCGGCCCTGGCTGAACCCTGTCGTAGATGAGGCTCTCGATTTCATCGATGTCCGATTGCGAGGACGGATGGAGCGGGATCGTGTGTCCGTTCGACATCTGAGCGCCGGCGAGAATCCACCGAAGAGGGAACAGACACTCTTGGATCTGCGGACTGCGGCAACAGGCTTTTGATCGATCGTATGTTAAATTTTCAAATATTTAAATTCAATTAATTACTCAATAATTCATATTATTTTGATACTTTTATATGTTTATATTTAACGCAAATGTTTAATATATTAAACACAAATCATAGAACTTTTATTATAAATTATATATATATATGATTTAGATATAATTAAGTAGCATATGTTTAATTAAATGAGAGTAAAGAAACATACAGTTACACATAAGAAAATATATGCAATTTAATAAGCAACACTCCGACCTTAAATGTCTATTCATACATAGATGTTAGACTGTTAACCCCACTGCCGTATTTAAATTACAATAAAATTTTTTATAGTACTTAATAATGTTTTAAGAACATTTATCACATATGAGATATTCCAAAAAGTAAATTATCAATTCATGACTAGTGATAATATGTAGCAAAAATTTGAGATGACATTACTACTAAAATAGTATTGTGGCATTACTTTAGAACATTAGTATATATATTTATTTTAGTAATAAAAATAATGATCACGCAAAATGAATAATAAGCAAGATAAAATTTAAGGCACAATAGCTATAAATTGACACTTAGTAATGAAATAGTTATTTGGCTATTAATAAATAATAAATATTGTCCATATCTCTTATTGATAGTTGAAGATGCTATAAATAGCATTGGTTAGATCTCAGCAGTGTGGAACTCATCAATTCATCTGGTATTGGCAACATGTCTTCAAATATGATAGCATACTTTCACTTCTCGCCACTTGTTAACTGCCTCTGTGGCTCTCCGTGCGAATGGGGATGAAGCCAAGGTTAGCCTTTCCATTTACCTTACCTATCTCCTTGCATCTGCATTGAGACACGACTAACACGCCAGTTCAAAATCCTCGACAATTCAAATGCAATTTTGAACTGCCCCCTCAAGTCTCTCCCCTTTTGATGTTTATGGTGCCTATATACATGTTGCCTCTGCTCCACAATGGGCTTCCTCCTCTATGTAACTGCCTTCTTGCCAGGCATGATGATTTTATTAGCACCAAAGGTGGTCTCATTCGAGGAGTCACCATCTGAATTGATATCTTTCCTAGTTCAGGTTCATGATCATTTGCTCAAGTCGTCATAGGATCCCTTTCAAAGTAAATTGAATCTTTAATTCTTAATATGGAAATTCAAAAAATAGCAAAGCCTTTTAGTTCTACCTCATTGAAAAATTTAGTAGGGCCAATCTGTTAGCAAACGACACGGACGAGTTTCCGTTGGTGTTACCAAAACAATACTTCTGAAATAAAACAAGAAATAAAATAACAATACAAACCAATCACAGCATAAACCACAAGGACATCCAAAGAAAAAGGTTTACTTGGAAAATGCAAGAGTGGAAAAAAATAACAGAGCCACATGTGATGGCTCAGTATCAGATTAGAGGTCTTGACCCAACACTGAGTGCCACTGTAGTACTTAATACTAAATTAGTATTCCATAATCTATTATTAAGCACTACTAAGGTAAATGATCTATAATATAGGGAAAATAGATATATTATAAGAGAATAAATATGCATTCCACTACATTCATCTAGAAAAGTAAAAGAAAAATATTCGTCCATAATTTAATAAATAGTATAGCCCTAAATATTTAAACTACAACATTAATACATATTTACCTCCATATCAGCGCATGTTCCCTCTTTCGCAGATTACGTATGAGTTAATTAGGTGCTTTGGCACCTCCTCCAAGACCGACCAACAAGATTACACCATGTCAACACTACTAACAGAAAATACTTCACCCTTTACATAAAAAATACCCCCTTTATCCTTTTTGCTCTGGTAAAGAGGTTGGATTCCTGTTGCAACGGTTGTACTATGCCCAAGCAAGTCTTAGTCTCCAAGATTTTGAAAGGTGGAACAATCTTCTGCGAGTAAAAGCATGTTGATAATCATTCATATATTGATTTCAAGCCTATACAAAAAGCTCAAAATAGATGTAGAAATCTCTCAAGATGAAGATGTATGAAGCTCTAGAGAAAAGCTACAAAAAATGCTTGCAAGAAGGAGAAAAGAGAAATTGCTTTCTATTGGCCATATTAAACAATGGACTGTTGTAAGAATTAGTCCAATGATGTATCCAGTTTTCTACCAATCACAATTCATACAGTGAACTGTGGATGAATTAAATCAGAAGATTTCAGCTCAGATTAACATTAAATGAGTGAATGATGGATCGAACTTTCACTTCACAGAAACCAGTTCAATAATTGTAAGCCATAAAAGACAGGTAATGTAATCACAAACTACTAATTACATATATATATATATATATATATATATATATATGTTCATGTACATATAAATGTACATATCAAACTAAGAAAATAGAATATCCAGATGTGAGGGCAGCCAGGAATTGATCGGCCAAACCCTTTGAACTTCCATAGGCCAAAAAACCTTGAAGGCTCAATCAAGGAGATTGCTTGGCAAGTTATGTGATGCGCACCTTTAAAAGCATGTTAAAATATGATTTTAAAGCTCCATTGAATATATCAAAACTTAAGTAAATAACCTGAATAGCACTACCGTGTGATAGTTAGAAGGCATATTGGAGTGTGTCCAGAATAGAGTTTTGCATGGCAGGTTGTCTGCCTAGATTAAAAATAATACTAAGCCGTATATTTGAATATGAAAAACCTTTATGTGCCGATGAAACTTCCTTAGTTCTTGGGCCCATCAATATCAGGCTGAATCATAACAAAAATGGTGCGGATTGTAAGATTTGAATGCGTTTCTAAATGGTTTCTAGTTCCCTGCCTGTTTATGCGTATGGAATTGTTCCTAGAAGGCCTGGTTCTAGGGATTGCCCCAGCTTCAAGGTTTCTGTATCGCCTCACCCTAAAAAGTTATGGGAGAGTAGGCTGAGCATAAAGAGTTGTTGCCGTTTGAGGCTTTTAATGTTCAAAAGGTTTTGTGTAATAACAAAGCAAACCTGAAACTGGCAATAACAAAGCAAACCTGCAATCCGATCAGGAATGTAGCGTACAGAGGCCCAAGCATGCATTCCTCCACTCGAGTAATCCAATACCCAAAACTTATCAATAACCCCAAGAGTATTTGAGAGATGCAGCATATCTTGAGCTGATGAATTAAGATTCCTGATAGAATGAGAATCACTTTCACCAAAACCTGGAAGATCAAATGTGATAAGACGTACACCAAAGTTCTACAACAAAGATTATTTGATGCTAGTACCTGTAAAAGAAAGCAGTTGATAAGGCTGCTCAACTACAAAAGATATTATCATCATGCATCAACACATTGATACACATTACATTCATTAAAGCAACATAAACAGCAATTCTTACCTGCTAATCGAGACGAAAGAAGAGCATGTGGAGAAATCATGGTGAATCTAACCCTTTCAGCTGACACCCCTTGTTCGTTGTAGGCCATAACTCTTCCATCTGGAAGTTAGACTAGCAGTCGGTGGATGTATGTACAGTTTCTCTGGCAGTTGAACTGGAACTTTGTGGTTGCTATTTACATTCAAAGCTGCTAATGATTTCAAGTTATTAAAGAATAAGATCCAATACATCAATATTTAAAATCAATAAAAAACTACAAGAAAAGAGAGACTTGCAGAAAAATTCTGAACAAGTGATACATAGACGATAGCAACAGACATTCACGAAGTTCAAAAACACGTGCATTAAGCTTCTACCCACGTGGAAATGAATGTAAAACTGAGCAATTTGTTTACAATTTAATCGTACTGATAAAAGAACAAAAAAACTTAAGATTTACTCACATTATTGAAATAGATGGAATGCATCCTACTATAATTGGGGAAGGCACACTCAAGGAACTAGGGTATAATCAAGAGCAATTACAGATGCATGCAACTTTGAGTGCATTTTTTGCTATTTGAAACTTTTTTAGTGAAAACCTGAAACTTCTTTCAAGCGCAATGTAGCATGACGATAAGACCTGATATTGATAATAATGCAATGCATCTATAAATACTATATAAACCGACACATGAGAGAAAAATTAGAGAGAATGATTAGTTCATGAAGGAAAAATTAGATATAAAATGCACAGCAGCAGAGTCGAGCGGATAAATAATAAAAAATATATAGGTGGGATTCATAAACCAAAATGCATGACAGCGATTATTATTTTAACACTCGGTTTGATGCAGGACAAGCAACACATAAGAACATCATGATTAGGGCAATGGGTTGTTGAGTTATTTTGCATTGTATTTACCTTTGGTGTTGTAATAACTCAATGTCGTTACTTTACAAATTAGGTCAAAATCTCGACTCTAACATCAGGATCCCAGGGAACTTCAAATTAGGGCAAACAAAAAATACATTTAGATGAGAATAAAATTTAGATCAATGTACCATAGTTTGGGAGAAATCCGGATAACAAAAACTCCCGCATTATTTTCTAAGCTTTTTAAATTCAAAAAATCCAGAACATCAAAATGTGTTCGGATTCATCAATTTCATGTCATTATGTTAAGAATATTATTTAAAGGCCGCTCGAGAAGTTTCATAAATTTCAGAGTGCCGATTTGATCTCAATTAATTTTTGAAGTTTAAAACTTCAGAAATTAATTAAAAATAAAATATTGCTCCGAATCAAAAAAATTTGGCGCGAGGGTGTTTGTTACATCATAACACACCTCGGTATCAAGTTTAGTTATTTTTGGACGCAAAACTGCGCAAAAATACAAAAAATTTAACTTTAAGTAGTTATTTAAAAAATTTTTAAGGAATTTTCTTTCCCCCCTCCCGATTCCTGATCGGTCAGGAGGTGGAAGGTTTTGCCAGGAGGACCCCACCTGGAAGACTATTCCTCTTCCCCCTCCCCTTCTTCCTCTACTTAAACCCCCTCCCTTTCTTCTTCCCCACAAACTCCCTCACCTTCCCCACAATAGCAGCAGCCCCTCCCTCCCCCTTCCCCACAAGCCAGTTCTCCTCCTCAGCCCCCTCTCCTTGCTGCCAGCCTCCTCACCTTGCTGCCAGCCCCCTCTCCCAGCCAGCCACCAGCTCTAGCAACCACCCCAGTCACCCCATTCGGACCCTCCAAACCAGCCAGCCCCCCCTCCGGCCTCCCTACTTCGGCAACCCCTCCGACTTCCAGCTTCCTTCAGCTACATCCGGCTTCCCTCTATTTTCCGGCAACTTTAACCAAGGTGAGAGGAGAAGGAAAAGAGGAGAAAATTGAGAAGAAAAAAAAGGAAGGAAATGGAGGAGAAATTTTGGTAATATTATTATTTAATATTCCTTATTATACAAATATTAGTCATACACATTACTATTGTTCTCATTAATTAATAATGAGTAGTACAAATATTATAAAATAACTATTACTTCAATTCAGACATATTTCATTCTAATATTTTATTATTATTATTATTTTCTGCAATTTAATTTCAATTATTTTCATTCTGCTTTTACTTTTATATATTATTATTATTATTATCATTAAATGAAGATAATAATAATGCTAACATAATGTAAAAGCAAAAGAAAAATAGAATGAAAAAAAAGATAATAATTACTCTTAAGAACATTGGCTAAAAGCTAATTTAAAATATCCAAATCTAAATACAGATCCAAAAATTGAACTGTCAAATTTTGGATCTTAACTAACAAAGGCACCAAGTACATGATGTATATTACTTTTTTATACTTTACTGTTGCTTAGCTTTATTTCTTCGCTTTGAGCCAAAATTTATATTGAAGCTTCGTTGGTTGTTCGGAACTAACGTAACATTCGTGGTTAGCTACTGAAAAAATGACATCAGTAGCATTCATGGTTGTTACTCAAAAATAACATCAGTAATATTCGTGGTTAGTCACTGGAAAAGTACATCAGTGACATTCGTGTGTTACTGAAAAATGACATCAGTAACATTTGTGGGTTTCTGGAAAAATGACATCAGCAACATTCGTGGGTTACTGAAAAAATGACATCAGTAACATTCGTGGTAGGTTACTAAAAAAATGACACCAGTAACCTACATTTTGTGATAACACTTATTGCAAGAAATTTTTATTCATTTTGCGCTATTGCTTTACTTTTTCTGCATGATTATTACACCCTTATTTCCACTAATCGCATCTCTGCTTTTATAAAAATGTAATATTATTTTATTTATTACGGTACTGAGAATTTCAATTCCGATATTGTTTTCTGTAAAAAACCAGGTCAAGTATTTTCGAGAGAGCTTGATTAAGAACTTTAAAACTTAAATTATAAAATTCCCGATGAATCTACGACACTGCTTTACTTTTACTTTTATTTTTATTTTTCCTTTTATTTCAGTTTATCTTTATGAACTTTGTAAAGAGGAATGTTAGAAATTTTTGTAATATGAAATATTAAATGAATGAGAAATATCTCTTGACTTTTGTATGTGTATTTCCTTTTCTCTTAAATTGCTTAATATGATCCTGCGGTATGTGAACACCTGAATGCCGAAACAATTCCTGTTGAGCCGGCATCGGAATATCACAGGTGTCGGGTTGTATTTAGAGTTAGTGTTGATGTTCTTGTGGTATCATATTTGGTATTTGTTATTTTATAATTCAGGGAATGTGATAGTAGTTACTATAGTTACATGTATTTTTGTATGCTCATTTGAGAGAAATAATAAATAAATAACTCTTTTCTTCCATTTGAGAGAAACTTGCTCTTGGAGTGTTGGAGACGATGGTGTACATAACTACGTCAACTCCTGGGTTTATGAATAGCAGCAAGGTCACCGATGTACGTATAACACCGGTAAAATATCTGTGTTTTGAATATTCTTCTGCTTGCTTTTCAATTTGCCTCTTCCCATTCCTCCATATTTCTTTTGAAATACCGACGTGTTGTTCTTGCACCCGCTATCAATTCCCCGCCTTAGTGTTTCTACGCTATTACGACTTCATACCTGTTCAAAATCCCCCTCAATAATTGAAAAAAATTGAGAATTTGAAACATCACCGTATCATTTTTGGTATCAGAGCAAGGTTTCGAGATCTCATCCTTCAAAAAATTTGTTTAGAATTCTAAGAGCTTTATGCCATATTTTTTTAGTAATCTTAATTAAATCTTTTTGCATTCAAATTAATGTTTTCTATTTCAGTATAATATCGAGGATGACATTATTTTTAAGTAAGGAAGTTTGTAATGACCCTAGATCATTTTGAGAATGACATTAAAATCCCGCTAAATTCAAATTCTATTGTTTTCCCGCAAATCTCATTTTTCGGTTGCATCTCCCGTTAAAATCTATTTTCGTCAAGATTTTCTGATACACATTGATTAAATTTTTGATTGAAGATTTTTCTCAAATCCAATTAATGATAAATTGAAATTTAAATTTGTCATTAAGCACTTATTAAATTTGAAGAAGGGAAGACAGGAAACGAAGGTCTTAGAAACCGTCGACAATTAAGACCAACGGTTCTATCATGAAAGAAATGTGAATCGCCCGACTCCTTCAGCTCTCGTGATCACGCGATTTCCTTATTTCCCTAATTCCCGTAACCTACGATCATTTCAGCGTCTCCCTGGCCGAACGAATCGGGTGTGCGTTACGCACACACACCCTATTTAACCGAGCGTATGCCATTCGGTTTCTCCCCACTCAATCGCTCGTTACTCTCGACCCCCTCGCCTCTTCCTCTCTTCCGCTCGAGATGTAAGAGCATACCTGAGTCGACGGCGAGACGTATCGGTGGGAGTGTCCTGTGCGACCAGCAACGAGAGCCGACGGGAGCACTGTCGACACCTCAGTACGCACGCACGACCCGATCCTTTCGCCTCTGCGCCGATCGCTGCTCTCCCCTTCCGCTCGATTCTGCGCCAACCCTTCTGTACGTTTGACTGAGTATAAGGTACGATCTCCTTGCCCTTCTTCTTTTACCTTCAACCGATCGAGAGAGAGAGTCGAATGCTAGGAGTATCAATTTAAGGAGATTAGTAAACCACAATTATTCTATTTTTAATAGAGTTGCCTATGAAGTTTTGTAGGTAAATATATATATATATATATATATAATCTTATTAAACATTCCCTTATTAAATCCATGATTAAGTGAATTTCTTGAGGGAGATTAGACAACTAATGATATTTTTGAATAGATCTATTGTAATGGGCAGTGTTCTATTTTTTTTATTTTTTTTTATTTTTTTTCTCTTTGTTGCTTGTCATGCTTAAGGCGATTGGTTATAAAGATATATTAGTCGTTGCCAAGAATGGATTGATCCTTTCGAGAGATTGATCAATTCATTGAGTTTCAAGATCATTAAAATAAACAAACCTATGAATATAATCAGCACTTTATATATGTCATTTTCACATACATTACCTTATAGATTGATTTTATAATGATTTTATCTAATCAAATAATCAATCTCTTGGGTCTATGATTTAACCTACTTGCTTGATTTCTTTAAGCATTTATTGATTAAATTGGTCAAGAATATGATTGATCCTTTGAAATTCATAGTTCCTAACCTAAGTCTTAAAATCTTAAGAGGATCTAAAATATTGAGAGAACCATAAACTAATCAAAATCAACTTAGAAAAAATAATATATGCTTTAATAATAAAGAAAAATATTGTCAAAGACTAATAAAATTACAAAACATAACTTTTGCAGAGACATCAAGTCTCTTAGTACACATCAGAATTGCGTGTGATTCGTTTATTTTCTACACAAAAGTACACTGAATATTATTTTTATGCTTTTTACTTTCATTACTGTTTAAGCATGCTTTGAGTTTGTTTTATATTATTACTTAATATGTTATTCTTATTACTAATAATGTAAGAGAAATAAAATCATATTTATGTATCTTGTGAATGTTGCAAAAAGGGTTCCGAAATGGAGCATGAATAGGTTAGGGACGGGGCTAGTCCTCGAGATCTATAAGGGTGCCATTTTGAGCCTTTGAGGGGGCTCAAGTGAAGGTTATGCTTAAATGCATGCTTGTTGCCATCTGGAGCCTTTAAGGGGCCCAAGTGAAGATTATGCTTAAATATATATGAACTCAATTTCATGGTTCTGGCCTTGCCTATCATAACTGCTATTATTGCTTCATAATATTATAAACATAAACATAAACATGAATTTATGCTATTATTGCTTTTCCGTTTGAAAATTTGGCATGTGATAAAATGACATTTATTCTGCAGGAGATATGATTATCGTTTGTTTGAAATAAAATATATTTTCCTGCAATTATTACCATTTTTGTTTTTCGCTTTTGCTTAAAGTATATTTTTAATATCCTTTGTATTTAGAATAAGCACTAAAGCATTATTTTTATAATGCCAGATCAGATACAGCTGAAGGAGGCTAATATAATTTAAAATCATAGCGCGAAAAATTAACGAATTCTAACTGTCCCTTCATGGGATAATTATTTTCTGTATAATGAAAGTTATGTAATAACTTCTGTGTGTTATTTACTTTAAATTGAATGAATGTTAGTTCTTTGTACTTGAATGGCTTTGGGTGTTTGTTTAATTGCTATTTTATTTTACCGTCAATATGATCCTGTAGATGCATCCGATGTTAGTTTGGTTGCTACCAACCTTGCTTTAATAATAAATATAGACATTGTCAAAGACTAATAAAATTACAAAACATAACTTTTGCAGACACATCGAGTCTCTTAGTACCACATCAGAATTGTGTGTGATTCGTTTATTTTCTACACAAAGGTACACTGGATATTATTTATATGTTTTTACTTTTATTACTGCTTAAGCATCACTTTGAGCTTATTTTGTATTATTATTTAATGTGTTATTCTTACTACTAATGATGTAAGAGAAACAAAATCATGTTTATGTATCTTGTGAATGTTGCAAAAAGGGTTCCGAAATGGAGCATGAATAAGTTAGGGACGGGGCTAGTCCTCGAGAGCTATAAGGGTGCCATTTGGTTTGAGGGGGCCCATGTGAAGGTTATGCTTAAATGTATATGAATCCTGCCTCATGGTTCTGACCTTGCCCATCAGAACTGCTATTATTGCTTCATAATATCATAGACATAAATATAAACATGAATTTTTATACTATTATTATTTTTCCATTTGAAAATTTGGCATATGACAAAATGACATTTATTCTGCAGGAGACATAATTATTGTTTGTTTGAAATAAAATATATTTTATTACAATTATTATCATTTTTGCCTTCCGCTTTTGCTTAAAATATATTCTTAATATCATTTGTATTTAGAATATGCACTAAGGCATTATTTTTGTAATGCCAGATCAGATACAGCTGGAGGAGGCTGATCTAGTTTAAAGTCATGGCGCGGGAAATTAACGAATTCTAACTGTCCCTTCATGGGATAATTATTTTCTGTATAATAACAGTTTTGTAATAACTTCTGTATGTTATTTACTTTAAATTAAATGAATATTAGTTCTTTATACTTGAATGACTTTGGATATTTGTTTAACTGCTATTTTACTTCACCGCAATATGATCCTGCGGAGAGATGCATTCGATGTTAGTTTGGTTGCTACCAACCTAACATGGGTCATCACAGTTAGCCTGACCCAACGCCATATAAACCGGCCTTGTCTTCATCCATCAACCAGTTTAAGCCTAACGAACC
This sequence comes from Gastrodia elata, assembly GCA_016760335.1. Taxonomy (NCBI): domain Eukaryota; kingdom Viridiplantae; phylum Streptophyta; class Magnoliopsida; order Asparagales; family Orchidaceae; genus Gastrodia; species Gastrodia elata. Next base: position 259,191 of record JACERR010000025.1, read on the forward strand.
CGATTTGGGTACGATGAAGCCATTTTGCACACGATAAACTTTCGGGCAGCATTGTGATCAATCCAGAGCTCTAATTTCAGTGTTGTTTGCGTCAATGGAATCTTGAAAGCAATGGCTACGCTCCAGTAATAATTTTGAAAGAAGATTAGCACTTAAATAAGAAGGAAGAAAGCTGAAAGTTTTGCCTCGTGAGTGGTGATCCGTTCGCCCTCACGCGAATTGTCCTATTATTTTCTTGCATTTTTAGCTTTCTAATCTGAAATTTGCTTTAAATATTGAGATATGTGTTTACATATCAATAGCAAATTGTGCACAAGTTTAGTATTTTTGCCTAAGAGTGAAGCTCCACCTCATATTAATCAACCAATTGATCCCAAAACCTACCCTAACTTCTATGTGATTTCATTGTGAGTGTGTGTGCCATCTGAATAACCCTCCTTTAATGTATTTACTATATTAAATCTGAAATTAAAACAGCTAGTTACTCAATTTGTGTTAGTGATTTATTGTATTTCTTTACTATTTTCAATATATTTAGTTTGCAATACTGTATTGCATGTTATTTAAACTTTAGCAAATTAAGGGTATCAAGGCTAACCAAGAATTGATTAAGGTTAAACTAGCAATTTGAGTGTTTAAAGAGTTCTATGACTAGAATAGAAGATCAAATTAGGCAAATCTTAGAGGCAATGCACTTGAGGAACATACAACATCCTCAACCACCACATACTCATTCAACACCCCAAACAAGATCTAGGGCACATCGTGACTTTTCACCTCAACCTAGGGATGAATACCCTTATAAGATTAGATATACCAAATTATAGGAGATGTGCAGAATTCATAGGAATAAAGACTTTGAGGATGCCTTTAATGATGGGGATGACCCAATTTAGCAAGATTAAAGTAGAAGCTCTTATATATGATGAAACTCCCAATTCTAACAAGTTTTTAGCCTGGGTGACCCCAAACAAGTTTATAGGAGATGTGCAGAATTCATAGGAATAAAGACTTTGAGAAATTATTAGATAGACATATTTTGATGATCATCAGCAAGTCAGCTTGCCCGCATGAAATTGATTAGCCATATCAAAATCTTTTGGAATAACTGCTTCTAAAAGAAAATGAGAAGTAATCGTAGGAGAAACACGTGAGTAGAGATGCGAGAGATTTTGATGATCATCAGTGAGTGACATATTTTGATGATCATCAGCGAGACAACTTGCTCGCATGAAATTGATTAGCCATGTCAAAATCTTTTGGAATAACTGCTTCTAAAAGAAAATGAGAAGTAATCGTAGGAGAATCATGTGAGTAGAGATGCGAGAGATTTTGCATGAAAAACATTGCCCATATTATCATCATAAATAATTTAGACACCTAACCCATCTTAAGACACCCACTAGTATTGCTTCAAAATTACTTTATGCAACTGTGTCAATTCCATCTAATTCATCACAAAAGATTGTATTGATGCAAAATATCACATTAAAGATGAAGAATGGGGCTAACTATTGGTTGATTCGAATTATCGCCATACCTTTGACTTCTGATGCTCAACTTGCAATTATCCAACCTAGGGAGCCTGAGAGTTTGTCCTTGCATATTTTGTAAATTTGGTAAGATACCATACCTTACATCATTCTGAAGGGAATCAAATCTTACACGTCAAAAAAGTTTCCCCCGATAGTGAGGAATCTACCATTCCACCACATGTTATGGATCTATTTAAGAACTATCTAGAGATCTCATTGAAGATCTTCTAAATGAGTTACCACCCCTATGAGAGATTCAACATGCTATTAATTTATTACTGGGTTCTTAATTTCCTAGCTTGACGCACTGCCACCATAATCTTGTGGACAAAAAGAGCTGCAATAATAACTAGTACTCCAAAAAAGTTTCTTATAAGAGAGTTTGAGCCCATGCATTTAATAGGCACTGCACTTAAAATTTTATCATCATTCCACCCACAAACAAACGATCAAATCGAAGTGGTAACTAAGTCCTTAGGGAATCTCTTAAAGAGTTAGTAGGGGAGAATTTAGTCGCTTGGAATTTACACCTTTTTATAGTAAAATTTGCCTACAATAGCATTATTTCTAGGATAATAAAAGAAAACCAATTGAAATTATTTATGAGTACAATCCTAAAAAACTAGTAGACCTAGTTAGTTTGCCTTTCCATACATAATCTGATGTTGCCTTTATTTTGCTAAGCATTTTTATAAAATACATCATGAAGTTAAAAATCATATTAAGAATATTAATAAATATTATGCTGCAAAAGCTAACAATGACTAGATGTAATAGAGATTTCAATGAAGGTGCCTGTGCTCATTCGCAATGGCCCAAAGCAATATTACCTGACAAAATATAAAAAGCTTCATGCTAAACTAGCAGAACTTTTCAAGGCCCATAAGAAAATTGAGTTGAATGCTTACTTGATTAATTTGCTTTCTAACATGTTTAGAAATTATATATTCAATATTGAAGATTTAATTCCATATCCTAAGAAATTTTTACAAGAATATGCAGATACTTCTTCAAAGGAGCAGATCGATAAACTGTTAACAGAAACTCTCTAATTTTCCTTTCTTAAATTTTAATGCTATTATTTCTAATGAGATTATTGCAAGAAAGTAGGATGAGAAAAGATTCATGATGCAATTTAAGGACAAACCACCATTGGAGGGCACTTGGTTGTCATATGAGGAATTCAAGGCTCAACCATGATTTATTTGACGACTACATTGACTTTAACTCTGCGGCGCAGAGTTCTCATGGGAGGGAGAATCTGATACAGGACAGCCAACACACATGAGGAGGATCAAGACTTGGGGAATGTGTTGTTGAGTTTCTTTGAATCATATTTACATTTTATGTCATATTGTACTTAGTTTTAATGTCGGTGTTGTGGCATTGTATTTAATAACTTGAATTAATCCCAACTGCTAACGCAATCACGATCTGATTAGGATTACAAGTCTACAATAAACCGCAACTACATATACACACATGTAATCACCATTTTATACAATGAATAAAATAATTTGATCTCCTCCGGCCTAATCTCAATCTCCTCTTCTCTATTCCCACTCTCCACTGCCATGTCCGCTCGCTTCGTGGTATCAGAGCAAGATTCTTCCTCGACAAGAAGTCATGAACTTCCTCAAATCGCGCCGATCTAGATTCGATTGCTGCTTCCAAGTTTGGCTCAATCATGATCGACTAAGTCCCAATCTCAAGCCGAAGCTGCTATGCCACTTCCCAAACCTAGTGCAATTGACATCTCTTCGTCAAATCTACTGCTATTGAGTCCATGAATGTGGAATCTAACACCAGCGACAACTCTATCCGATGCAGCAACTCTGCCTCTGCAATCAAAACAAAAAACCTCAAATTTTTGATGACCAGCATCAACTATATGATTCACACTCCACTTAGAACTACCCCATTTGGCGGATGTGTAACGTGTACCGATCCCACTCCTCACTAATAACCCCAAATGCACAACTTGGATCTCCATCGATGAAAACCTGATAGCAGCCCTCTACTCTATCATATCTCCCTCAATCCTCCCCTACATACTATAAGCTGACTCATGTGTCGAAGTTTAGCTCACCCTAGAAAATTCCTTCAATCCTCAAATCGTTCCAGAGTTGTACCACTTAAAAATGAACTCCACAATGAATCCCAAAGAGACAGATCCATGAATGAGTACCTCTCTGAATTCAAATCGTTGGTGGACAAAATAGCTGCAACCGGTTCTAAAGTTAACATCAAAGATATCATCCTCTACACCATTCAGCAATAACCAGAACCTCCTCCCTCCAAAAAGATAATTCTGCGATCCTCAACCACTCCAACCGTCCTAACCTGGCACATACGGCTAGGACATCCGAGCCATAATATTAACCACCTCCTCATCAAGCAACTTTCGTGCATCGGCCAGAGCAGCTCCATATTTCTTTGTTCTACATGCATCACAGAAAAACATCACAAATTACATTTTCCCAAACAGTCAACTACAAATTCTATGTCATTTTCATAGATGATTGCTTGCCGTTTACATGGCTCTTTCCATTAAAATTCAAATATGAAACTATAAAAAAATTCATTCACCTCCAAAAACTCATTGAATGCCAAATCAACAAAAGAATCAAAGTACTTCAATTTGAAGGGAGTGGAGAATACAACTCAACACTCTACCACAACCTACTTAAAAACCTTGACATACATCACCAAATGTCTTGTCCATACATCACTCAGCAAAATGGAGTTGCGGAGCAAGAACATCGACACACACTAGAAACCACGCGTTCCCTCCACCAAACAGCCCACTTACCCAAGAGCTTCTGGGCTCCTGTCACTCTCACCTCTATGTACCTAATCAACCAATTACCTTATCCAAACACTAATAATAGTTCACCCTTTCAAATCCTATACAAAACTAGACCGTTTATGTTTCTCTCTTCTTCCGTCCACAAAAGCATCCAAACTGAAACCAAGAACTCTACCCTTCATATTCCTCGGCTACTCCCAAAATCACAAAAGGCTACATTTGCTACAATCCAAAAATATCCAACTCTCTAATCTCCCATCACGTTAAATTCATCAAAGACGTACTTCCTCATCCCATATCAACTACGAGTGCAACTTCATCCTACCAACTCTCTCCCACACCACTTACTCTAATTCCAATCTCCACCACAGCCATACAAAAACCAACCAAAACTCCGGACCAATCAACCACCCCTCTCAACCACATACCTCATCAAATAGTTCAATTCAGTCGACCTCCTCAAACTCTTCCTCTTCAGATTCCAAGCCATCTCTTCTTGTCTATGAACTCACCCCTCCATCCAAATCGTAAGCCCCCATCCCCACTCATCCCATGCAAACCCACCTAAAAATAAGAATCATAAAATCCAAACCACTATTCAACCTCACCCACACAACACCACATCAACCTGATCCTACCTCCTACAACACCGCAGCCAAAATGAAGCATTGGAAGCTAGCCATGAAAAACGAGTACCGTGCCCTGATAGAACAGCAAACCAAAACATTCGTACCTCCAAAATCACATCAGAATGTCCTCGGCTGCAAATGAACGTACCTAATGAAAGTAAAAAATGACAACATGGTGGCCCGCTACAAAGCCCAACTAGTGGTCCAAAGATTCAAACAAAATTATAGTGCAGACTACCTAGAAACATTCAGCCTTGTTGCAGAAATTGCCAACTACATAAATCCAGCTCACTATTGCCACTAACTTCAAATGGCTAGCATTCCAATTGGACGTATCGAATGCTTTTCTACATGGGCAACTCAACAAAACGGTCCTACATGAAACAACTGAGTAGATTTGAAGATCAGAATCTTCCCAACTACATCTGCAAACTAAACAAAGCCATCTACGACTTCAAACAGTCATCCCGTCAATAGTATTCCGCTCTCACAGAATTTGTTCACTCCAAAGGGCACAGAACCAACAAAGCAGATCCCTCTCTTCATAATGAACTGCACACCCAACCAACCATATCTACACCCTAAATTACGTGAATGACATCCTCATAACAAGCCCGAACCAAACAATTCTCAACTCCTCATTCAAGTCCTCACTCAGGTTTCGGATGAAGCATTTGGAAACACCAGCAAAATTTCTCGGCATTCAGCTCACCAATAACAACCTGTCCCATGATATGTCAAGCAGACTACGCATCCAGCATCCTGAAAAACTCTGGTATGAAGCACTGTAAAATTGCTCTCACTCCCATTGCCGGCCAAACCCCAAAATCCACACCATCTCCACCCTTCAACCAACCAAAATTATACATGAAATTCGTCGGCTCCTTGCAATACCTATTGATATTAGCCTTGTCGTCAACAAGATATGCCAACACATGCATAATCCTACTCAAACACACTTTGATCAACTCAAATGCATTCTATGATACGATACATCAAATGCACCCTCTAGCTCGGAATTCCAATCGATCCTGACACCATGTACCTTCGAGCATATGCGGACTCTGACTGGGCTAGAGACACCAAAGACAGAAAGCCACAACTGGCTATTGCATCCTCTTAGGTAACACTCCAATATCAAGCGCCAAGAAACAAAGCAAGATCTTCAGATCCTCCACAGAAGCAAAACATAGAGCTCTATCCACTACAGCCATGAACATTGTTTGGTTACGCAGACTACTGCAAAAATTCAGCATTCCTCAATCCCGACCAACTCCGTTATTCTGCGACAATATCTCAGCAATTTCCCTCGCAAGAATCCTGTCTTTCACACCAGAACAAAGCACGTAGAAGTCGATTGTCACTTCATTCGAGATTGCATCATACGACAAGAAGTTGAGTTGCTTCACACACATGCCAAAGAGAAAGCAGCAAACATCCTAACCTAACCTCTATCCACAGCTCAATTTGTCAAACTTCGGTCCAAACTCACCACCCAGAACAAGATGGCTCATTTGGGGGGATAATAACAGACTAAATTAATATCAGTCGCTAACATAATCACAAACTGGTCAGGATCGCAAGTCCCCAACAAACCGCAGCTATATATACACGCATGTATTGATCATTTTATACATTGAATAAAAACACTCTGATCTCTCACCTAATCTCAGTCTCCTCTTCTCTATTCCTGTTCTCCATTGCCATTTCCACTATCTTCAATATTTAATGTTTGTTATTTTAAACTTTCATGAGATGTGATGGTAGGTACCAATGCATATATAAATATCTATATGTATATATATAAATATATGTATATATATTTATTTATTTCTTTGTATGCTCAATTAAGATGAATGATGAAGGAAATAGTCTTTTTCTCCATTTGTGAGAAACTTGCTCTTGCAAGAGAGTTGGAGAAGGTGGCGTTCATAACCACGTCGACTATTGTACGCATGCACAGCGGCAAGGCCGCCGGGGTGTGTATAATCCAGGTTAAATTAATGTGTTCTTTGTTTTTCTTCAACTTGCATTTCAATTTTATCTCTTCCCATTATTCCACTTTTCTTCCACAATATTGATGTTGCTCTTGCATCCACTGTCAATTCCCCGCCTTTCTGTTTCTACAGCGTTCCAACTTCTTCTCCATCCAAAGTCCCTCTCAAAAATTAAAAAAAAATGAGAATTTGAAAATTCACACCACAATTGTTCTCATAAAAAAAATTAAACTCAAATAAGAAAATGAATCTAATCTTTATAATTTGTTATTATTAAAAACTGATATTTTTAATACAATGATAAATGATAAAAGATAAAATTATTCGTAGAATACACAAATAATTTACAAATGAAACATACAATCATGAGTATTCATAAAAAACACATCCATGTACAATTGTATTAAACGAATTATCTGACTTCTCATGGCATCATGTGAGCAGGGAAAGGTACTACAAGGCTGGGTGGATGGCAGCTTGGGTGCAGGGCATGGCACAGCACAGCACAGCACAAACATTTTGGTTATTTGCCTTTTCAAAAAGCATTAAACTTGAAAAAGCTGGTTTGGTTTGGCTAGGCTAAAATTCTACAGTTTTTTTTATTAGCTGAATGAAAATACAACTATTTAAGATGGTTCCCAGAGAATCCGGAAACTGTTTAATAGTTTGTTCAACAGGTATTAAGTTGTGCAAACAGCCTTAAGATAAAAAATGCTTTGGTGAGTTGCAGCAAGAGGGACAACAAGATATCAGTGAAAGAAATTACTAATCTAGTTAATTTAACACATCAAATAACATTTTGACGCATTTTCTCATTAACTCAAGGAATAATAACATTTTGATATTGTGAAGCCAGAATTGTCAATACAGAACATGAAAAAGAAAAGAAAAACAGATGAAAGGGGTAAACAATAATGAAATAGGGGAAGCCTAGAAATTATTCCACTAAATGTTGGTTCTCTCATTATAGCTGTCCCCTCGCCTCTACCCTCATTGTGCTTTATACCACAATATTTTCAGTAGCGATGACAAAGTAATCAAAGGCAGATACCAAATGAAATGATTAAGCAGTACAAAAGTGAGCGAAATAAATGTTCATTTTAGCTCCAAGGAGAAAAAGTAAGTTAAAAAAAATAAAAAAGGCACTAACATGCTTATGATTATAAACATCGTTATCTATAAACTACAACCAATGCAAAAAGTGATGTTTCAAGCATTCGTTCCGCCTTCATAGAGCTCAGATGGCAGAATATCTGCATAATCAACAAGCAACTAGCTTTTGGGCCCCTTATGCCTATCAAGATCAGACGCATGGTACTCAAATTAGAAGAAATTAAGCTCAAAATGGTTCAGACATCGCTAAGCTTGACTTAGCAAATTTAAGCTAAGGTTGATACAAGCTACTAAATCTGGCTTTAGCTGATACGAGTGTGTTAAGCTCTTTGATTGCCGGAAAAAGTTTAGCTAGTTTAAACTAAATAAGTTGAAAAACAGTTCGGCTCACTTTTACACTTGAACTAGATTAAAATTAGCGTATTAATATATTAATATATAGTAATGGTACTTTTATTTTAATAATTTACTAACATATTAATTAGTACATAGCTGAAAAGACTTAGGATTATAAACAGGTTTATAAATAACATCCATCCATAGCAAAAAAAGGGTTACATACCAAGCCTCGATTCCGCCTCCACAGTACTCAGATGGTGCAAATAATTTTTGGGCCCCTCGATAGGCACAAACGAGGGGCCCAGAAACTATTTGACATTTGTGCCTATCAAGATCAGACATGCCACTAAACTTAGAGGAAGCTTATCTAACACAGTCCATGCAATCATTTGTACAAATCAAACATTTGACATTTGTCCTCTAATTGCGTAAAACCAATCTAAAATCAAGAAACTGAAACAGAATATTCAAAACACAAGTAACCTGGATGAACATGGCAGAAAGAAATCAGATATAAAGAATACTCAGTTCTATCCTGACAGGCTAAAACAGCAAAACTGCCAAGAAACACAGCAAAAGCAATTCAAAAACAACAGAAGCATGGAGCCAGTACTCCAAATGCACAGTAAGGGTAACAAAACAAGGTATTAAATTAATGATTACCCAGTGCATGAAGTTCTTAAGAAAAGTTGCAAGAAAAAGAATCCATGAATGCAAAAATATGAAGGTCGTCAAAGTTATTCGGAACAGTAACAAGATGGCATGGAAAATGAAGTGTATGCATTGTGCGAAAATAAAAGGTCCCGTGCTATAACGTTTAGAGACAAGATATTTCCATGATTTGAATCCATGATGATTAAGATCAGCTTAAAGGGAACCTAGCCATTGATCTCTAAATATAAAAAGATGATGTATTAGTGAATTGCATGGTCAAAAAATGGCGTAGCCTTGCTCTCAAGCTATGCAACAAGTAGATAAAACCATACAAGTTTCTTTTAAACAACGTCTTCATACTCAAAACTCTACATACGACCAAAAAACAGAGAAGCTAAAGCAAAAGCTATGTTGCCCATCTTCATGCACTCATAAACCATAGAAGATATTCTCCTACTATAATTCAAAATAAAATCGTGCTAGTAGTTTGGTGACATCCTGATGATATGAGGATGTTACTCTTGCTTTATTTGCATTTTTGCATCTGTTATAATTTCATATATAAAAATACCCTTAATAATCTCTCAAGTCAATTTTTTAATGAAACTAAGTCTTGTCGTTCACCTCTAACATGAAGCCACTAGGCCATCGAAAAATCTCATCATTCACAAACATCACATGTTCGACTCAAAAAGAAGCTTGTATTCAACTCTTATCTTTAAGATAATAATTCAAAGACAAGCATACAATTTAGGCTTATGTCTAAATGAGCTAAATACAGACAGCACTATGTTCAATAAAATTTAGCTCATTAAAGGCACAAATAAAATGTATCAATATTTACTTACAAGAATTCTCTTAGTTACATGTCAATACACTACATTTAGTATTTACAATAAGTTACATTAAAAAGCTAAACCCTAAAAATGTAACACTCAGCTTGTATCATTTTGAGTGGATATAATTTTAAATACAAGTAAGACAACATGGTATATTTATAATATCAATACCCTAGATATATGACAAACAAATAATTCACTTTGATATTAACATACATATCTTAATTTCTAGCTTTTAGCATGTTTTCAAGATTGTCTAGATTAAATAATATTATCATCTAAGATAAGTTAATAGAATGCATATACTTGAAGATTCCAATAAAATTTTATAATTTATCTTGATAATTTATTATGGTATTCAATACTCTGATGCACCTTTGTTTTATTTTATTCGTATTCGGCTCATGTTCGACTCAATACTAAATGAACTAAACACAAAGTATATTTTTAAGTTCGATAAGAAAATCATGCTCGTATTCGACTTAAGAATTAATCAGCCAAAATAAAAAAAACTTTGTTTTCTTGTGTTTAACTCATTCTAAACTTGCAAGCCCTTCCCCTAATCTAGCACCCAGCTCTTTCAACCTTGTAGTTCACCAACAATACCACTGATGTTGTCCTCTCACAAAATTGCTAGAAATTTTGACCGTGGAGACGAAGTAGCATAACGTGAGAGTGACATGATATTGAAATGATAGTAAAATTTAGATAACTAGATAATATAGAAGAGAGGCACTTTTAGTTCAAATAGCATAAAAATAAAATAATCACTTGTTACTTTCTATTGCTTACACAGTATTAGTATATGGTAGTGTATATATATACATATGATATTATTATATACAAAATTAATAAATATAACAAATACATCAAACCTTAGTCCACTAAGTGGTGCTGCCTATCTGAATCCTTCCCGTATGCATGATCAAATAGCAGCCCTTCCCTAAATTTAATAAAAGAAAATCCTTTCTAATGATTTCACCCTATATCTTTTTGAAAATCCTCTTTTAATATGGACAAAATTCACATTTTTTTTTTTTTAAAAAGGCATCAAATAATCTGCACATAATAAGTCAAAGCCATCTAAGATGGCATTCTCTAACCTTATCCTCTATGGGAGCCACTCCAACTTGCTTTGAATGAACACATTTCTCAACTTACCCTTTTGAGTAAACCTATTTATATCCTCATCATGACACTTAATTCATTAGTAAGTTTTTTTTGTTAGCTAACCTTGTGAGGACCCGATGCCAGGTCAGCGGGAGTTAATCTAGCACCGGTTTGCTTGTGGAATAGTAATAGCAAAAACAACAAGCAATGACAAGTCCTCTAGCCGCAGGATTATATTGAGTAGTTTAAGAGACAAATATATAAACATCAAACATAACTCATTTATTCATTAATTCACGAGTCTTTGAGTACATTAAAATAAAAGAAAAATTATAAACTTTTTAAAAGTAGATAGAGTCAAAAAGAAAGCGGTGGATCAGCAGGTAGCAGTATCACCACAGCTCAGTTCTTTAGCACTTTTCCTCGAGAATGAACTCCTGATCTGGGCACGTTTCAAAAGTGCGGGCATTCGAAAACCAGTTAGTTGTGAAACTAAGTACTGATAGATGTCATCTTTACAAATGTTAAATAATAAGCAAAATAATCAATATTTGACAGGAAATAAAAGCTGTACATACTTATCCCTGCAAACCTGTTTCAATTGTACTTGAAACTTAGCATAAAATAATTGCAGTCACAAAAATAAATACTGAATTTTTAGCTCTTGATATCTGAGGCAAAATATGATTTTGTTGGGCAAGTACAAAATAGAGGAAAAGGAAGGTTCATTTTTGTTTTACATATCTCAACTTCCCTCTATATCTGCCCCCTCAAAAGCTTATCAGTAAAGGCTCCTTATGACTCCCGATGTCACACAGCCCCGTCCTAGCGATTGTCTAATCAGACAAAAAGTATAAAGCAACATGGAACCCTTGCTTCTCACTTATCCAAACTTATTCATATATCATTTTATGTGACTTTAAAAAAGCACTTTTATCAAATTTGTGCGATGCTAAGCAGAAAAAGCATATTTAAACAGAAGTAATTAAAGACATCTGGTACCTTATTCTTTTAAGTTCAAAGGTTCAACAGTTCGACAGTTTTGATGAGTGACAGTTCGCTCAATCTGCATTTAGATTTTGGATACTTTTAAATTAGTTCTTAGCCAATATTTTTAGGAGTAATACTTATTTCCATTTCGATTATGTCCTTCTTTCGCTTTCTCAATATGATTGAAGTCTAATTTTTTTTAAAGTACCGTAATGACAGTAATATGTATTATAATGTTTATTAATTTGCTGATGATAGCAATCATATTTGATACAATATTATTGTTATCATTATTTTAATGATAACCATAATATAAGAATGGAAGAACATAACCAAAAATGACTGTTAAAATGAAAACACTTAAACTGAAATTATAATCATTTTATAACATATGTATAGTTTTCATTATTAATTAATGAGAACCATATTAATGTGAATGATAATATTATATCATCATTATTATCATAATAATAAGTATTAAGTAGGTATAAATTAAAGGAACATAGAAAAATTCTCCTCTTTTCTCTCCTCCTTTTTTTATCTTTTAAATTTATCAACTTACCTTTAGGATTATGATTGCCGGAAAGAGGAGGGAGGCCGGAGAGGGGTGGCTAGCCGGGCTGTTGGCTAGTTATGGGGTGGTTGGGCGGCTGGCCGAGGGCTGTTGGTGGCCGTTGAAGGCTGCCGGAAGCTGTTGGTGGCCGCTGGAGCTGCTAGAGGGGACTGTCGGGGGAAGGGAGGCTGGCTGGGCTGCTGTGAGAGGGAGGAGGGGTTGCAAGAGGGGGAGGAGAGGGCTGGCTGACTGTTGTTTAGGGTTTGGAGGAGGAGAGGGGTTGTGTGAGGGAGGAGAAGGAAGGGGGGGGCGTTTAAGTAGAGGAGATGAGGGGTTGAGGGGGTCGGCCAGGTGGGCCGACCAGCCTGCGCCAAAAACGGCGCAGGCGGCCCTCCCTGGCGCGGAATCTTCCGCGCCAGAAGCCCTGTCGGGCGAGCGACGCGGGAGCAGAGGGGCAAACGGGGGAGAAGGAAAATAGGAAATTTTTTTCTTTAAAAGAAAAATTCAAATAATACTTAAAGTTAAATTATTCGCATTTTTCCACCGTTCGGCGTCCAAATTCAACGAAACTTGGCACCGATGTGTGTTACGGCATGGCGAACACCCTCGCGCCGAAAAATTTCGATTCGGACAAATATTTTATTTTCAATTAATTTCTGAAGTTTGAAAACTTCAAAAATTAACCACGATAAATCCGGCGCTCAGAATTTGATGAAACTTCTTGAGCAGCCTTTAAATAATATACTTAACACAAAGACACTGAAATCGATGAATTCCGACATGTATTTCAATGTTTTGATTTTTTAAGATTTAAATAATTTCGAAAAATAAAGCGGGAGCTTCCGTTATTCGGATTTCTCCCAAACTATGGCACTTTGATCTTAAAAATTATTTTTATCTAAGGGTATTTTTGTTTGCCCTAGTTTGAAATTCCCCGGAATTTTAATGTCTGAAGTGGGCTCTGACCTAATTTTAAAAAATAACGACATTGGGTCGTTACAAACATTTAGTCCCGTATGACATAGCTAGACATAAAGCTGCTCTATAAAAATTTCCTTTAATTTTGAATGGGATTTTCCAACCACCCAACACTCTAGAAGCGCTCCTTCATTTTATCCACTCAGCCTAGATCCTAATTAACATACCACCTCAATTTTTCCATTTTTTGCATAATTGAAGGTATTTGAACATCCCATTCTTTTTGATAATATGATTCTTAAAAGTTAAGTTATTGAAATTAAGGCTTCTATTATTTTTTTAATTTACACTCCATATATATGGTAAGTGTTTAGCATATATATTTATACCAGAGACTAGGATTAGGTTGTAGTGGTGGATGAGTGAACATACTATATACACAAAATATATGCTGAAAAGTGAGTGCATTCATAATATGGTTGGAGTAATTGTAATAAGGATAAGCTCAAATATGGTTGAAGTAATTGTAATAAGAATAAGCTCAAAGAAGCCATCTCAAATATTTTGAAGATATTAAGAACAGATTATTGGATGCCCCAAATGGCAATTTTGAATTAATAAATTTTACTCTAGTTAGAATAGAAAGATGAAAACTAAAAAGGTAAGACAAGAAACTATTATGAATGATTTGAGACACATGGAGCTCAGGGAGATATTATAGCTTGAGATTGGAGACAAATGATTTATAAAGTCAACCACACTTGGGGGTTGTTTGGCATACAAAAATTAGGGGTTTAAATAGGATTTAATGCATTAAATTCTTAAATTCAGCTAAGCTAGATTTTACGGAGCGCTTGTTTTGCATGAGGTTAAATCTTCCATTACCGCCTATTTCAATACCTTCCAAATTTGATAAGTCCAAGGTATTGGTAGATTTAGGAAGTTAAGGCTACTTCTCCCCCATTTTCATTTTAGGCACCGTTCTATGCTTCTTCTCCATCGTTCATAGCAAGACGCATACTTGCTAATACTTTTTTCAAAAATAATATGCTCGAGGAAGCAATGCCTTTCTACCAAACAATTGTGTCCTCCTCGCGAGCATAATTTAAGGCAACTATGTGCTCCTTTTTATTTCATAATTAAAATATTAAGTTATTTGTCTTAAATGATTAAACAAATTTTATCTTAAGAAACTGATTGCTTTAATTTATTAATTATAAATAATGACATAATTTGTTTCATTTATATTCAATATAAATCAGTAACTCCCAATAAATCCCATAAAAAATAGTAGGATTTCACAGAATTTAATAGATTGTAAGCCAAAAACTTTCAAATATTTAATATGACCAGGATTTGATAATTATGGATTTAAGATTTACTATATCCTATTTGAATTAAATCATACTGCTTGCCGAACAGCCCCTGTTGAGACTAAGGCTGATAATGTTGTAGTTATAATGACATAAATAGCATCAAAAGAACACAGAACCAAGCAGCTCCTAAATAAACGTCCTTTAGACTAAATCATATAGCAGTAAAAAAAACGCTAAAATGTGCCCAACAAAAATAAAACCAATTTAAACACAAAAATAGATAAAAACTCTATTCAAAATACCAACAATTTATGATGAGCCAAAAGTGCTAACCTTTCAATTTTCAAAGCAAATAATTTATCACAAATGATTCTAATGCGGGCATCAAAAGATTTTACGACAGCTCCCATTGCAAAATATGGTGGACAAAATAAAATTTACATTGACAAGACAAGCTTAACTGATCAAGTATCCAAGGAAGCTTCACACTTCATCATACCTGGAAGCGCTGCTAGAAATACGAATATGATCACCATCCAGGAATGCCTAAGATGACGATCCTCGAGCAAGTAATCATTCAAAAACCTAAATCATCTCGAGACTGCAGCCCACAGCCCGGGGAGCCTCTTCACCATGTAAGAGTCCTCCACCCCCGTCAGACTCTGATGTAGTATATCATTGCATCCCCTCCCAAAATCTTTCATCATCTCCACTGAAGCTTTCAAAAACCCCTGCAACTGATCCTTCAAACTCTCCTCCTGCACAATGTCATCCTTGTGTCTGTAGTCCTCTCACCGATGACGCTTTCCTTGAGATCCGTAACATTTCCTCAGGCAGTAGCAACACCTCCTCCGCCTCCAACTCTACCTTGTCGTCGATGGCGGAATACCGACGCCTGCAGTCCCCCACTAAACTCGCCAGGTCTTCCTGCCACGTCATTGGCCCTTCCCCTACGAATGACATCCCCTCCTGCAGATGATGAAAGATACCAACAAGGAGTAACGGTGTGAATTAACGATGCATCAACGCCTTCTACTAGCGTGAATCGCAAGCTAGTTGGCCTTCCTACATCCGTCCCTGTCACTGGAGCACTTGCCTCATTGGTACTACATACAACAGACGGATCAGATTTCCTATGGGTGAAGAATTGGAAAATGGGAAGATCAAAACAACCAATAGAGCAGTCCGATTCTCGAAGCTGCACTTCGTCTTCTTCTCCTACTGCAGAAACCCTCACGCTCGCAGATAATCTCGTTTTACCCGAAAAAATTTTATAGACTACTCCTTGACTAGTTATGGTTCTTTTGTTCTAGGTATTTTTCTCTATCCATCAAAGCCTTGTAGACAATAATTGTAACTTTATTGTATCATAACCATTTTATAAAGTATGGAAAACAGTGAACTTGTGTCCTAATATGAAAAATTTGAATTTGATTGGTCCATTAACATTTTCTTTGGTTGTCAAGTTTTTTCAAGGAAGACATAAAGATAGGGAGCATTAGAGACGCCATATCTTTTCTTACATTGATCAAATCTTATTCTTGGGCCATAATGATAAGAAATAATTGTGCAGTGGAAAATTGAGTTACTAATTTTGTTCTCTTTTTTCAAACCCTGATTGGCTTAAGATACACTTATCAAAATGGACCTTTGATTTGAATCATGAGATAGAAGCCCCTTTCACATATTTTTAGATTGTATTCCCTAAACCCAGGCTCTACTTTTGCAATCCTAATACTATTTGGTTAGATTGTAAGTTTGATTTTTGAACCCTCGTTAATATATGAATAAATCTAATATTTTAAGAATCATAGAAAAGGGAAATAACCTAAAAAAACTTATAGTACATCACAATGTTAGCTTCATTCAATTTGGTGATATATCACTATTCATATCAAATGTGCCTAGACTATGCACAAATGTTCATCTTCTTAGTTGTTTGATGTTCCTTATTGAATTCTCAATATTATAGTAAAAATTTTTCATTCTTTGCCAGCTCCTTATACTAGTTTTTTCAAGTTCAACAAAATTTATCATTGTTTACACGCACAAAATACTTGCTAGATGAGGAGTTGGCCAGTCTCATGTTAAGCTTATTTGAATTACTTTTCTTAAATAGCTAATTGTAATTCACCAACAAGTAATATATACAAAAGCTACAGCAGTAACAGAAGTTGGCATGCTAATGATTAATTAATTAATTAATTCACAAGGAATGAAGAAAGAAGAACATCTAAAAATCAAAACTTTCTCCACCAGTTTATATCCTACTTTCCCAGATGGGTTAATATCCTACTTATTAACACTTCCTTCTTCCCAGTGACTGGTTGGGCATGAGCCACAAGGTAGTTCTTAAGCTCCACAACAGTGAGATCCTTGAGCTTTCCAGTATCAGCAAGATCAACCCAATCATAATTAGCCGACTCCCTCATAGCAACTTCATATATTGCCTTTCGCTTCTTGGAAGCTTCAGTAGTCGAGTTTTTCTTTGCATCTTCTTCTTCATCGTGATTTTCACCATAGACAACATTTTTAAAGTCTTGGAGGGCACGCACCACGCCCTGCCTGGCCATGCCTTCTTCATCAGGCAATGTTTCATCCTTGACATCCGGCATCTCATCTTCACCCAGCGCAAGAGCCTGCAGTATTCCATAGTGTCTCTGAAGGGCAGGATTTGAAAATTGACAGACAGAGAAGTCCTTCAGATCCAGTCGTTTAATCAAAGCAGAAGCCTTCCTGATCTGATCATCGGTTGCACGAGGCATACAATCATCAATGTGGCGCTCTTCTGGATATCTGATATCATCGGAATAAGGCAGATAAATCATGTGCATTCCGGGGGGCTCCAGTTGACCGGAAATGCTGATTATTTCATCCTGAGCCACAAGAGCAACCAGCTGCGGGTGAGAGGAACTCCCATAAAATGCAACAGCAAAGCGTTGAAGGCGCACCATCGATCTATGCAGAGCAACGAAAGTGCAAGTGCTTCCAACTATGTCCTCATCAGTGGGGTATATGAATGTAGATGGCCTCAGATTGTGGTATTCCTTGAGGCATTCCAAGGGCTTGAAGCCTAAAAGACGAAGATGGCCATCCGAAACCCTTTTTATCTCTGCCAGCTCTTCAACGGTAAACTTGACATTTACGCCATTGAATTCCTGAAAACGCACACGCGGCTTCTCTACCAAAGCTCCGGTGTCAGCACAAATGAATGTTCTCTCCAGCTTCAAAGGGCGATTGGTGACAGAATCGAGCCACATAATAGAGCCAGGCATAGAAGGCCTTACCAAAGCGTAAGCGTTCACTTCGATGCGGACGCCTGCTATCTCAAACACGATGGTTTTAACCTTCCTCTTCGAAAATATCCTTTTCTTCAGCTGATTGGCCATGTCTTCTAGTTTTTCATCGGCATAAGTGAGATACAGAGGCATCTCTTCGCCTTTCAGTTCAAGCAACTCTGCATAGAACTTGGATACATCGAATTCTTCGCTGCTCATCGGGAGAAGCTCAATCGAGATTCCGAGTTCCCGTGCATCCTTTGCTCGCTGAAGAGTGGTCCTTATCATATCAGCCTTTGTTACTCCATGAATGCTTCCAAAGGGATTGTCTTCGTTTGTGAAAATGAGTATCCTCTTGCTCACGGTCTTTACAGATCCTTTACGTAGCAGCGCCTGAGCAACCCAAAGAGCGTTGTAGAGCGAGTTGTCCCTGGAAGCAGGCTCAATCCAATACCTGCTGCCGATAGTAGGCATGAAACTGCCAACAATGCTGCTGAATTCTTTGATTAATCTTGCAGTAGGTCTGTCAAGGAGCTCTCTCTCCTCAACATTGAAAACATAAACGCCGTTCAGATCCTGAATGTTTTTCTTTTCCCGAGTATTGAAGAAACAAACCGAAATTTCATCGGACGATCTGCCGATGATTTGAGCCTTGAGCGATTCAGAGATGCACTTGACGGCAGCCTGAAAAAAAGTTCGCGACTCATCCTTCTCATCTTCTTCTTCAAGCGTTCCGGCCGTGCAAAACATCTTGGGAGACGCGTCAACGAGGAAGACAGAAAACTCCTTCGTTGAATCCCTCTCATGAAGCAGGTCATCATCCGACCCGGAATCATCTCGGAAGATGCCTTCAGGGTCCAAATCCATAACTGCAGAGAACGAGGAGCAAGGTTTCCACTTCCAATAGAGGAGACGGCGTCGAGAGAAAATCAAAGGTCCCGTGCTATGACGTTTAGAGACAAGATATTTCCATGATTTGAATCCATGACAATTAAGATCGGCTTAAAGGGAACCTAGCCATTGATCTCTAAATATAAAAAGATGATGTATTAGTAGTGAATTGCATGGTCAAAAAATGGCGTAGCCTTGCTCTCAAGCTATGCAACAAGTAGATAAAACCATACAAGTTTCTTTTAAACAACGTCTTCATACTCAAAACTCTACATACGACCAAAAAACAGAGAAACTAAAGCAAAAGCTAGGTTGCCCATCTTCATGCACTCATAAACCATAGAAGATATTCTCCTACTATAATTCAAATTAAAATCGTGCTAGTTGTTTGGTGACATCCTGATGATATGAGGATGTTACTCTTGCATTATTTGCATTTTTGCATTTGTTATAATTTCATATATATAAAAATACCCTTAATAATCTCTCAAGTCATTTTAATGAAACTAATTCACCTCTACCATGAAGCCACTAGGCCATCCAAAAGGCTCATCATTCACAAACATCACATGTTCGACTAAAAAAGAAGCTTGTTTTTGACTCAATCTTTAAGATAATAAGTCAAAGACAAGCATACAATTTGAGCTTGTCTAAACAAGCTAAATATGAACAACACTATGTTCAATAAAATTTAGATCATTAAAAGCACAAATAAAATGTATCAATATTTACTTACAAGAATGCTCTTAGTTACATATCAATACACTAAATTTAATATTAACAATAAGTTACATTAAAAAGCTAAACCCTAAAAATGTAACACTCAGCTTGTATCAATACCCTAGATATATGATAAACAAATAATTCACTTTGATATTAACATACATTAACAAACAAATAATTCACTTAATTTATAGCTTTTAACATGTTTTCAAGCTTATTTAGATTAAATAATATTATCATCTAAGATAAGTTATTAGAATGCATATACTTGAAGATTCCAAGAAAATTTTATATTTCATCTTGATAATTTATTATGGTATTCAATACTCTGATGCAACTTTGTTTTATTTTGTTTGTATTCCACTCATGTTTGACTCAATACTAAATGAGCTAAACACAAAGTATATTTTCAAGCTCGATAAGAAAATCATGCTCGTATTCAACTTAAGAATTAATCAACCAAAATAAAAAAAGCTTTGTTTTCTTGTGTTTAACTCAATCCCCTAATCTAGCACCTAGCTCTTTCAACCTTGTAGTTCACCAACAATATCACTGATGTTGTCCTCTCACAAAATTACTAGAAGTTTTGACCGGCCAAGTAGCATAATGTGAGAGTGACATGACATTAAAATGATAGTAAAATTTAGATAACTAGATAATATAGAAGAGAGGCATTTTTAGTTCAAATAACATAAAAATAAAACAATCACTTGTTACTTTCTATTGCTTACACAGTATTAGTATATGGTAGAGTATATATACATATGATATTATTATATACAAAATTAATATATATATAACAGAAAAATCAAACCTTAATCCACTAAGTGGCGTTGGCTATCTGAATCCTTCCCTTATGCATGATCAAATAGAAGTGATTCCCTAAATTCAAAAATAGAAAATCCTTTCTAAGGATTTCACTCCATATCTTTTTGAAAATTCCTCTTTTAATATGGACAAAATTCACATATAATTTTTCTTAATAAAGGCATCAAACAATTTACACATAATAAGTCAAAGTCTTCTAAGATGGCATTCTCTAGCCTTCTCCTCTGTGGGAGCCTCTCCAACTTGCTTTAAATGAACACATTTCTCAACCTACCTTTTTGAGTAAACCTATTTATATCCTCATTATGACACTTAATTCATTAGTAAATTTCTTTTTGTTAACTAACATTTAGTCCCGTATGACATAGCTAGCCATAAAGCTGCTCTATAAAATTTTCCTTTAATTTTGAATGGGATTTTCCAACCCCCCAACACTTTAGAAGCGCTCCTTCATTTTATCCACTCAGCTTGCCTCCAAAACTTGCAAAGATATTCACGGTCGCCCTCTCCTTCCCAAAGAAGAAACTATTTTTAGTCTTGCCCCTTTTGCATATCATAATCTAATATAATCACGTGGGGTTTGGGAAAGAGTGCAGCTAAGGGCGAGCGTCTAACAGCTCATAGGTCTTGGAGTGCAAAGTCTCAAACAACGCACTAGTTCATCCATACTGGACTGAGTCACTAGACAAAATAGATCCGCATAGGGGAGGGGAGGTCGCATCTTTGCTTTGCATAGCTTAACTGCCAGGCTAGCCTCAGCTGTGTATGCTCTCTGGAAAATACTTTAATATTTCAATAAATATTTTAATATTTTTTAAAGGTTATTATTATTTTTTAATGAATTTTTAATTATATAATTTACTAATGAATCTTATTTATAATGAGTTAATCATTAATTTTTAGTGTTTTAATGATTATGGGCATTAAATGAGATTTATTTGAGAGTGTTGTAGCACCTCCTGAAAAAAAAAATAGGATCATCACGAATGAATACAAAGATGTGATTTATTGTTTGCTATAAGGGCTTTCTAAGCTCATCCAATCAAACTTTAAGGTTCTAATGCGAGAGAAGCTTCATGAATTCTAGGTTTGAGAGTTATTAGTGGTACATGGCTCAAGAGAAGGGAAAAATTGAGCTAGAGTGCAAGCTCAATAAGAACCTCTATGGTTTGAAGCAGGCGTCAAGGCAGTGGCACATAAAGTAAAAGTTTTATCTAACATTTTAAATTTTAAATATTTGGCATGATAAAAAGTGAGATAATGTAAAATTGAGAATAATTTTTTATTGGACTAATTCTAGGGCGAGTGTAAAAATCTTACTCTCAAATGAGCTGAATTATGCAATTGCGCGGAGCACATTCGTCTCCGTGAATCGCGTTCACTTGAGAGACAGCGAATCGTGAACATAGAGCTTCGTTTCATCTTACTTAGAGCTTGAAGGGCCTTTGAAGAAACACTCGATGAGAAGAGGAAATGAGATAGAAAGGACAAGGAAAAAGAGACAGCCCCTTCCAAATGGCGTGACAACAAGGGCGGTGGTTCCATCGTGTTTTGCAGTGTTAGATCCAACTTAATCGTCGATGGTGGATATGTAGCTGGCGGTGGCGTCAAGGCCACTACTTTGAAGGATAATGTTTCATTCCTCAGAGGGACTAGTGTTGAAGGAAAAGCATAGATCATGCCAAAGCTTGAGGCAATCCTTCGTAGTGCAGAGGCAGAATAAACAGAACCGACATATATGAAACAATTCTAATGAATATGTGTAACAACCCAAGTTGTTATCCAAGCTAATTAGAACTAATCTAGGTCGTAATTTCAATCTTAGTGCTCTAATTATGTCAATAAGATTCTTCTACTAAGACCCAGTCTAAATTAGAAGTTAAATAGATCAAATCATGATTTTGGGAAAATCCAGAAATCCTGGAAATTGACCGATCTAAATTGACCTCATATTGAAAATTGAACATTGTCATTGCAATCATTGCCCCCAAATTAGCTATGGGTGATATTTTCGTGACAATTGAAGGTCGCCAAAATTTCGTCAAATATATTAATAATATCTAAATATCCCAAAAATTAAGAAATTAAAATATTCGTTGCATTACTTACCCTTCAATCAGCTAGGGGTGAATATTTGGAATTTTTTTAAATACAATTTAATTATTTAATTTAAATAGGAAATTAATAATTAAACTAAATAAATAATATTTTGTTTCTCACTTAACGTCGTCGTCTGCCCGCACCGTTAACTCTGTGCCCTCCGTTTGAGCTATCGTCTGATCAGACGGTAGCTGTGAGCCGTTCGATCGGTTGATCGAACAGCACTTCTTTGTCATCCTTAGGATCCGTGAGGTAGAAGACGCGTGGCGCACGTTGTCCGGGCACCACTGCGGTTGCCCTATCCGACGCCTACCTTGCCTCATCGTCTCCGCCCCGGGGTTCTTTAAGCCCTCCTCAGCCCGTGGGGTCGGGCGTTTTACGTGATTTGGATTCGAAGGTCAGGACCCGACCTAAATTCTAGTTCTTCAGCAAGCCATCGATCAAGGTACTACCCTCATCTATTATGTTTAATCAAATACTCCATTCGCATTCTTGATTTATCAATAATTGCATTCGTATTTACCTAAAATCTCTAACCCTAACCGCGACTTCATCGAATCGTCGAAGGAGGAAGATGAAGCGTCACTCCGGGTCGGGTCGGGCTAGATCCGACCCGCTCGCATGTCCATGGGTCGCGGTCATGGCGTATGGGGCCTGCCTTTGGCGCGATCTCGTCCGCCGTGCGTGCAGGTGGGGCCCGCGTGCTGGTCTAAAGCTAATCGGGGGATGCCATGTGGCGTGGTGGGCCTCGCCGTCAGTCAAGCAGCAGAAAATCAATAAAATAAATATAATTATACATATATTTATATATATGTATATATATACATATACTTATATAATTATATATCAGAACTATAGTTGTATATAGTTATATATATATATATATATATATATATATATATATATATATATATATATATATATATATATATATATATATTGTATTAAGATAACTAGTTAATGTTAATTAGTAGTAAGTATAATTAATTTAATTCCTAATCAGTAGTTAATTAAATTAGTGATTAATTAGTCAGTAAAGTTAATAATTTAATTCAGAACAGAAAGTTATAATATATATATATATATATATATATATATATATATATATATATAAGTATAGTTATATTTAGATTTAAGTTACTGCTAATGAATAATTAGATTAATCAATTTATTAATTAAATATAATTAAACAGTAAATTAATTAGGCTAATTATAATCAAAAGTTAAGATTAATTAATTTACATTAATTTAATTTAATAAATAGATTTGATTAAGCAGAGATTTTATTTAATTAATTTAGTTAACAGTATTTAGTTAATTGAGTTAATTAATATTATCTTAATTATTAAGAGAGTGAACTAATTTAAATAATTGGAATAGTAAATTTATTTAATTTGTATATTTGAATAGTAGAAATTTAAATTAAATACAAAATTTTAAAATCTCATAACCTTAAAAATAATGATCCAAACATATCAAATATTGATCTCATTTTACTCAAAAATTAAAAGGAATCAAATGGCGTAATTCAAAAATTCAATATGAGGTACATTTAACCTAGTGACATTTTAGGTCCTAAACACACCCCATAACTTTTAACCTAGTTATCCAAACATATGCAATATGAGTCTTAAAATATTCGGGAGAACAGTCCCATCACTGTAGCAGTATTAATTTTCCCATTTGGAGCTTAGTTTGTAAAGTGACATTTAGGACCCTCACCCAAAAATGACCAAAATACCACTGGTCTTCAATTGACCATAACTTAGTCAATTCAACTCAAAATTCAGAAATTCAAAGTTTTAACTAGCTTAAAATTTTAGTACCGATAATAATCTAAAATAATATTTAGGTTCTAAGACTTAAAAAATAAAAATGACCAGAATACCCATAATTCTAGTTAGGCCATAACTTGATCAATTGAAGTTCAAATTAAGTTTACTCTATGTTAAAGTACTTAGTGTATTATAGGGAAGCTATAGAAACTGAGTTTGTTGAATTTAGACCTCAAACAGAAAAGTTTGATTTTTACCCCTTTTGACCTTGGAAATTACCGAATTGCCCTTGAATCTTGGAACCTCCATAACTTAATCATTAGATCTCAGAATTTTGTGTTCTTGAACTCTATGAAATTCTTGAATAGCAAACAACAGTAAAGTGCATAAAAATCTAGATTTTATTAAGTATAAATTACTAATTTGCCCCTTAGGTCAGAATCCTTAGTTTGGACCTATATGACCCATTTTTTATCCAAATTGAGTGTACTTACTGTCTATCTTCATGTTAAACAGTAAAAAATAATTTGGTAGTAAGAAATTTTAATTTGGAACCATAAATAAAAAAGTAGCTTTTTGAACCCTTAAGTAGGGGCAAAATAGTAATTTTGCCCAAAATTTAAGTTAAGCGCTCTTAAGCCCTAATTTATATTCTAAATCAGTAAAATTAATATTAGAATTATAATAAAATTATTTAAGTGAATGAAATCAGTTATTAAATCAAATTAGTTAAATTCTATAAAAATTTCTCTAAGTCTTTCCTTAAGATCTTTCACTTCACATTAGAACTATTCCTAAGAATAGGATTAGATCATAGGTTAAATTTTATTCATTGGATAAATAGGTTATTCAATGAATGAATTATTAGTTTTATCAATTTCTAGATTTTATAACTTAATTTTGATTATTTTGTCTTTCAACCTTAGATTTAGGATAGGAGAACCATCCTATTAAGTTTGACTTTGCTTAATAGGATTTGCCTTAATGATTAGATCTCATTTAGATTGAAACATAGATCTTAAGTTTTACCCTTTGGATTATGTGTTTAAGCCCAAGCTCGTGGTGTTTAATCCATAATCTCTAGCTTAGTAGATTTTGGTCAACTTTTAGTTTAGAACGTCTAAATTCATTAATTAGGTCGTATTAATTTATTATTTCTTATATAGTCGACATTGATTAATCATGTTATGACCTAGTTAGTACTAATATTTTTGCAACCTATAAGGCTGTATTTTTATGTTACACTCGATAGTAGGAATTAGAGATCCTGAACTTGTGTAACTTAGAATAGTTAGAATAATTTAAATAGAAAATAAATAATATCACCATATTTAGTAGAATCCCTTGCTTACTACTTGATTTTTGTGCTATACATTCCTTGAACATTATGCTTATTTTCCTTGGACATATCATATAAGAAAACATTATTACGTGAAAAATGAAAACTTAGAATATTAGGATAACACTTGCATTGGGTTTAATTACTAGTTGATATGATGCATTTTACCCTAATGGACAGAAGTAATGAGAAATAAGGATGCTTAACATTACTCATTAAGGTGTGTGTATTAAGCTTGGAACCCATTTAGTCTTGCAGACGTGCTTGACTCCTCAGCTATTTCTGGATGTGTTCACATAAACAAAAGTAAGATAACTAAAAGATTATGCATTGTATTTACCGTCTCTTCAGTTCTTCTGCTCTGTTATGTCTGCCCTAGCCCAGCAATGCTATGGGAATTCTTGTCTGCCTTAGCTCATAAAAGATTTGGAAATTATACTGGGCTGGATTGGCCAATTCTTTCTGATATGACAGTTATACGTACTTGTTTCAGTTTCAGTTTACTATTTATTATGTTATTGATGCATATTATTTCAGTCAGCTATATTTCTCTTCTTACCTGCTCACTTGTATATATATTTATAAGATGCTAAATTTTATTGCTTACTATATGTACCACTTTTAGATTACTGTTTAAAAATCAGTATATGTCATGTGATCATCAACATGCTTAAGATTAGACTTTACCTTCAGTACTTTTCTTTAATGTATTATATATGTATGCTTATTCCTTGTTTAGTTTGATTGAGGTGTGCTTTTGCCTCAATCCCTACTTAGCTATAAATATTGTATTTATAGTTTATCTTGTTCCTTGTATGCTTATTGCTCATATGCTAAATAGCTATTTTAGTTTGATAAGTAAAACGATGATATTTATAATTTATGTAAAATATTTAGCCTAAAATGTACTTAGACAATTGTCTAATAAGAATTTTTTTTTATTGGCTGGGGCCCTGGTATTGTGAAACTGACAATATCAGATCTTGAGCAGCTTGAAGATCCAGTGCCTAAGGAGGAGCCTTATTTAGAGGAGGCATAGCAGATTGGAGTAGAGGATCTATAGTCATTCTTATATAACTTGTGAGGATGAGTGATATGCTTTATTTCATTTGAACTTTAATTAAATGTTGTAATAATACAGGTACACTTGTGACTGTGTTTATTTTCCCGCACTATTATTTTATGAGCTACTCTTCATTCTTATTTCGTATTGATGTATGGTAAAATGAATGTAATGTTTACTTTGTATGCTTTCGCACTCTGCATTTGTGTTGATTTAGTGACTGATAGTATGTATTCATGCTATGCATATCCTTCCCTTATTAGTGGATTGTGAATCTTACTTAATCCAATGATAAGTAAGGGATTTGCCAGAGTGACACACCACTCCTTTAGGCCTGATATTGCGAATTATGGGGTGGGGCGCCATAATATGCGAATGAGATCGATGATATTTTAAGCAAGACACCTTTGATTCGAGAAGGAATTTTGATTCACAAAACCATCGTGGGATTACCGTCGAGCAATGGACCAAATGAGGTTGAAAATTTATCATGCAAAAGTTGATCAAGCCTTTGTCAAGGGTAGATTGATGAAATCTCCTCCTTGGTAGCTGGGAAAGCGACCCAAATTAATGAAACAATGCAAACATTGCTCGAAGGAATTGCTGCATTGGCAGGCAGCTATAGCAATGAGGTCGCAAAAATGAAAAACAGACAATCAAAGCAGTTCACCTAAAGGTAAGAATCAGCTCACCTCTAATTTCAATATTTTTTAGAGCATGTTGTCTTGCACCCTAAGCGTATTAAATTATTATTTTGTAATATTTGCAATCTCATGGTAATGAAACAAGATTTATATTGAATACTCTTACTGATTTGAATCATAAGACCTTTAAATATAAGCTGGAACTTAAAAAAAAAACATAATAATTAATTCATGGATAGCTTATGATTCGAGTCCTTAGCTTAGAAAATATCATAGTATAATGAAGTTTAAGCAATAATAGTAAGTTGTTAGTATCCAAATAGATGTGACAGACCTAAATTATGTATGTTTGTATTTGCACGCAAGTGTACGTGGTTCGAAGTAATATGGGATGGTGAGATCCTGAAATTTAATATCCTCTAGAAACGGTGTTGTGATTTATTGCTAGAGTATATCTAATTTAAATAATGTTTAAGATATGAATTGTTGGGTTTTGTGTTCCTAAATTATCAATCCTAAATTACTTTGGTTTTGAATCAATTTGGAAAAATTGGGAATAATTTAGGTTAAAAATGCAATTCATCATGAGTTCATACATTGTTACTCTTATTCTCAAATCTACGTAAAATAAGTTGAATTAAAATTCATTTCACTATCAAAAGATTTAGTATTCTCTAATAGAAATATTAAATATATTAAATCTAATATAGTGCTCTTAGATGAACTGTGGGGCCCCTTATTTTCCCACGGCTAAGCTAATATTGATGTTAGCATAACTGCGGGGAGTACGGTGCTCCACTCCTGTGGCAAATCCCCAACTCAAGTAGAGTCAAGTAGAACTCAACTCGCCTTAAGCCAATGACTTCTTGTCACCCTGTAGGAGAACTATGAAAATACATCAATATATATCAAAGTAGCGGAAGCAAGAAACAATATAATATAACATCCACAGGCATTAACATAGTATAAGCGAGTAAAAGAAACAGTAACTCAGAATAAATGCAGAAAAATAAATACATCCAGAATTTAATTATTACAAACAGAATTTAATAGAAATAAAGATTTCTCAATCTCACTGTAAAAAGATAAAATCTATCTAAGCAGCAGTAGGAAGATCCTCATCCTGCACCTGCTCCGATCCTGCACCACTGCCGACGAACAACTCTGAATCTGACATTTGTCGGTATCACAAATACCATGGCCCCAGCCAACAAAAGAAAAAAGTTACAGTTAGACAATTATCTAAAATCAGCTGAATTCTGCAATTGCGCGGAGCACATTCGTCTTTGTGAATCGTGTTCACGTGAGAGAGCGAATCATGAATGTAGAGCTTCGATTCATCTTACTTGGAGCTTGGAGGGCCTTTGAAGAAACACTCGATGGGAAAAGGAAAGGAGATAGAGAGGACAGGGAAAAAGAGTCAGCCCCTTCCAAATAGCGTGACGATGAGGGCGGTGGTTCCATCGTGTTCGGCAGTGTTGGCTCCAACTCAATCGTTGATAGTGGATATGTGGCGGGCGGTGACGTCAAAGCCATTGCTTTGAAGGATTGTATTTCATCCCTCGAAGGGACTAGTGTTAAGGAAAAGCACAGATCATGCCAAAGTTTGCGGCAATCCCTTGAAGTGCAGAGGTAGAAAAAACAAACCGACATATATGGAACAATTCTAGTGAATCTGCTAATGAGATCAGTGATATTCCAAGCAATACACCTTTGATTTGACAAGGAATTGTGATACAAAACCATTGTGGGATTACCATCGAGCAATGGACCGAATGAGGTTGAAAATTCAACATGCAGAGGCCGATCAGGCTTTTGTCAAAGGATGATTGATGAAATCTCCTCCTTGATAGCTGGACAAGCTACTCAAATTGGTCAAAGAATGCAAACATCGCTTGATGGAATTACTGCATTGACTGGCAGCTCTAGCAGTGAGGTAGCAAAAATGAAAAAACAGAATCGAAACAGTTCACCTAAAGGTATGAATCAGCTCACCTCTAAGTTTAATGTTTTTCAGAGCATGTTATGTTGCACCTTTAGCGTATTAAATTTTCAGCTCTTATAATTTATTTACTTATTCGAAAGAGATCTCATTACTACTTAATTCAATCCCTTTTGCAATAGTTATGATGAACGAGAAATAATTCCAACAATCTGGTATGCTGAACTGGTCAACTTTTCCAGCAAAATACTATACTAAAGATACTACAAATGGAAAATATTCTCCAAAGTTCGGTGTTTTAAAAAATAAATTCATTTTTTTTTGGTTGAAGATTGTTCTTGGGTCCTAAACTGTTTTTGTTTTACCTTTTCTTCTGTACATATTGTTAGACATTTTTTTGCTAATAATAATTATGCGGAATGTTCGCTCGCTTTAAGAAATAATAATACTATTGTGAAATTTTGAAATTATTGTCCTATATCAGTGAAATGGCTCGGAGCAGCACATGAGTTCAACAATCAATTTTTATTATGTATCCTAAAATAAAATTGACTGAACAACACTTGTGCCCCCAAGCTGTCCAAAAAATGCTTAATGTGTAAATAAAACGAAAAATATAAACAGATGATAAAGTGAAACTAACACTGCATTTACATGTAGATAAAAACAAATGAAATAATAACAATAATAAGCTTCGTGACTGCTTTCTTTCAATCTAAAGTAAGCTCATTTTGCAAATTTTTAACTATACCCAATCTTAAAATGACCCAACAATATCCTCATTTTACAATGAACAAGAGCATTAAAGGATTGATTTTATCATAAAACTAATCCATTTGAATGAAATTTTCAGATGAGACCTCTTCACGATCAGAAGAAAAAGAAGATGGAGTGAGAGGACCTCGAGGGGGGCCAAAAAGAGTCGAGAAGATCTGCTTATGGCACTCATCACAAAAACAGTAATAGGAAAAGTGGCCTTCGCCCGGAAGATGATGAACCGTCGCTCTGGGAATTAGACGCCTTGTGAATTCAGCCATGGCTGGCGGAACGACCCGGTCGTCCGTTCCCTGCGGTGAAATAAAAAAATTTCTTGCAGTTTGTAACATACAAAGAAGGATGTTGAAGAAAAAAATAGAGATAATTAATTGTATATTTATATATTTAACACTTGAATCTTTTGAGATTTACTAATCATATATCTAATGATACAATTTTATCAATTTTGCAATGATTAAATTTGCCAAGTGAGATGATAAATTTGATGTACTAATAGAGATTTGGGTGCAATTTTAACGAGTATTCATAAGTTCAGATATTAAATATGAAAATATAAAGATTTTTGTAGCTCAATTATCTGAGATTATTCCTAATAACTTCTTGACATATCCCTTTTGGCATTCCTCTTCCTCTTTTAACAAGTGAAATTCATCAAACCAATCAGGCATATCCTGCACTTAATACACGCGAACTGTCTAAGAACACTTTTTAGCCTTGTCCTCAACTAAAGCTACTCCAATATTGGAGAAGCATATGATCACACACTAATCTT
This sequence comes from Gastrodia elata, assembly GCA_016760335.1. Lineage (NCBI taxonomy): Eukaryota > Viridiplantae > Streptophyta > Magnoliopsida > Asparagales > Orchidaceae > Gastrodia > Gastrodia elata. Next base: position 290,125 of record JACERR010000025.1, read on the forward strand.
GGAACTAAGCGGGCTTTCAAAAATAAATAATATGATAAAAGGTTCAAGGGTTAGGAATAAGAATACGCTTGTAATCAATGGTTTCAATCAAGGTATACATTTGTAAGAGACATTTGCTTATTTTGCTACATCCAAATAGATGCTAAGATTGCATTTATAAATAATAAATAGAGAAAAAATTGTTGTTGTGCAACACAAGTTTTAAATTATAGATTATTTAAATCATGTATAAAAGTTAGAGAAGCTCTCTATAATCTAAAGCAAGTACTATGGGAATAATAAAATCGATTTGGTGCATTCTCTCTTTGTGAGGACCTGGTGCCGAGTCAGCGGAAGCTAATCCAGCACCGGTTGTGAGGATAACATGTCCTCTAGCCGCAGAATTATATTGAGTGATTTAAGAGATAAATATATAGACATCAAACATAACTCATTTATTCATTAATTCACAAGTCTCTTGATTACAAGAATCAAAATAAAAAGTTACAAACTTTTAAAATAGAGTCAAAAATAGCGATAAATCGGCAGGAAGCAGTGTCAGCGCTGCTTGGTTCTCAGCACATTTCTTCTATGATGAACTTCTGATCTGAGCACGTTTCAATAGTGCAGACATTTGAATACCAGTTAGTTGTGAAACTAAGTACTGATAAATGTCATCTTTACAAATATTAAATAATAAACAAAATAATCAATAATTTGCCAGAAAATAAAAGCTGTATGAAATTATCCCTGCAAACTTATTTTAGTTGCACTGAAACTTAAGCATAAAAGTAATTGCAGTCATAAAAATAAATATAGAATTATAATATTTGATATCTGAGACAAAACATGATTTTTATGGGCAAGTACAAAATTGATGAAAATTGGGGTTCATTTTTGTGTTACATATCTCAACTTCCCTCTATACCTGCCCCCTCAAAGGCTAATCAGTATAGGCTCCTTATGACTCCCGATATCAGACAACCCCGTCCTAGCAGTTGTCTAATCAGACTAAAAATATATCAACATGGAACCCTTGCTACTCACTTATCCAAACTTGTTCATATATCATTTTATGTAACTTTTAAAAGTATTTTTAATTTGTGCGATGCTAAGCGGAAAAAGCAATATTAAACAAGAGTAAGGAAATACATCTGGTACCTTGTCCTTTTAAGTTCAAATGTTTAACAGTTCGATCGAATCTGTATTTAGTTTTGATATTTTAAAATTAGCATTTTTAGCCAATATTATTATCTTCGTTTCTATTATGTTTCTCTTTCGTTTTCTCAATTTGATTATTTTTAAGTTACTGATGTGGCAATAATATTTATAATAGCTTATTATTATCATTTTAATTATAATAATGATAATAATAATGTATGAAAGAAAAGATAAAATGAAAACGACTGTATAAATTGCAGAAAGTAATAATAATAATAATAGTAAAATATCAGAATTAAAAATAATAGAATGAAAGTAATAATCATTTAATAATATTTGTATTGTTCTCATTATTAATTAATGAGAATAATAATAATGTGAATGACTAATATTTTTTCATAATAATGAATATTAAGTATAATAAAAAAAAACAAAATCTCATCAATTTTCTCCTATTTTCCTTCTCCTCTAGCCTAAGTTAATGTTGTCGGACAATGGAGGGAGGCCGGACGTGACTGAAGGAGGTGGCAGGTGTCTGGTCGGAGGCTAGCAGGTGGGCTGGCCGGAGGCTGTAGGTGGGTTGGCCGGAGGCGCAGATGGGTTGCTATTGGGAAGGAGAAGGAAGGGCTGAGGGGTGGCTTAGGAGTGGCTGGCTGGAGGGCTGCTGACAGGAGGGGAGGCTACTGGTTGCTGGCAGGGGGGAAGGCTGAAGGGAGAGGGGTTGCAAGAGGGAGAGAGGGAGGGCTGCTATGAGGGAGGAGAAGGAGAGCTGTGAGGGAGAAGAATTTATAGAAGAGGAAGAAGGGAAGGAGGAGAGGGGGGTCGGCCAGGTGGGCCGACTGCCTGCGCCAAAAACGACGCAGGCGGCTCCTTCCTGGAGCGGAATCTTCTGCGCCTGCTGCGCTTGTCGAGCGAAGGGGGGGTCTGCTATCGAAGGGAGGGGAAAGCAAAAGAAAAAGGAAATTTAAAGGAAAATTAATATAGTTATTTAAAATTAATTTTTTGCATTTTTCCGCCGTTTGGAGTTTAAAAATAACAAAACTTGACAACGAGGTGTGTTAAGATATAACGAACACCATCGCGCCAAAAATTTTCGATTCAAACAATTATTTTATTTTTAATTAATTTCTGAAGTTTGAAACTTCAAAAATTAATTGAGGCCGAACCGGCGCTCAAAAGTCGATAAAACTTTTTGAGCAGCTTTCAAATAATATAATTAACATAATGACACAAAAATCAATGAATTCGGACACATTTTTAATTTTCTCAATTTATTGGATTTAAAAAATTTAGATAAATAAAGCGGGAGTTTTCGTTATCTGAATTCTCTGAAACTAGGGCACTTTGATCTAAAAATTATTTCTATCTAAAATAAAATTTATTTGCCCTAATTTGAAATTCCCTAGTGTCTTGATGTTTGAGGCGGAATTTGACCTAATTTGAAAAATAACGACATTGGATCGTTACACTCTTTTCCTCTCTCTCTCTTCCTATCACCCATCTTTAAGAAGGGAAATATCACTCCAAATAGGAGAACCATTACCCCTAAGCTCAGGAGTTACATCAATTCTAAGGTCAATTCCAGAAAATTTCAAGATGAAACCACAACTCCTTCCTTATTTTGTATGAGACTAGATGACAAGCAGACATCTAGCCACTTGCACAATGCTGTTGAGCTCAGGCCGTGTGCATTGTTACATGTGGCGAAAACTGGTTGGTTGACTAAAATTACGACATTTGGGGGAGGCAGAATGTCAGAGCTATTGTGGCTGCACATAATCGATGAAAGTATCTTTTGAGACATAACTTTTTTATTTATAATTTTTATTGACTTAGAATGATATTAATACTACCTTTTTGTGTAGAGTTATATATTTTTAAAGAAAAAGTTAGTAACAAGTGCGCATTGAAGCTTCTATTATTTACGTATAAATAATTGATAAAATATCAACTCCTTTTAATTTTCACCAAATATTCAAACAAAAATAACTAAATGCCTCACAATGATGATAGTAGACAACATAGAATCAAAAACTCAAGTGTCTCACAATGGTGTTTGTGTTCCAGGTAGCTCTTGGAATGAATGAGTACGACTACTATAGGGATGTTGACAGAAGTCTTACAACTCAAATATTTTGGTGATATGAGCACTATTATATTATTTAAATGTGATTGCACCCTCATTACAAGCTTATAGAAGTTAACTATAGGAAGCACTTAGCAACCAATGAGCCATTTATCGTAGCATTTCAAGCTCAACAAGTGTACTATACACGCTTCCCTACTAGAAGCTTGTGTGATTGATCGATTGCAAGTAAGATTAAAACTAGAAGTAGAATTGAACTCCTCAATGATGAGTAATCGATTGATAATGCTCTCCAAGAAGACGATACAACTAAACCATTGATAATTGTATTAAATGATGAATTAAGAAAACACATTTTCTCTTTGTGGAAATTGTTTTCCTAGAGGTGGATCAGGTTGAAGACAATGAAGGTATTGTGGAGGCATAAGCATTGAATTCCAATACACAAGAAGATGAATCTGAAACTGATGAAGATTCAATGGACAGTGACATCCAAAATTGATAGTGAAAATTCGAATAACAAGCATGATTAAATTCCAAATTTTCAACTTTACGTGCTCAATTTGTTTTGGAAATTTTTTTGACATGTTTTGCAATGTTTTCAGCTTCAAATGACATCCTACTACATCCGCTTTCCTATACAGTCACTACGTCACAAGAACCATGAATCTTGGATTCTAGAGCAACTCATCGTATCACAAATCAGCTCGGAAATCTGCACATAAGCAAACCACATTTTCATATGAACAAGTTCAACTGGCAAATGGTTCTGAAGCAAATATCCAAAATTCAGGTGATACAACACTATCATTCCAATCAAGCTTACAAATTACAATAACTGTTGCATGTGCCAGAAATCGCAAGAAATCTAATATCAGTTATCTGGTTTACAACAGATAACAACGTTTCTATTGAATTTCATTCTCAGCACTACACCATAAGGGAATGTTTTACTTCAATGACGACTCCTGAATGGCTACCTTCCAACCCTCCCACGGTTTTCAGCAGCAGGTTACTCTCCAGCAAGTGGCACGAAGGCTAGGCCATTATTTCTCAAATAATTGCAAAATCTAATTAAAAGGTTCTAGTACGAATTACAAATCTTTTATGTGGTGCATGTCAATAAGTAAAACAACACAAACAACCATTAGCTCTGTAACAACCTGTATCCTTACGGCATCTAATAAAATTTGATCAGATCATTAAAAGACATTGCTTTTGTCAAAACACTCTCCGAGAATTATGGAACTAAAACATCACACGAAAAATAATTCGATCTCGGATAGCAAAGATATGGGTATTTTTGAATTCCTCGCCCTCAAATTAGCTAGGGATGAAAGTTTCTTATTTTTTGGACACAAAACGGAGGAAAATAAGCAAAATACACTTTGAATTAATTAAATTAAAGTTTATTTAATTTAGTTAAGCGGCGGGCGATCGGATCGGGTTTCCGCGGTAGAGATCCCGTGCAACGGGCGGGATCCCGAACTGCGAAATGGCTCTATCCTGATCCTCGATAGATTTTTAAATAAAATCCAACAGTCCTCGTTAAATCAAGAACCTCGGATCAGATTGGGACTCCGGATCCGAACGTTGGAATTGACGGCCAGAATTTGTTCATGTGTCTCTTCCCCACCTGCGACATGCCGTGGTAGCCTGTTGTTGTCACGCATGGAAGGCGCTTGGTGCGCCGAATCCGGATGTTCGGTCGCCGCGTTTAGAACCGCATGGTTGCCAACTCGCTCGCGCGGTCCAGTTCGGCCCATTGGACACACTGGTGGGCCGCCGACAACCCCTGCTACTGCCCCCTTATTGCAGGCCTAAACCCTAGGACAGACAGGGTTGGGCTATAAATACTCCCCCAACCCCCTCAACAATCTCCACACCCCCTCAGTTCTCCTCAAGCAAGCCCGAGCTCCCCCTCCCTCTCTCAGCTACACCACCGTCGCCCGGCCATCTCCGGCCCTCCCCTGATCTTGGCGACGTCCCAGCACCAAGCCAAGGCTAGAGCGGCCTCTAGAGCCCGAGTCCCGGCCCAGTTGACTTGTTCAACCCAGGGTCCCACTAGTCCTATTATGACTCAGTAAAGTAATTGGAGTCATGAGAGCTCAAAAGAAAGCTCCCATGGCCCCATTATACCAAGACCAAATTTTTGGTTGGACTCGGGCTAATAAGAGTGGCGTACCTGATACAACATCGTTGTTTTTCGGTGCCAAGACCGGAGTAAACGTGTACATTCTCGCAGGAGCAATCAGTCGATGAGCGGGTCGTCTCTTTAGATTTGTTGCATGGGATGTTGAAGGAACTGGAGGTCTTGCCACAAAGACTTGGCTTGGGGCAGCCCTCCTTTCATTGTTATGGGTTGGAGGAGTAAGGGTTGCTTTGGGTGCTCCATATCCTCTTATGATGTTTGCCCCATCCAGTGTTCTAACTGTCCGGCAATCACAAAATTGGTGGCCTGGTCTGCCACAGAAGTAGCATCTCTTGCCATCGTGATAAGGGTGGGGCCTGCAGCAGACATCCACCCTTCTCCGGGGTTTTCTGCTCTGAGCTGGAAAACCTTGGCAGGAGGGATGGGACATTGTCGTTTAAAGGCCCTTGGTTCCTAGTTAGGATGTTCTGGCCTCTTGTCCTGCTTCATAGTGCAAGGATGTCAATTGTTATCCTCATGCTCAAGGATTATCGTGCATTCTAAGAGGTTAGAGAAGCGGGTGTGCCTAAACAAGAGCAGGCTCCACCGGAGAGTATTTTTTAACCCTGCTAAGAAACGGCTGCATTTTCTCTTTCCTGTGCTTACAAGGTTTTGAGTATACCTCGATATCCAGGTAAATTCGGCCTCGTAGCCAGCTATAAAGTTGACCCCTTGAACCAATTTCATGAATTGGTTCTCCATGATGTTTTGAGAGCTTGGGGGGCGTACTTGGTTTGGAAGGCTTCTGAGAAGGCTTCCCAGTTTATGTCTTCCAGCTCTACACCGGCAAAGTCAGTGTTGGCGATGGATTCCCACTATCTGTTGGCTTCGCCTTTGTCAAGGTAGCGAGTTGTACAATTTTTTCGTATGAGCATTCCATGCTTTCCAATCTTTTCTCTATTTCTTCAGCCAATCTTCTGCCTCCATTGGGCAAGTAGTCCCATGGTAAATGAGTGGGTTCAACTATAAGAACTATTGGAGGACTCCATCAAACCGATGTTTCTGGGGGAAAGCTCGGAGGCTGATAGGGGTCTCTTCTTTGGATTAGCTAGGAGCTCAAGAACGGCCTCCATAAAGCAATTATTAGTGCTTTCAGGAACCTTCACTAATATAGATGCCTTGATTAGGTTTCTGTTAGGATGCTCACAAATCCTTCTTTTGAATCCATCTGTGAGGAAGAGCGAATGATTTTTTCAATAAAAGCAAATTAGAGGAAAATCAAAAATTTCATTATTTGCTTTTTTTTTTTAAATGAAAGCAAATTACAAAGAGTTTGATCACAAGAATCTTAAAATATTACAAACTTTAATAAATAAAGTCAGTAAATCAGGAGGCAATAGTAGCAGCACTTTCTAGTTCTTATAATCTTTCCTCCAGGATGAGCTCCTGACGGAGCATTTGAATACCGATTAATCGTGAGACTAAGTATCGATGGATATCAATTTTACAATTGTTAAATAATAAGCAAACTAATCATTTTAACAGAAAAAAAGAGCTTTACAATTTATTACTGCAAAAAAAAGCTTATAGAATAAAAGATATGTTGTCACAAAAATAAATACAAAATTTTAAAGTTTGATATCTAGTGCAGTATGGTGATTTTGTTGGGAAAGTACAAAATCAAGGAAATGGAGTTCATATTCATGTTATATAATAATCTCGTCTTCCCTCCTTATCTGCCCCCTCAAAGGAGTGCGAGTATAGGCTTCTTATGGCTCCCGATATCGAACAGCCCCATCCTAACAGTTATCTGATCATACTAAAAGAAAAGTTTTATCTTTACAAGCCTTATGCTATCTCGTCCTCGTAGTAGATTCAACTTTTGAAATTTATCTTTTATGAAATCATTCCTTTTCTCTTTAATGTGCCATTAAATGAAGGATCGTGTAGACGTATTCGAGAAACAATTCTTCCTCTATTGGAAAATAGAAAATCAAGTACAAAAGATAATGGGTTCAGGCCTTACTGCACACTCCCCCGCTAATGGAGAGAACCTAAAAATGCTTATCTAGCTGATCCCATTTTCAGAGGGATTCAAGCACTAGTAGCTGCAAAGTAATGGATGGCACAAGTCATTTCAACACTGAAAACCATCGTGCCCAGAAGAGAGCCATTCGATTAATTCCCAAGTTACTTCACTATGAAGCGGCATGTTGGAGTTGGATGAAGAGTTGGTACTTCACCAACACAAGAAGAAGACCAATCAATTTAGAGGCTTTGAAATTGTTTTTATCGCCAATTACAGTTGGGTTGATTACAACGTGTAATTTGCTTTTATTTAAAAAGAGAAAACGAGGACATATTTTTAGATAAGATTGATACAACCCAAACTCTTAGGCGCCAATGTATTATCCGCTTTGACCTTAAATATCTCACAATTTTGTCTTCAAAAGATAACTTCTCAGCAGTGGCACCATTCTAGGAGTGCTCCCATCCGAGCACGCTTAACTTTGGAATTCTTATCAAGTAAAACTCGGAAGAGCTCAAAAATAGCCAAAAATGAAATCAGATTTTAATTTGGAGTTCAAATTATTTTAGGTATTTTCTAGAGCTCAAAAATAATCAAAAATACCAAAATTCTTAATTTAGCTCCGATTGGTCCCAAACTTCTAGGGTTAGGTTTAAATGACCCATTGAGCCTAATGGAATCAAAATCAAAGCTTAGTTTAGCTTAATTAATCTAATTTTAGCTAAGATAACAACTAGAGTTGTTACAAACTCCCCCACTTAAGAACGATGTCGTCCCTGATATCACTTAAGTGAAGAAGTACTACAGGGGTTGAAATATTAATTAAAAACAGATGAGAGAGAAAAGATCGATACCTAAATTTGCAAAGAGCTGTTGATATTTATTGCGCATATTCACTTCGTTTTCCCAAGTAGATTCTTCTAAGGATCGATTCTTCCACTGGATTTTAATCATAAGAATTGAACGATTTCTTAGCTGCTTCTGATCACGAGCCAAGATTCTGATTGTTTCTTCGGCATAGAAAGATTGGGTTGGATCTCTACTGCTGGAAGTTGAACGAGATGAGAAATGCATCTTCTTAATGACAATACATGAAACACATTATGGACAGCTGTAAAGTCATCAGGAAGATTTAACCGATAGGCAGATGATTCTACTTTAGACAGAATCTCAAAAGGTCCAACATAGCGGGGACTAAATTTCCTTGCTATACCAAATCTGTAGACACCCATCATTGGACTGACTTTCAAATGAGCTGAATCTCCTACATTAAATTCCAGGAGACGATGATGAGCATCATGATATTTGCTCTGACGATATTGAGTTGAACGAATTCTCTGCTGAATTAACTGGATCTTCTTCTTAGTTTCCTCAACTAACTCTGAACCAAAAAGTTGAACGCTTCCTGTTTCTGACCAGGCTAGCGGATTACTGCATTTTCTATCATACAATACCTCATAAGGAGTCATTTTAATGCTGTCTTGGAAACTATTATTGTAGGCAAACTCCACTAATAGAATATGATCTTCTCAGGAACTGGCAAAATCAAGAACACAAAGTCTAAGCAAATCTTCCAAAACTTGATTCATTCTTTCAGTCTGACCATCCGTTTGAGGATGAAAAGCTGTACTCATGGCAAGAGTAGTACCCAGATCTTGATGCACAGCTTGCCAAAACTTAGAAGTAAATTTGTTATCTCTGTCGGATACTATTGATTTCGGAATTCCATGCAGTCTGACAATTTCTTTGATATAGAGCTTTACTAGCTTATCTAGTTGGTTAGTCTGACGGATAGGAAGGAAGTGTGCTGATTTAGTTAAGCGATCTACTATAACCCAGATTGCATCGGCACCAGATTTAGCACGAGGCAATCCCATGACGAAATCCATAAATATATCGAACCATTTCTATTCCGGAATTTCTAATGGGTGCAGAAGACCACCAGGTCTTTGGTGCTCAGCATTTACCAAATTGCAGGCACGACACTTAGCCACAAAGTCGGCTACATCATTCTTCATACCGGGTCACCAAAATGATTGTTTTAGATCCTGGTACATCTTGGTATTGCCTGGGTGAATATGATATCCAGAATTATGGCCTTCATTTATCACTTCACGATGCATTGATTTGGGAATCCACAAACGATTTCCTTGATAAATTATGTCGTTCTGCAACTGCAGATCATGACGACGACCACCTTCAATATCTGCTTTGAACTTCAGATAATCATCATCTTTGGTCTGCGAGATAGAAACATCTCTGTGGAAGGTAGGTTCAACATTGATATTTACTAGGAGCGAACTTAACATATCACCACTAATTGGAGAAATTTCAAGCTTACTAAATTCGTGTTCTAAGGAACTGGATGCGATTATAGAGGATAAAGTAGCACGACGGCTAAGAGCATCGGCCATCACATTTGCTTTTCCTGGGTGATACTGAATACTGAGATCATAATCACTGATGAGCTCTAACCATCTTCTTTGACGACAAATCAGTTCTCTTTGGGTGAAAATATATTTCAAGCTTTGATGATCAGTGAAAATCGAACACTGCACTCCATATAAATAGTGACATCATATTTTCAAGGCAAAAATTACAGCGGCAAGTTCGAGATCATGAACTGGATAATTTCTTTCGTGTGGTTTTAACTAACGAGAGGCATAAGCAAATACCTTACCCTCTTGCATGAATACACAACCTAGACCGATTCCCGATGCATCGGTGTATACCTGATAGTTCAAACCTTCCTTAGGTAGAACAAGAATTGGAGCCGTGGAGAGTGCATCTTTCAGCGCTTGAAATGCCCCCTTGCATTCAGGACTCCATATGAACAGAACAAATTTCTGGGTTAACTTAGTCAAAGGCGAAGCAATCTGAGAAAAGCCTTTAACAAATTTTCTGTAATATCCAGCTAACCCCAATAAACTTCTAATGTCTGTGATCGTTTTAGGTTGAACCAAATCCTGAATAGCACTTACTTTGCTTTGATCTACACGAATACCCTGGGCATTGACTACATGCCCCAAAAATGAAATGGATTTAAGCCAGAACTCACATTTGGAGAACTTGGCATACAGTTGATGTTCACGCAGAGTTTCCAATACTAATCTCAAGTGTTCTTCATGATCTTTTAGGGTTCTAGAATAAATGAGGCTATCGTCGATAAAGACGATCACGAACTTGTTTAAGTATGGTTTTAGAACTCGCTGCATCAAATCCATGAAGATTGATGGAGCATTTATGAGTCCAAAAGACATCACTAGGAATTCAAAATGACCATAACGAGTACGGAAAGCGGTCTTTCCTACATCATCTTCTCTTACTCGTAATTGATGACATCCAGACCTTAAATTAATCTTAGAGAATATGATAGCTCCAGATAACTGATCGAATAAGTCATCAATTTTAAGTAATGGGTACTTATTCTTTATGGTGACTTTATTTAGTTCACGATAATCTATGCACATTCGCATAGATCCATCCTTCTTTTTCACAAATAAAATAGGTGCTCCCCAAGGAGACATACTTGGCCTAATAAAACCCTTCTGAGATGCAAACATCAATACGTAACATCCATAACATAGTATTATTAGTAACTCTTGAACAATTGTAGAATGAAAAATACTCATACCTTGAAAATCTCATAATCTCTAGTTTAACAAAACTTAGTAACTTCTCTTTTTAGAGTCAAATGGATTCTGGAGAGTCTGATGTGGACTACTATCTGCATGCCTTCAAGTTAGCTTGGAACTGTAGTTTCAAATGGAGACAAGAGAGTAACTGGCAGATTGAAAGAGTCTCAACAAGAGGAACCTTGGTCTTGGACAAGCTTCTACATCAAGCAGTGTACCGAGGGCTTGACTTTCCTATATACGCAAAGGAATGGTTGAGCCGAGTGGAGTCAATCTTGATACATATAGAGTGTCCCGAGTCACTCTACGTGGACATTGTGACGGATCTGATGCTGGATTACGCAGGAGTCTGGTGGTACGACACCATTGCAAGTCTCGAAAGGAGGCGTAAGAGGAAGCGTCAGGAAGTGACTTTTGAGGACTTTTGTGTAGCTTTTAGGGCTGAGTATATTAAGGATGTCTGAGTGTTAATTAGAACAATTGCCATCTTTTATTTACATGATTTTAGTAAGGTTATGCTTTTTGACATTTTCTGAATCTTATGTAATCCCTTATTTTAGCAAGTAATGAAATTTTTTGGTATTTATCGCGACTTTAAATGACTGTCTTCCTTTAAGAAAGTTCTGAAATATGGTTTGCAATGTTTAATTAGAATGAATCCTGGATCACCACCTGCTGTCACTCCTATCAAGAATACTGTCGCATCCAGCAGTTCTACCGATGAAGTGGCTCACTTGCGGGCAATGGTAGCAACCTTGCTGGAAAACCAAGCCCAACAAGCGATCGTCATGCAAAAGATGCTGAGTGATCGTTCCGTTCCAGCCACTGTTGCTGCTCCTTCTGTCCCTGCCCCTCAACATATGTTCCCTTCCCATCACTCGATGGATAGTCTTCTCCACAATTTCTTAAGACTGAGGGCTTCCACCTTCGGTGGAAACCTATCACCAATGGAAACAGCCGACTGGCTGAAAGCTCTAGAAAAGGATCTTATTAGTCTAAAGATCCCAAACTCTGAAGCCGTCCGTCTCACCACTCACCTGTTTCATGCGAAAGCAGAGTATTGGTGGGAGGAGGTCAGGAACACCAAGTTCGTTGACTATGAGTTGGAGGACATCCCTTGGGATGAGTTCGTTAAAGCATTTAAGACTGAATTCATCCCCCCGTCTGAACAAAACATCATTGCAGATACGATTATAAGATTGACTCAAGGGAGTCGTTCCATTGCTGACTACGAGAGAGAATTTCATAGGTTGATTCGCTTTGTTCCAGAAGTTACTCATTCTGAACCATCTAAGTGCCACCGCTTTCTCTGTGGACTCCGAGAATCATTGAAGGATCAGATCATTCCACTTCACTTAACTAGCTTCTTTGAGCTAGTAGAGACATCAAAGGTGATTGAGCATCACCAATCGGAAAAGGATCTCAAGCGGAAGGCACAACCCACTTCTAGCCAGCATGAAACCTTCAAGAGACACATGCCTAACTCTGCGAAAGTCTATCAACTGGAAGCTGCACCAACTACTGAACTCATTCAAGGCTGCAATAGGCCTCATCCATATGGCAAGTGTTATCACTTTGGCCATAAATGCTACAATTGTGGACGTAAAGGCCACAAGTTCTACCACTGTGCTCATACAGAAATAGTGGATGGAGTTCCAATGAAATCATATCAGAACCAGGTGTTCAGAGCTACTCCACTAAACAGGAGAGAGCCAAATTTGGCCATTATGCCAGCTCCCGTACCTGAAGCGGCTCCAGCGCAGCCGTCTGCTCCTAATTCCCAGAATAACTCCAGGAGGCAGACAAACAACCGTCCAGTCGGTCCTGCGCGAGTCTATGCTTTAACACCTCTCGAAGCCGCGGAGGACAACAATGTGGTTGCAGGTGCACATTTCTGAACTTCCCCTTTGTTAATTACATTCCTATACTTTAATTATTGCAATTTGTTAATGTGATTCGTATGAATAAATTAGGCACACTTTACTTTAATGACCAACCAAGCAATGTATTATTTGACACCGGTGCTAGTCATTCATTTATTTTTGAACGATTTGCCAACATCCTTAAACCACAATTGTATAACTTAGCAAAATTCTTAAGTGTTGAACTTCCATCTGGAGCCCAACTAAGTGCCAATAAATTTTGTAACATCAAAATTCTATTAAATGGTCAGGAGTTTAACTCCGAATTGATCATCCTGCCATTAGCAAACTTTGATATCATCCTTGGAATGAACTGGCTCAGTGACAATAATGCCGTGATAAATTATTTGAAGGAAGGTCACTCTTCATTCCCCGGGCAAGTCTGAGACTTTTATAGGAAAAACTAGTACCCAGTTATCGTTAATAAATGCTATTAAAGCTGAAAAATTAATCAGTAAGGGATGTGATGCTTTTCTGGTCACCATGATGGGCGAAGCAAAGGAAAGTAGACCTCTCTCTGATTGTAAAGTAGTTAAGGAATTCGCCGACGTATTCCCAGAAGATCTACCTGGTGTACCTCCTTCCAGAGAAGTAGAGTTCTCTATTGAACTAGTTCCGGGTACCCATCCTATATCTAAAGCACCATACAGAATGGCACCTAAAGAATTGCAAGAACTCAACGAACAATTGCAAGAGCTCTTGAATAAGAGTTTTATTAGGCCAAGTATGTCTCCTTGGGGAGCACCTATTTTATTTATGAAAAAGAAGGATGGATCTATGCGAATGTGCATAGATTATCGTGAACTAAATAAAGTCACCATAAAAGATAAGTACCCATTACCTAGAATTGATGACTTATTCGACCAGTTATCTGGAGCTATCATATTCTTTAAGATTAATTTAAGGTCTGGATATCATCAATTATGAGTAAGAGATGATGATATAGGAAAGACCGCTTTTCGTACTTGTTATGGTCATTTTGAATTCCTAGTGATGTCTTTTGGACTCACTAATATGCCATCAATCTTCATGGATTTGATGCAGCGAGTTCTAAAACCATACTTAGACAAGTTCGTGATCGTCTTTATCGACGATATCCTCATTTATTCTAGAACCCTAAAAGATCATGAAGAACACTTGAGATTAGTATTGGAAATTCTGCGTGAACATCAACTGTATGCCAAGTTCTCCAAGTGTGAGTTCTAGCTTAAATCCATTTCATTTTTGGGGCATGTAGTCGATGCCCAAGGTATTCGTGTAGATCAAAGCAAAGTAAGTGCTATTCAGGATTGTGTTCAACCTAAAACGGTCACAGACATTACAAGTTTCTTGGGGTTAGCTGGATATTACAGAAAATTTGTTAAAGACTTTTCTCAGATTGCTTCGCCTTTGACTAAGTTAACCTAGAAAGCCGTTTCGTTCATCTGGCGTCCTGAATGCGAGGGGGCATTTCAAGCGCTGAAAGATGCACTCTCCACCGCTCCGGTTCTTGTTCTACCTAAGGAAGGTTTGAACTATCAGGTATACACCGATGCATCGGGAATCGGTCTAGGTTGTGTATTAATGCAAGAGGGTAAGGTAATTGCTTACGCCTCTCGTCAGTTAAAACCACACGAAAGAAATTATCCAGTTCATGATCTCGAACTTGCCGCTGTAATTTTTGCCTTGAAATATGGCGTCACTATTTATATGGAGTGCAGTGTTCGATTTTCACTGATCATCAAAGCTTGAAATATATCTTCACCCAAAGAGAACTGATTTGTCGTCAAAGAAGATGGTTAGAGCTCATCAGTGATTATGATCTCAGTATTCAGTATCACCCAGGAAAAGCAAATGTGGTGGCCGATGCTCTTAGCTGTCGTGCTACTTTATCCTCTATGATCGCATCCAGTTCCTTAGAACACGAATTTAGTAAGCTTGAAATTTCTCCAATTAGTAGCGATATGCTAAGTTCGCTCCTAGTAAATATCAATGTTGAACCTACCTTCCACAGAAATGTTTCTATCTCACAGACAAAAAATGATGATTATCTGAAGTTCAAAGCAGATATTGAAGGTGGTCGTCGTCATGATCTGCAGTTGCGGAACGTCATAATTTATCAAGGAAATCGTTTGTGGATTCCCAAATCCATGCATCGTGAAGTGTTAAATGAAGGCCATAATTCTGGATATCATATTCACCCAGGCAGTACCAAGATGTACCAGGATCTAAAGCAATCATTTTAGTGGCCCGATATGAAGAAGGATGTAGCCGACTTTGTGGCTAAGTGTCATACCTGCAATTTGGTAAAGGCCGAGCACCAAAGACCTGGTGGTCTTCTGCACCCATTAGAACTTCCAGAATGGAAATGGTTCGATATATCTATGGATTTCATCATGGGATTGCCTCGTGCTAAATCTGGTGCCGATGCAATCTGGGTTATAGTAGATCGCTTAACTAAATCAGCGCACTTCCTTCCTATCCATCAGACTGACTAAGTAGAGAAGCTAACAAAGCTCTATATCAAAGAAATTGTCAGACTGTATGGAATTCCGAAATCAATAGTATCCGACAGAGATAGCAGATTTACTTCTAAGTTTTAGCAAGTTGTGCATCAAGATCTGGGTACTACTCTTGCCATGAGTACAGCTTTTCATCCTCAAACGGATGGTCAGACTGAAAGAGTGAATCAAGTTTTGGAAGATTTGCTTAGACTTTGTGCTCTTGATTTTGCCGGTTCCTGAGAAGATCATATTCTATTAGTGGAGTTTGCCTACAATAATATTTCCAAGCCAGCATTAAAATGACTCCTTATGAGGTATTGTATGATAGAAAATGCAGTAATCCGCTAGCCTGGTCAGAAACAGGAAGCGTTCAACTTTTTGGTTCAGAGTTAGTTGAGGAAACTAAGAAGAAGATCGAGTTAATTCAGCAGAGAATTCGTTCAACTCAATATCGTCAGAGCAAATATCATAATGCTCATCATCGTCTCCTGGAATTTAATGTAGGAGATTCAGCTTATTTGAAAGTCGGTCCAATGAAGGGTGTCTACAGATTTAGTATAGCAAGGAAATTTAGTCCCCGCTATGTTGGACCTTTTGAGATTCTGTCCAAAGTAGAATCATCTGCCTATCGGTTAAATCTTCCTGATGACTTTGCAGCTGTCCATAATGTGTTTCATGTATCGTCATTAAGAAAATGCCTCAGAGACCCTTCTCATCTCATTCAACTTCCAGCAATAGAGATCCAACCCGATCTTTCTTATACCGAAGAACCAATCAGAATCTTGGCTCGTGATCAGAAGCAGCTAAGAAATCGTTCAATTCATATGGTCAAAATTCAGTGGAAGAATCGATCCTTAAAAGAATCTACTTGGGAAAAAGAAGTGGATATGCGCAATAAATCTCCACAGCTCTTTGCAAATCCAGGTATCGTTCTTTTCTCTCTCATCTGTTTTTAATTAATATTTCAACCCCTGTAGTACTTCTTCACTTAAGTGATGTTGGGGACGACATCGTTCTTAGGTGGAGGAGTTTGTAACAATCATAGTTATTATTTTAGCTAAAACTAGATTAATTAAGCTAAACCAAACTTTGATTTTGATTCTATTAGACTCAATGGGTCATTTAAACCTAACCCTAGAAGTTTGGGACCAATCAGAGCTAAATTGAGAATTTTTGTACTTTTGGCTATTTTTGAGCTCTAGAAAATACTTAAAATAATTTGATCTCTAAATTAAAATTTGATTTAATTTTTGAATTCCCCACCCCCAAATTAGCTAGGGGTGAAATTTTGGAAATTTTTGAAGGTCATTTAGGCATATTTTGAATTTAATTTAAATTGGTTCAATTGCAAATTAGGGTTCTAAGCAATTTATATTTGCATTCCTACCCTCCCTCCAACGGTTGGCTAACCCCAAACCGCGGGCGCCATCCGGGTCGTTCATTCCGCAGATCTAATCCAACGGCCCATGCTAGCGATCGGATCCGTCTTATCTCAACCATTCCGCGGTTTCGAGACTTCAATCCAACGGCATCTAGCTATCCGTCGTAAGTATCCTCGATCAACCGTTAGATCACCCGATTTGATCCAACGGCTGATCTCTTATTCGCATTCGTTCGTTAAGTGTCAGGAGATCAGAGCCGTCCCGCTTTGATGGATGATCAATCAGACGGCCTGAAGCACCCCGAGCACTGTGGATCACCCCTTTCTTCTCACCCGTCGCTCACTGGTCCCCCCCTCGACAGCCATATCCCCTCCAGCCCCGTGGCAGTACGGGAAGATGCTGAAATTCCTCTCCTACCCTCGGCGCGACCTCCTGCCGGCAGTAGCTTCCCAGAATTTCCCCTAGCCGTTAGGCTGAGCCTTTCCTTCGGCCCGAGCCATGCCATGATTCCTGAGCTCTGGAATCCACCCCCAGTGTTCCCTTGAACCTATAAATACTCCCAGGATCTCACAGTGAGTCCCTTTGCTCACTGTGAATCCTTAATTCCCCAGCTAAATCCCCCCTGAAGCTCCCGTCTCCCTCGGCGAATTCCCGACGTTTTCTGGAGTTTATAACCGCTGATAGAGGGTCCGTCTGGTGTTCAGACTCCCTGCGAACCTGCGTCTGCCGCTTGGGAAGCTCGGAAGCACTTCAATTCCCCTCAGCCGAGCCTGTGACCTCGACTTCAGGTACAGCCTTCTCCCACTGAACTCAGAGAGTTCAGTTTTCATCCTGTTCTCTGGATGAGCCTCTGGATGTCGTCTAGATCGCCATAGCCACTTAGGAAACCCAATGTGATTGCTCCTAGGGTCTGGGCTAGCCTACCCTGATCGATCCTTCATCTGGTTTTGCGCCGCGAGCTCGTAGCCGAGCTCGAGTAAGGTCCCAGCGTTTGGATGCACCACAAGCTGCGAAACCTTGGGGAATCGATTCGTCTCACCTCACTGATGGTGTAGGGATCGAGCCCCGTCAGTTTGGTGGCTCCTGTGAGGAGAATTACTCGCTCACAGGGAACCCTAAGTTCCTTCCCTTAGTGCCTCTCGGTCGAGTAGCACCCCGACGATCCAGCACGAACCAAATGGGGGTTCTTACCTCAATCGACGCGTCTTAGTTCTCTAAAGGTGTAGCCGTTGAGATCAAGGTCTGGCGTGGAGTGTGCGCCGAGAATTTCACCTCTGAAGCTAACCCTAGGCGAGCGGGTATCGGGCGTAGGCGCGAGGAAGACGACGCACTGGCGCTTCGGGCCGGGTCAGACCCCGACCCTCGCGATTCTGCATTCGGGCCGCGGCTTTATTTAAATTATTTAGGAATTATTTTCCGTCTAATAATTCAGTGATAAATAGATTTAATTAATGGTTTGATTTAAATAAAAATACAGATTAAATTAATTAAATAACTTTAGTTATACTGATCCAATATACCATTTGAATCAGAAAAATATAAGGAACCTAAATATAAAATAAAATCACAGATCCAATGGGTAAATTTTAAATAATTGCTTAATCCTTTTTCTATTTTTAATTAAATCATAATAAATTCAATTAATATCCAAAAATATTGATTAAGGTTTCTGATTGCTCATGAGACCTAAAGAACCCATGTAAACCCTTAAAGGTAATTTAGGAACCCTAATTTTATTAGTCATCTCTTAATTACCCTAATTAGGGATTAGTGATTTAAACCTTATTTAAATTTCTGATTTTGGTGAGCTAAGTTCCTAATGCCTCATTAAGGACAGTGGAGCTTAGAAATGCAAATGGATCACCTTAGAGTGCCCTAAAATCTCTAATCATCTTAATTGGCTTAAATATGTGATTAGTGTTAATTAGACTAATCAGGTTGCCAAAACCTAAGATAAGTGTATTTTCTACTTTATTAACCATTATGGAACTCATTAAAACAGATTAGAATCAATTTGGATAATTAAATCATAAAATCTCATTTTCAGCCTTAAGAGGAATATTTTGATCATTTTGACCAAAATGTGTTTAAGTTCCCCTTAAACCTTGGCAAATTCAGTAAAATACCCTTAGTTAGATTATTAATACATATCTGAAGTCTTATGTTAATAACATTGATATTAAGTTAAGAAATCTTAAACTAGTCTTAATTAAGATCTTAAGTATTTATAATAGAAATTTTCTTGTATTAGAAGTTAAATCTAACAATCTCAATATGCTAAATCTTAAATTAATAGCTTAATTAAGTTAGTCCATGAATTTGAATTCTAAAAGAAACACATTTGAAAAATATTCTAAGTCTAAAACCTAACTTAAGTCTAAAGTGATCAAATATTAGATCTTAGATCTTAGACTTTAGATCTTCTAATTGAATTTACTACCTCCATTTGAAATTCCTTAAGTGATTTATTGTTTAATTCTTTTGAAGCCTTTCATGTGGGTGTAGGATTGATTCAATCTATAGGATAATGTGATTATCCTAAAAATTGAATATAGATCTTAAATTCTGAGTTCTTAATGATTATTTTATCTTATAACCTTAGCACAACCTTTCAAATTAAGGTCTTAGTTTCCAAATCCTTCAGCATATAGGATTTCTTAATTTTAATTTGGGTTTTAAGTGTGAACCCTAGATCCTTATTAGGATATTACTTTGGATTCAAGATTTAAACACCAAAATGGGGTTTAAACTCAGGATCCATAATCTTGATTTACTTGATCAAGATTTGGGTAAGAGAGAAAAACAATAATAATTAGGTCGTTGATTCATTTATTTACCTTATAGTCGTCATATGATTATGAATTAGAACTTAACAAGTTCTAATATTAATCTTAAGGTCGTAAATCTGAGATCTTACTCGATAGCTGGATATTGGAGATCCTAAACTTGTATCTTCTCAGAATAGTTAGTTGGATAACTTAGACAACAACAGATATCACATAAATCTAGATTGAGTGTCTTGCTTACCTTGACTTGATTGCTCTGCACACCTTGAATATTGAGCCTTACTCCTTAAGCATGATAGGTAAACTTAGGATATGGATGATACATCCTAAGTTAATATTTGAAAAGTATAGCATTCATTCAGTTCTTTCAGTGCTTTCAGTTAGTAGAGTATATCCTAGCTTAGTCTGCCTCTTCAGTTCTATATTGTTATAGAATAGACTCAGACCTAGCTCGACGGATGTCTAGGATGTATACATGTCTTATTCTATAAGTTCGACTCGGACCTAGCTCTGCGGATGCCTAGGATGGATACATGTCGAACTTTCAGTTCAGAGGTCCTATATGACATGTTCTGTTATGGCAGTACTATGTCTTAGGCTTACTGCTACTTTAGTTCAGTTCAGTCTTTGTTTGTTTTGCCACATGTTTCAATAGCCCTTTTTTTAATGCTTATTTTGCTTTGCCATATGTCTCAGTGGCTTTACTTTTGCTCATGTATATGCTCAGCTTGCTTTTGCCACATGCTTCAGTGGCATTTCTTTTCATATTAATCTGCATGTTGTATATATGTTCTTATGGATTAGCTATTATATATATTAGCATGCTTAGGATGCTAGAATCATATGTTATTCCAGCACTTGTGTTCTTTTATACTCAGCATGTTTCCATGTGATCATAAGCATGTTAGGATCAGATTTATTTTAGTATTTGCAGTCACTTTTGCTTTTAGCTTCACCTTGCTTACTTTCGTATTTTGTATGTTATTTCACATACTCGTTGATTAGCTATAAATGATTAGTTTATAGTTACCCCATTTTCTTTGTAGCTTGTTGCACCTTACAAATTGCTTGCATGTTAAAAATAATTAAATGTGATATCTTTAAATATTCAGTTCATTTAAATAACCTAAAATGTACTTAGATAATTTTCTAACTGTAATATTTTTCTTTTGTTGGCTGGGGCCCTGGCATTTGTGATACCGAAAAATATCAGATTCAGACTTGTTCGTTGGCAATACTGCAAGGGAGGAGCCAGTGCAGGAGGAGAATCTTCCTACTGCTGCTTAGCTAGATTTTCTCTTTTCTGCAGTGAGATTGAGAAATCTTTATTTTCATTTAATTCAGTCTGTAATAATTAAACTCTGAATGTATTTACTTTTCTGCACTTGAGCTGAGTTATTACTATTTCCTTCTTTCTACTATATTATGCTTGTTGATGTTACATTATATTTTATGCTTCCACCACTTAGATATTTATTGATGTATGTTCATAGTACTCAGGTGACAAGTCCTTGGCTTAAGGCAGGTTGGGTCTTAGCTAACTTAACTTTACTTAAGTTGGGGATTTGCCACAGTTGGAGCACCGCACTCCCCGTGTTTATGCTAATATCAGTATTAGCATGGCCGCGGGAAAGTACGGGGCCCCACAAGTACTCCACCGTTATTTAAAAGGAGCCTCAATGTTTAAGATTTTTATTTAATACTACTTAAGGGGGTCGTTACAATTGCCCCAACTTAAATAACTGACGTCATCGTCAGTATCCGCACATAGATCCAAGAACCATCCATTGAGTAGATAGGACTAAAGGTGACCCCTACAAGCTCAAGAGATACCCACAACCATGTATTACCTTAATAATCATGCGATCAAGAGACTGCTCACATGAAGTGGTACTTTGCCCTGTATGGCACTTAGCTCCTATCTGACATCCTATGACCTGCTCTAATATTATTTATAACAGCCGAAATTCTTAAGCATAAAAGTATTGTCTGGCTTAGACTTAAACGACTCACGGTCTTGCCCTCAAAAGATTCAGCAGGTCACCCATCCTGGGAGCGCTCCCACCTGAGCACGTTTAACTTTGAAGTTTTTATCAGGAACTCCACCATTATCTAATAAGGCGTTTCGATATTTAAGAGTTTCACTTAATACTACTAAATGAGTCTTTACAAGCTCCATCCAAGATGGCATGCAATAAACCATTACAACTTATATTTTAAGATATTTGGGGCCTTGCCCCTGATTCATCATTAGAAGGATTCAAATATTGTATTACTTTAATAGATGCTTTTTCAAGTTACCCACGGATCTATCCATTCCGTCACAAATCTGAATAATTTTTTATTGTTTTATCATTCAAAAGGTTGATGAAAATGCTTTCTCATCAAAGATCATTGCATTTCAATAAGGTGGAGGAAAATGTAGAGCCTTTATATAAACACCATCTCATTTGGCATACAACATAGATTTATGCTCCACACATCCAAGCCCAAAATGAAAAAACTGAAAGAAAACACCATCATATAGTCGAAAGCACTACTAACGCATGCTAATCTACCCACAAAATTTTGGATGTACCCAATTAGAAAATAAAATGCCTACCCACCTCCAAATCAAAGTCATTGTATGAAATATTATTTCATCATTCTCCTGATTATCAATTCACCAGTATTTTTGATCCATGGCTTAAACCTTATGCCAAAAATCAATTTTCACTAAGATCAAGCCCATACGTCTTCGTTGGATATAGTAATCTACATCATGTCTACTTATGTCTAAAGGTAACAACGTCAAAAAATATTCTTCTCTCGCCTTCACATTTGATGAAAACATTCTTTCCATGCACACAAAACACCCAAATTGCACACAAAATAAGTAGCAAGAACATCATCTGAGGTCATCATTCCCACAATTGTTCTTGCCCAAAATTTCAACCCATCACATATCGCACCAACACATAAAAAATTAGTCACAAAATCAAGGAAATATAAGTACTATGCAGAGCTATGACACTCATAGTATAGACCAAAATCCAAAAAATACAGCCAGCTCAACAAAAGAATAATCAACCTTAAAGCAGTCATTCAATGCTTACCAGCTGCAAGACATGACACTAAAACCTAAGACATAAATCTGATTTTCAAGGAACCCAAGTGTTGAATCTATTCCATGACCCGGCAACAGGACTCACGATGGAAATAAACAATGAACAAAGATCAAAATGCACTTCTCAAAAATAATACATGGTCCTTTATCCCTAGGCCAGCTACCACCAATATTGTAAGCTGCAAATGGCTATTTCACATAAAATATAAAGATAACAGATCTATCGCATGCTACAAAGCCTAACCAGTTGCAAGAGGATTCACACAACAAGGAGTCGAGTATCATGAAATATTTAGTCCCGTCATTAAGCCTAACAAGTCGCAAGAAGATTCACATAACAAGGAGTCGAGTATCAAGAAATATTTAGTCCCGTCATTAAGCCTATCAGAATTTGTCTTATACTAGCATTTACAGTTACGTATAACTAGACAATAAAGTAACGACTTGCCTTTCTAAATGGTGATCTTCAAGATAAAGTATTTATGGAGCGACCACCTGAATTTGTTACACAACGACATTTTGTATGCAAACTCAACAAGACTATATAGATTAAAACAACCCCCACGCACATGGTACTCAAAACTCACTTAAGCTTTGCAAAAATTCAGCTTTGATAACACCAACAATGATTCATCACTATTCATATTCAAGAAAGAAGCCGACGCCATAATTCTACTTGTCTATATTGATGACAGTCTGCTCACAAGCATTAACACTCAACTACTACAAAATACTATACATTTCTTGTCTAAAGAGTTTGCTATAAAAGACTTGGGAAATATCAACATCTTCCTAAACATGAAGACTATAAGATCTAATAACTCAATTTTGTTGGCACAATAACATTATATTGATTTAATGATCCAACGTTGTTAATTTGCAAATTAGATCAAATCCCTCCTCAGATATCAAGGTCCCGGGGAACTTCAAATTATGGCAAACAAAAAAACTTTTAAAAAGAAATAATTTTTAGATCAAAGTGCCATAATTTGAGAGAATTCGAATAACAGAAAATCTCAACTTTATTTTTTTTTTGAATTATTTAAATTCAATAAATTGAGAAAATTAAATACATGTCTAAATTCATCGATTTTTGTGTGATTATGTTAAGTATATTATTTAAAAGCTGTTCAAAAAATTTCATCGATTTTGGAGCATCGGTTCGACCTCAAATAATTTTTGAAATTTCAAACTTCAGAAATTAATTAAAAATAAAAGTTTGTCTGAATCAAAAATTTTTGGCACGAGGGTGTTTGTTACATGATAGCATACATCAGTGTCAAGTTTCATTAATTTTTGGACGTCAAACGGCGAAAAAATACGAAAAATTTAATTTTAAATAACTATTTTAATTTTCCTTAAGAATTTTTCTTCCTATCTGTTTCCCCTCCCCCTCGATCGCAGACCACCTTCCCCGATCGTAGGCTCTGTCGAGGACACAGACTGCTGCGACGCACCCTACGCCGTTTGGCCCAGGTTGGTCGACCCACCTGACCGGCCAACATCTCTCCCTCTCATTTATATAAACCCCACCCAGCCCCTCTCCTTACTTCCCAGCAGCCAACCTCCTTCCCCCCAGCAGCCCTCCCCTGCCTGCCACTCCCCTGCTAGCAACTCCTTCTCCCTCAGCCCTCCCTCTCTGTAATGACCCGAGGTCATTACTTTGCAATTTAGGTCAAAATCCTGACACTAACATTATGACACCGAGAAATTTCGAATTATGGCAAACAAAAATACCCTTAAATGAGAATAATTTTAAGATCAAAGTGTCATGATTTGGGTGAAATCCGAATAGCGGAAGCTCCCTCTTTATTTTCTGAATTATTTAAATTCTAAAAATTAAGAACATTGAAATATGTGTCTGAATTCATCGTTTTCAGTGTCGTTGTGTTAAGTATATTATTTAAAGGCTGTTCGAGAAGTTTCATCAAATTATGAGTGTCGGTTTTATCGTAATTAATTTTTGAGGTTTTTTAACCTCAAAAATTAATATAAAATAAAATATTACCCTGAATCGAAAATTTTCGGTGCGAGGGTGTTCGTAATGTCGTAACACACTTCGGTGTCAAGTTTCGTTGTATTTGGACGTCAAACGGCGAAAAAATACAATTAATTTAAGTTTAAATAGTTTTAAATAAAATTCCTTAAAGAATTTTTATTCCCCCCCAAATAATGGAGTGCAATTTCTTCCGCCTATTATGGCAGAAGCAACTTCCGCGCCAGGAAGCACTGGAGCATACCATGCGCCAGGAAGCACTGAATTAACGCATGTTTGGCACAAGAAACCCCCTCCTGCACCTATTTAAGCGCAGCCCTCCCTCCTTTTTTTCAGCCATTCTCTCTTAGCTCCCTTATCCTCTTCAAAACAGCAGCCCTTCCCCCTCTACTCCCCACACACAGCCAGCCACACAGCAGCTGCCAGCCTCTCCAACCCAACCTTTACCAGCCAGTCGCAGGCCAGCAACCCCGCCAGCCCAGCTATCTCCTCCGACCGGCCAACAACAGCCCAGCCAGCCCTCCTCCAACTTCCGGCCACCCCACTCCGACCTCCCTCTGTTTTCCAGCAATCTTATTCTAAGGTGAGAGGTGATGGAAGGGATGAAATTGAAGGGAACATTTTTGCTAATCTTATTACTCTATACATTTAAAATATTGCTATAAAAGAATTATATTTAGTCATTCACATTTTGATCATTCTCATTAATTAATAATGGGAACAATTCAAATGCTATAAAAAGATTACTATTTTCATTTAAGTATTCTTTTCATTTCTATCTTTACTCTTTTATACAGTAATATTATCGTAATGATAATATCAAGAGACCTAAAAATACGGACTTAAATCATTATATTAATGTAAAGGAAAAAGGACAAAATAGAAAAGAAGAATGTAAAAATCCTGAAATATCACATCACTTTTAAAAAGACTAATTTAAAAAATATCAGAAACTTAAATGCAGTTGAGCGAACTGTTACTTATCCAACTATTGAACTTCTAAACTTAAGGAACAAAGGTACCAGTACATGACAAGTATTACATTTTATTGTATTTTTACTGCTTCGCTTATTTGCTTTGAGCCAAATTCATTTGATGCTTGGTTGGTTGTTCGGAATTAACGTAATAATATTCGAGATTGTTACTGAAAAATGACATCAGTTACATTCGGGGTTATTATTAAAAAATGACATCAATAATATTCAGAATTTTTACTGAAAAATGACATCAATAACATTCGGAGTTGTTACTGAAAAAAGACATCAGTAACATTCGGGGTTAGTTACTGGAAAACGACATCGGTAACCTTTATTTTGTGATAATACATGTTGCAGGAAATTGTTTTTTTATTTCGCGCTATTGTCTTATTTTTCCTGCATTTTATTTCTGCATTACTTCCGTTAATCGCATCTTTTAAAATCTAAATATTATTGTGTACTGCAGTACTTAGAATATTCTCTGATTACTAGAAATTCAAATCCCAGTATTGCTTTTTGTACAATACCAGGTCAGGTGCTCCTGGGGGAATACACGTAAGAACCCTAATACTTAAAATGTTCAAACTACTTATAGATCCACGGTGCTATTTTGCTTGTTTATTTTTTATCTTTTTCTTTATTTTTACTTTTGTAGGAGTGTTGAAAAGATCTTGTAATATGAACATTGAAATAAATGAATAATATCTTTGGCTTTTATGTGTGCTCCTTTTTTCTCTTAAGTTACTCAATATGATCCTACCGTAAGTAAATACCCGATGTCGGAATGATTTCTGCTGAACCGACGTCGAGCCTCCACACTCTCCTCCCTCACAGCAGTACCTCTCCCCCTCAGCCCTCCTTCCCAACAGCCACCCATTAGCCATCTGGCCACCCCCTTCAGCCACATCCGGCTCCCGGCAACCCTAATCCTAGGTTAGAGGAGAAGGATAAGAGGAGGAAATTGAAGAGAAATTTTGTTATTTTTTATTTATTTTTCTTATTATTACATATATTTAATATTCCTTATTATAAAAAATATTAGTCATTCACATTATTATTGCTCTTATTAATTATATATAAGAACAGTACAAATATTATTAAATGATTATTATTTATATTTTGTCAAATTTTAATTCATGCATTTTCATTTTTACATCTTATAATTATTATTACATTCTGCACATTTTTACAATCATTTTCATTCTATTTTTCTTTCAATCATATATTATTATTATTATCATTAAATAATGATAATAATAATATTATATCAAATATAATTGCTACCCTCAGTGACTTAAAAGCGATATCTTCTACCAAGAGAAAGAATAAACAAAAGACAGAATAGAAAAGAAGAAAGCAAAAATCCCTAAAAATATCATATCACTTTTATGTTGGCTAAAAGGCTAATTTAAAATATTAAAAATCTAAATGCAGATCTGATCATACTGTTGAATTTTTGAACTTAAAAGAATAAGGTACTAAATATCTTTTATTACTCTTGTTTAAATATGCTTTTCTACTCAGCATCGCACAAATTGATAAAAGTACTTTAAAAGTCACATAAAATAATATATGAAAAAGTTTGGATAACTGAGCAGCAAAGGTTCCATGTTGATATATTTTTAGTCTGATCAGACAACTGCTATGATAGTACTGTCCGACATCGGGAGTCATAAGGAGCCTATACTGATAAGCCTTTGAGGGGGCAGGTATAGAGGAAAGTTGGGATATGTAACACAAAAATGAACCCCCTTTTCTTCGATTTTGTACTTGCCCAACAAAATCATATTTTGCACCAGATATCAAATGCTAAAATTCTATATTTATTTTTGTAACAACAATTACTTTCTTATGCTAAAATTTCAGATCAATTGAAATAAGTTTGCAAGAATAAATTTATACAACTTTTATTTCTGGTCAAATTTTTACTTATTTTGTTTATTATTTTACTTCACAACTAACTAGTATTCAAATGCCTCACTTTTGAAACATGCCCAGATCAGAAATTTGTTCTAGAGGAAGGGTGCTAAAAACCAAGCAGTGCTGATACTGCTTCCTATTGATTTATCGCTCTTTTTTACTCTTTTTGAAAAGGTTTGTAACTTTTATTTTATTTTGATCTTTGTAATCAAAACTTGTGAATTAATGAATAAATGAGTTATGTTTGATGTCTATATATATGTCTTTTAAAACACTCAATATGATCTTGCGGCTAGAGAACTTATCCCAAGAACCGGTGTTGGATTAACTCCTGCTAATCCGGCACCGAGTCCTCACAATTGAGGATCTTTTGGCTCAAGAAAATATGATGAATTCGAATCCTGCGCCAAAACCCATGGCAGCCTCAGCAACAAAACAGCCCAGATGCTCTCACACCCTTCACCGATCCTACCCACTATCAAAGTGTAGTTGGAGCACTACAATGTCTTCAGTTTACCAGAACAAACATTGCATACAGTGTCAACAAAGTATGTCAAGCCATGCATACGCCAACAATGGAATATTGGCAAGAAGTTACACATTCTGAGATATTTAAATGGCACAAAAACACTTGGAATCAAATTACACCCATGTAACTATATTCATTCTTAATTCTTGTGTGCAACAGCTGTACAAATACCATTTATACCCCTGTAACTATTGTCTTCTTGTAACAACTGTTACAGCTATCACAGGTATATATACACCCTATGAGTTATTGTTTTTATCAAAACATATAATAAAAATTTTTTTTTGCAAACCTTTCGTTCTTCCTACACCTTTATCAGTAAACCCCCATGTCGGACCAATCTATCTTCAGAATCACAAAAAGAATTATGAAAACTCTCACATCAAACTACTCCATCTTTAGAATCAAAAGAAGGATTGTGAGAACTCCCACAATAGATCAGTCCATCTCTAGAATCGCAAGAAAATTGCTAGAACTCTCACACATCTTTAGAAACATAAGAACGATCACATGCAGATCAACTTAACAATGATAAACAAAAGAGTAAAAAGTAGCAAGTCAACTTTATTAATTCAATTTCATAATATTTATCTCTTAATTTCTAATTTCATGATTTTTTATATTAGAGTTTCATTTGATAATAAGTATTCTCGCTATATTGCATCCATGATGAGGTGATCTTTTAATGGTGTATGGCCAACATGATCAAAAGTGCCCAAAGAGCTCAAGGAAACATTGAGAGGGCAGTTTAAAGTATATATGGTGACTTATTTTGATTTTGTAAGGAGAAGTTGGCTAGCATACTATAAGATAACATTTGAATATTTATATGAAATTAGTGCCAACATTTTAAGATTTTCCAACTTTTATTTAGTGGCTCACGGATTTGTCAAATGTGAGGTTGTCGCAAATTTTTTTGTTAATTAAGTAGCACAATCTTTATTTTAATCAAGCAATTGTTAAGAACCTAATCTTTGTTGAATATAGAGCTAATTACTAGATTAGTCTATATCTTGCTGCATATTTTTAACTTACCTGGGTTCATACAAGTTGTAACAGACTCTTCCTCACAAGTACTTCGTAGAATCAAGATTTTATTGAACAAAATTGTCAATAATAATCAGGTTGTTTTAATAAACAAACTATTTGTCAATAATAATCACTGCCATTACTGATTTTGTCTTTTTTCTTAGTTGTTTTGTCTGGCAAAGTACATTATAACATTTGGCTGAATATTTATGACAACGAGATTGGAAAGTTCATTTAAATGCTGAGAAGCATGTTCAGAAGGTCTGAGAAAAGACCTCCATGTTACGCTTTAATGGCAATGATGATTCAGGCTTGTTCGAAAAACAAGTGGAAGGCTGGAGTTACTGATATGAACCATACAAGGAAACACAAACCTAATTGGCTTCATAATAATATATTGATGATCACTAGAGCACATTAGATTGGAAAGACAAATAAAACTAAGCCTATGCAAGTTTCATGTTTAAGAAAAATGGATCAACATTTAAGCACAGGCGATTCCATCTATTTGTACTCACTTAACTCGATTGGTTGGGATAAATTGTCAAGAAGTTTGTTTATGAACTTTTTTTTTTCTGTTAACATCAAATGATGGTGCTATTGCATCTAGCTCGATGTTTTCAAAAGAACACATCAAAGAATAAGGAAAAAGGTGTTTATGTAAACAAAAAGTGGGAGAGTATAATAGTTGGTTAAAAGTTTTTATATATTTTACTTTTGATAAAGAGATTAATGGAAAGTAATTTTATCTGTAGACTTACTGTGAAATTATGGTGTCATCGCTATTTTCTAGTGCTTTTTCACAACAAAATTTTATCTGCCCACTTGGAATAAGGTTGCTGGAGGTGTGGTGGAATGCGAGAGGAAATGCTGTTTAACTGAACTTCACATTTAACTGGTAGTGATGGTTCATCCAGCAACAATGTCTTATTTGAAAAACAGCTACAATGCAAAGTAAATTGGATGAGCTGAGTGCTGAGCTATCTTAACACGATAAAGCCATCAAGCCAAGGGATGATGTATTGTGAAGATTGGAAATTGATGATAAGATTTGACGAGCAATCATTGCATTTGCACAAAGTAAAAATTTGCCGTGTCAGGGCAAGTGAATGTAAGGTAGGGCATTTTGAGATGCCTTGTCTTGAACAAATTGCTTTTTGCTTGTGTATTAAGGTTTTGTATAATTTTATACTTGTTTCGTTAATGTCAGGTTTCCTTGTATGATAAATATTCCTTTGCACTTGATAATCAGCTTTACTTATATTCTTTGTTAAAAATTAAAAATTTAATGAATGGCAAGTAAATTACATAATGTCTACTCAAACTTTCTACAAACTTGTAATAACTTTCTTAAAGTTTTCATATAATGTGTGGTTAGTAATAAATTAGCTTACGATTAAATGTAAATTGCTATAAAATTTTGCTACTGAATGTCAAATAAATCCTACAAAACTCCGTATTACAAATGATTCACTGCAAATTAGTTACTGTTGCCATATGTCAATTGCTATGACAATTTGCTACATATATATTTGATATAAAAAAAATAGAAACAAAAATTTAATCAATGAAAATAGAAATAAAAAAAAACAAATTTACTATAAGCTGACTAAAATATAATTTGTTGCTAATAGTTTTAAATATAGAATCTGCAACAATTAGCAGTGGGGCAAATAGCAACAGGCCAATCTGCAACAATTCTGTAGCTGATTCTGTATCAGTTATAGATTAGCTGCAAATTCTATAGTGGCTAATTGGCTATATTCGGATAGTGATGTTTCAATTTTATCATCTTAAATGAGTAGTAGATATTGAAGATTTCAACTCTAAAAAATGTAGCTATATCATCTTTAGCACTCAAATATACATAACAGATTGTGCAGGGGGCATTGGCTCAATTTTCAGCCCTGAACAAAAAGATTGGTTTTGTACTGACATCTTTGATGACACGGTACTTTGCAAAGAAGGGTTTTTTCTAGTGTGTACCGAAGAAGACTAACTTCTTAAAAGTTAATGTACAACTAGTTATTGTTAGAGCCACTAAAATTTTTTTTGTTTGCGTTTCTTTTCTTTGTGTTGTTACATTATTTTTATTTTCCTTTACAGCTCTTACTTTTCTAAGAAATCATATTCATATTCCAAAAAATTTTAAAACAAAATTCACTCCCTTTATTGGGTTGTGCAATAATCGCACACATGCTTTGCTGATATGTAACTGGTCTTATGTATGGCGTTCAATTATTTTAAGTAGCTTTTAATTTTTAAAATAATAAAGTAACAACAAACAAAATAACAAAATGCTTCATGAGAATAAAAAATTCAATTGTTCAATACTAAGGCGTAGTTCCTATGGATATTTTGGATGTGAAGATACTTTATATAGGTTATAACATCCCAGTTGTTAGGTTTGGGAGAAATTCATATATAAATAATTTTGAAGAGATTTGGTTTAGGAGTAAAATAAATTCAAAATAATGATGAAATAGAGAGCAATGTGATTAATAGGATCCAAGTTGATTGGATGAAATGGAGGAGCACTTCTAAAGTGTTATTCAATCAAAAAATTTCACTCAAAATTAAAGAAATATTTTATATAGCATCTATACGACCGGTTATGCTATATGGGGATAAATGTTGGCCAACAAAGAAGAAACTAACCGATAAAATAAGTGTTACATAGAAGAGGATGCTTAGGTGGATGAATGTGTATACTCATAAGGATAATTTGAGAATTGAGGTTATCCGTAGCAAGGTTGAAGTTTAGAGAATGCCACCTTAGATAGTTCGAGCATATTAAGCTTAGACCGTTCAATGCCCTTATTAGAAAATTTGAGTTTATGAATTTTGCCCACATTAAAAGAGGAAGAGGAAGATCAAAAAAGACAAGCGAAGAACTACAAAGGATCTTCACTATTTGGAAATTAGAGAGGAACATCTTTTTATTATGCACAATAGAAACAAAGGATTCATGCAACCAACCCAACCTAGTGGGATTAAGTCTTGGTGGTGTTGTTGCAGAAAAAAAAAATTAATCTAATTTTGAGGAATTTGAATCCCTAAATGAACCATTTTTAATATGGAAACAGCCCAAATTCAAAAACATTGAAGATCTTGAAGATATCACACAAGCCTGGAATTCAGCCAGACTTTGGAGTTGTAGATGAGGGATTTCTTTACCAGTGATCAGAGCCTCTTGTAGAGCAACATCCAGCCTCACCCATCCTTGATAACCTTGCCAGACCTTACCAAACTTCTACAAGCATTGGCTAACTATCGGCAATGCCAGCATCCAATCAGCTTTGTTACCCACTTTGGCCCCTACTCCAATCTCTGCTTAGCCAGCCATTTATCCCGAGCTTTGTTTCTTGGGCTTTTGTTCCAGTAATTTTAGCTATGTTAAATCACCTCAATTCATATGCAAAAGAAGTCTATGGTGTCTTTAGTTTTTACTAAAAGCATTAATATCAAATTCATGTATTTGTTTTACAGGTAATTCTATTTTATTAAAAAAAAACAGTCCCTAAAATGTACGTAAAAAGCTACTCTCAAAAATATTTTGGACACGTCAAGATTTCCACACTACGTTTAAACCATAAGAAGTTCAAAAGAATAAAATCAAGGAGACAATTAGAATATATCCCTTCCAGCTTATCCTGAAAAAAGGAAGCAGATAAACAAAAACATCAACAATCACTTATTTCTTAGAATTGTGCTGCCAATTTGGAAAATACCAACTGCAAAAAACCATCATATTCATTAACAAGCAAATTTATATGAGCAGAGTGAAAATTTGAGCAAGGCAAATGCCTGTCAGAGGAATGATGGGACCAGCTCAAGTAATCATATCATGACAAATGCACAATCCGGTAATCGCAAAAAACAACTCAAGCTTTAACTTAATGCAGCATGATGCGAAAGTTAAATTATAAAAGCTAAAATGAAAAAAGAATAGAGAGACCTGCCAGATATGTACGGGGCCAAGAAATCCAGTCCACTCTCTTTCTCCTTGAGTATAAATGGACTTAAGCCAAAGCAACAGATTATTTCCTTCGTGCTTCTTCCGTGCCTGAAGATCAGCCAAACTGAAACCCCAATTTGATACTTGTAAGACAGCCTCCTTGACAAATGGTTTTGGGTCGTTCTGTCGGATTGATTCAGCCACATCCCTTTTCCAAAATTCATGAAAAACTTCTCCATCTGTTAATGCCTTATCCTGCAGGTAAAATGTGCGCGTAATAGAAGGACTAAGAAAAATAGCACTTTTAATACAACGAGATTGAACATTTTAACGTAAATTTAATTGAATGCACAATATTTGTAGAGTTAGCATGCTAAATTATGTTTGAATGAAAATTTGTTTCACAATCATGCATATATATCATTCACGCAAATTGCAAGAAATACGATGTACTTCTAATCTAAGAATTCCTAAGACAACAATGGTAAATAGGATGAACTACAAAAAAATTTAAACAATGCAAATAAAGCCACAATTAGTATAAACGAAAAATAAAATCATCAAACTACTTCTATGCTTTCGGCATATGAATCAAAAGTGTTCCCCCTTGACATAACTCAACAAGAGAAAAATTAAATATGGAATTCAAACAAAAAGTCTCAATATATTAAAAAGAAATAAACAAATACATTGTAAAACTGGCATACAATGCCTTAGCTGTTTGTATTATTTTGCTGTTTTTTTTTTAAATCATGAGCAAGTAATTGCTGAAATTGGGAATACCTTCTTTCCCAAAGGTAACGATATCCACTTTTCCAACTGACCCTGCAATCCTGATAGAAAGCTTCTCCGATAAAAGTAAGGAAGAAAGGAAGGAAACCTCTTAGCTAAAATAAACATGAACTTCCTTTTTGCTGTCCACTTCTCCCATATTTTATTTTGTTCTTCTTTTGTTAATCTAGAATCATATGGATTAGTCATTGGGCTAAACATAGCCAAACCTGAAAAATCATGTCAAATGAAGGTATAAAACAAGAGAAAAACTGATGTGGTAATTTATAACACAAACCAAATGATAAGATTGAATACAATATTGAATAACCTTCATGTCTAACATTAATAGCGAGTGCTTATGTAAAACCAAATATGTCATTAAACAGAGATATCTCTTCATTTATAAGAATATCAATATACATAAATGCTCAACATGACCATAAATATACTCTTGGCAATAACAACATTGCTTACCAAGACAAATTAACAAAAATGCAAAATATTAGACATCCATTTTAATCATTTTAGGAATAACCATTTAAGATATGAGAAAGAATTTAATAATATGAGGATAAACCAAACAAACTGGCCTAGTTCAGAATATAAGAAGAGGCGTTGTTTAAAACAAACATGAGGGAAACAGCACAAGTTCACAAGAAGACATGGTTAAGGAATTACTGCAATTCGGAAGAGAGGTTTGAAGAACTCACTCTGGAAGTTGAATTTAAGAAATCAATCACAAGATCTTGTGTAACTAATAGGATACATGCTGGTTAGATGATATTTAAAACAAACATGAGGAGTTCTTTTGGAGTGCTATGCAATTGAAATATCTCACTCAAAAAATAAAAAAAGCCATATGGGATT
The DNA here is from genome assembly GCA_016760335.1 of Gastrodia elata. NCBI lineage: Eukaryota > Viridiplantae > Streptophyta > Magnoliopsida > Asparagales > Orchidaceae > Gastrodia > Gastrodia elata. The sequence goes on from JACERR010000025.1 coordinate 324,875, forward strand.
GAATGTTAGGCACAAAAAAGAAACTTACCGATAAAATAAGCATTTTTCTTGCAGCGAGAATTTTGTTTTTATGGGGGTACTAGTCTCAATGATCTTTTTGGTACTTTTTGAGAGGATAAAAAGGTTGCTTGTATCTGGGCTACTCTTTTATATTCCTTTTATATATATGTATAAGGTTTGAGATAAGTTTTTAAGAAATTAACTACTTATATATCGAACTACAACCCTTAGCAAAAGCATCAAGTAAACAACTGATTTAACTCCTGAATTACTTGTTCACTTGAGCCACACCATGATTAATAACTAGGGAAGAAAGAAAAACCTACAAAATGCCTACTCCAAATATGCAAAATCTATGCCAACAAATCTACATCAAAATTTTACTGTTATGTTACTAATTTTTTTAGTTCGAAAATAGTGCACGGTAAAAACAATGATTAGTACCTATAAATGTGTGGTTTTTAAGATTGTAGTCTTGATATTGTAACTTATTTATCTATAAATTTGAATTATGAAAGATTGAATTACCATTTTTTAATTATAACTCCGCTTCCTAGCCAACTGCGTGTATTGTTCATCGCCAGCAAATAACCTTAATCCAAAATCTCCATTTAGCTGAGTAAAGATTAGAAGTGGTTGGGATGGATCAGATTTCTGGCATTATAGCTCAAATTTCACTAAAGGAGAGCAAAACCATTTTGGCTCAAGAAGATAAGCTGACTCCCCGTGTTGAGAATCCAAGAAAATGAGAGAAAATCAAAATGACAAAGTGGATTTGATCACTTAGGAAAATGCATAAGCTTCCATCGTCCAGATCAGGTTTCCAGAATAAACTTTTACCCGTTGAATGAATTAGGGTTTGTTTAGAAGTGAGATTAAAGATTTCTAAAGGATGCAAGCCCTAATAATTCATCGTCCCTTCTAATCACTGGAGAGAACTTGCGATTAAGTAAGCCTCAATAATAATTAAACGAACATAAGGTGTCATATGGTTGGGATATATCAAAGTAGACCTAGTCAAGATCCTGTGATTCTATTATCCTAGATCGACTTATGATCCAATTTATCAATATTATAATAATTTTTATCTATAATGTTCAAAGATTTGATTAACAACCATGGGTCACCTCTTATTAAATATCTCTAATAGATTAGGTAAAATATGATAAAAACTATGGGAAATCGATTCAATCCAAGGTTTAAAATAAGAGAAATAAGGAATCTAAGGCTAAAGAAGTTGGAGACACATTTTTTTATAAAAAGGGGATTCAAGAAGCACTAGTAATTCATAAGTGCTCAAAGCCCCTCTATTTATAGGCACTCACGCGCGAAGGAACCCGAAAAAACACTCATATCTCCTCTCACCTGATTTCAACCATGGTTGACTCACGTAAGTGACAAAATTTATGGTAATCTTCAAACTTGCATTATAAAAAATTGACAATCACCCTAGAACTAAAAATAATGTCGGTAAGGGTCGATTAACAAGCCCATCTGTGCACACATATGGTGATACACATTGTCCTAATCGAGTGTTTAAGAACATTCAAGGCATGTAGCGAAATACTCTTAGGTACAAATAAATACAAATAAATTAACACGAAACAACTCAGTAATATATAGAGAAACCCACATGAACATATGTAGAAACCCACATTAATAAGCCCATCTGTGAACAAGCCCAAGAACCCGCTTGCCCTGCATACTCCAATCCGCTTTATAGATAGAAACATGGGCAACAAAAAAAAAATTTCAAAATTATGGTCGACCCGGCTCAGCGTAAAACCAATCATGTGTTGGGCTACAACTTATTCTGCATTATTCGGACCAACCTAGTCCGAGCTTGTTAAATGCTCCCTCATTTTGACAATGATGAACAAGATTGCCTTCTTTAGATCGAAAGAGTTGATTCATCTCTTCATCTTTGTTACTCCATTAATAGATCAAGTATGCTAGTTTACATCAAAAAAAAAAATTGCTTTATTTATTATAACCTTGGATCAAGATTCAAGTATATTGCAGTGCTACTTTGCTCAACACAGTAAGGAAAAATTGTACATTTTCTTTAGATTGAAGGATTAAAATTATTCATTTATCTTTGTTAAACTAGGTATGCTTGTCATCCAAATATTTTTTTCATTTTATTTTTAAATAGCCTAGAATCAAATTCTAGATTAAATTAATCAAAATAAATTATTGTTTTATATTTTACTAATAAAATTTAAGGCTATAACTTATTAATACCCTCTTATTGCCTATAAAGAATATCTTCATCATGAACAAACATTTTACCTCTTTATCATCAAATTAAATGGCCATTAAATATTTTCATAACATAATTTACAGCTAACACTATTTAATACCCGCCTTATAGCCTTTGGCGAACACTCACCATATCTATGTGTTACAGTGTGTTTTCCTCTATACTGTAAGCGAAGATTATTTTCTTTCAATCAAAGGAATTGATTCATCACGCTACCTTTGTTACTCTATTCATGGATAAAGTATGCTAGTTTTCATCCAAAGGTCATTTACAATTTTTATATGAATTTTGCTCTCTAAATCCATTCTTGATCATCACAACATTCTCAAGATTTAATGCGTCATTCCAGCCCGACTTGAATCTGAGGCAAACTGGACTCCGACCATAAAAAGTAGCCCAACTATCAGGTCGGATCGAATCTGGCCTCTGAAATACTGTGAGCCCTTTCGATAGACCCCGTTCAATCCTGGCCCGTACCCAAATTTACTTGAAAAATAATATAATAAGTGTAAATCAATTGCATAACCCAATATATACTTTCATTCGTTGATAAATAAGAATCTAGTTATGCCTAAAAACAAAAAGAGAATTAATCCAAGTTCAAACATACTTCTAATGACCCAATTTACCAAAGTAAAATTGATTTTACTAATAGAATAGCAGCTTGGGTGACAGATAAATCATCCAAGTGTGTAAGTGTGCTTATCAGGGCTCGCACAGAAAGGTTAAGTTATGTAATTGTTTCGCATATATCAATATTAGCCTTACCTTGTCAAGGCTCATGATCATCAACTCGTCCCATTGCTTCTTCAATAAAGAAAAGTAGTCGATTGCAGTCACATCTGTCAAATATAGATGTTCTTGATCCAACAATTTGAATATCCACTTCCTTATAGTCGGTCATTCCCATCCTCTAATCCAGAGTACACAACGTATTTTGCATCTCAAACTTGTAAGAAACACAAGCATTTAGCACAGAGTTATAATACCCGAAGATTAACTTCATCTTCTATTCAATGTGCATCGAAAGGGTCTCATGTCTCTCCGCCACCAGCCCTTATGTATATAACTCAGGTTGTCCTTATATATCATCATCCTTTCATATATAACTCAGGTTGCCCTTATATATCATCATCCTGCTCTTGATATCAATGTCCGTGGTGCAACATTTGCACTTTCTAAATTTTGGGTCATTCAATAATCTCTGCATAACATTATTCTTCAAAGCAAGCCTTTTTCCAAGGAAGTCACTGATTCCATTTTCACTAAATAACACATTCACATTGTGCTCTAGCTGACATAGTCAGTTAGGTTCACTTGCAATTGATTTGGGTGAATGCCATCATGAATTCCTATTCTCGTGCTTTGGACGTGAACAGAGCTTGGAGCAAAGAAAAAATGAAGAATTGTTGTTTCTAAATGACACAGTATATGGGTTTTTAGTCTAGCCTTGGGGTCTTACCAATGCCAACAGGTCCCAAGTAGGCATAGCTAGGGCTTGTCGAGTCATATCCCAAAACTATCCTAATTGAGTTTTAAAAAGCCATCTTCATTAGGGTTGGCACAAGGTATTCAAGGATGGATCTTCACATGCCTTAGAGCTCTCCTCTTAATCAAACAAAGTGCTTGTTCTTGGTATATTTTGATCCCAACGAACATATACTTCTCGACATCTAACATCATTTTAAGTTCTTCCATCTCTTGCACCCTGGGGTCAAGAAGCTCAAATATCACACAAATGAAAGGGCATATAGTAACGAGCCCTCATTCGATGTTTAATCGGCCAATCTTTCTTTCTTCGTATATACATCTTATAAAGGAGTCGCTTCTAAATCAATGCTCCTGAGCTCAACCCTTGGTTCCATCATTTCTACTTCAATTCATAGGTTCCCTAGGCTCTACTCTTGATTGATCATTTTGACCACATTCTTTCCTAAGACAACAGCTCCCAACAAGTGGTCACTCTTCTTTGAGTCAGATGACATCATTCCCATCTTGAAGGCCAAGATGCAGGAAAGTGCTTTGGAACTTTGAGAACAGAGGCTCACAGAAAAATTCATAAAGAATGTGTTCCTGCGAGCCCATCTCAAAATGATAATCATCTCCTTTCCCTAACCTTAACTCGATTGCCTAAATTCAGACTACTGCAAGTACTTGCAAATCTCAATATGGCTGAGTCAAACATACCTTTGCCAAGTTATAATGCACCCCTCATTGAGTGATTCCATTTTGAGTTAAACCTGAGGCACCTCAACCGACAAAATCATTATATTTACCTCCATATCAACGCATGTTCCCTCTTTCGAAAATGTCAAAGGTTGTTACGTATGAGTTAATTAGGTGCTTTAGCACCTCCCTCATGACCGACCAACAAGATTACACCATGTCAACACTACAAACAGAAAAATACTTAACCATTTACATATAAATACCCCCTTTATCCTTTTTGCTCAGGTAAAGAGGTTGGATTCCTGTTGCAACGGTTGTACTATGCCCAAGCAAGTCTTAGTCTCCAAGATTTTGAAAGGTGGAACAATCTTCTGCGAGTAAAAGCATGTTGATAATCATTCATATATTGACTTCAAGCCTATACAAAAAGTTCAAAATAGATGTAGAAATCTCTCAAGATGAAACATAAAAGATGAAGATGAGAAGTATGAAACTATAGAGAAAAGCTACCAAAAATGCTTGCAATAAGGAGAAAAGAGAAATTGATTTCTATTGGCCATACTAAGCATTGGACTGTTGTAAGAATTAGTCCAATGATGTATCAAGTTATCTGCCAATCACAATTCATACAGTGAACTGTGGATGAATTAAAATCAGAAGATTCCAGCACAGATTAACATTAAATGAGTGAATGATGGATCGAATGTGAGGCTTGCATGTACTTAAATAAAGCGCATTTGCAAGTATGTGGTAAATTGTTTGCAACCAGCAATTGCAAGAGTGTGGAAGAATAAAACGTAGTCAACCAAAGATAAAGCACCTTTAGTGTTTAACGTGACTATTGTCATCCCTTAAAGGAGTAAACAATACCGCCAAATGATAGTAAGTTTGCCATTGTTTTCGAATTTAATGATTGATGTTTGCCACCAAAGGGTCTGCACTAGGAAAATCTGTTGATAACATTGGTATTTACATACGGTGGAATTGACAGATGCTCTTCGAAGAGCTGAATGTGCTATAAATAAGTCTACTAACAATTGACTTTTGTTTAATGCAAAATAAGCAAATAAAATATCCTTGGTAGAGAGTTTAGCAAGAAATTTGGTCCGGTCTACACAACCTTCCAATTAGCGAGATGACACGTCATAAGTAGATGAATTCGACACATGACTTTTCATAAAAAGGGACTGCACAAAATACCAAGAAAAAAAAAAAGAATTTGTCCAACTTTTACTTTACAGAAACCAGTTCAATAATTGTAAGCCATAAAATACAGATAATGTATCACAAACTACTAATTACATATATATATATATGTTCATGTACATATCAAACTAAGAAAATAGAAAAGCCAGATGTGAGGGCAGCCAGGACTTGATCGGCCAAACCCTTTGAAGTTCCATAGGCCAAAAAACCTTGAGGGCTCAATCAAGGTGATTGCTTGGCAAGTTATGTGATGCGCACCTTAAAAAGCATGTTAAAATATGATTTTATAGCTCCATTGAATATATCAAAACTTAAGTAAATAACTTGAATAGCACTACCATGTGATAGTTAGTGGGCATATTGGAGTGTGTCGCAAAATAGAGTTTTGCATGACAGGTTGTCTGCCTAGATTAAAAATAATACTAAGCCGTAATTTGAAATTGAAAAACTTTTATGTGCCAATGAAACTTCTTTAGTTCTTGGGCCAATCAATATCAGGCTGAATCATAACCAAAATGGTGTGGATTGTAAGATTCGAATGCCTTCCTAAATCCTTTCTAGTTTCCTGCCAGTTTATAGGTATGGAATTGTTCCTAGAAGGCCTGGTTCTAGGGATTGCCCCAGCCTCAAGATTTCTGTATCGCCTCACCCTAAGAAGTTATAGGAGAGTAGGCTGAGCATAAAGAGTTGTTGCAGTTTGAGGATTTTAATGTTCAAAAGGTATTGTGTAATAACAAAGCAAACCTAAAACTGGCAATAACAAAGAAAACCTGCAATCCGATCAGGAATGTAGCGTACAGAGGCCCAAGCATGCATTCCTCCACTCGAGTAACCCAATACCCAGAACTTATCAAAAACCCCAAGAGTATTTGCGAGATGCAGCATATCCTGAGCTGATGAATTTAGATTCCTGATAGAATGAGAATCACTTTCACCAAAACCTGGAAGATCAAATGTGATAAGACGTACACCAAAGTTCTCCAACAAAGATTCTTTGATGCCAGGTATACCTGTAAAAGAAAGCAGTTGATAAGGTTGCTCAACTACAAAAGATATTATCACCATGCATCAACACATTGTTACACATTACATTCATTAAAACAACATAAACAGCAATTCTTACCTGCTAATCGAGATGAAAGAAAAGCATGTGGAGAAATCATGGTGAATCTAGCCATTTCAGCTGACACCCCTTGTTCGTGGTAGGCCATAACTCTTCCATCTGGAAGTTGAATTAGGTTAGCACTCGGTGGATGTATATACAGTTTCTCTGGCAGTTGAACTGGAACTTTGTGGTTGCTATTTATATTCAAAGCTGCAAAAGATTTCAAAGTTTTTAAAGAATAAGATCCAATACATCAATATTTAAAATCAATAAAAAACTACAAGAAAAGAGCGTCTTGCATAAAAATTCTGAACAAGCGATACCTAGACGATAGCAACATACATTCACAAAGTTCAAAAAAATATGCATTAAGCTTCTACCACACGTGGAAATGAATGTAAAACTGAGCAATTTGTTTACAATTTAATCGCACTGATAAAAGAGCAAAAAAATTTAAGATTTACTCACATTGTTGAAATAGATGGAACGCATCCTACAATAATTGGAGATGGCACACTCAAGAAACTAGGGTATAATCAAGAGCAATTACATATGCGTGCAACTTTGAGTGCATTTTTTTCTATTTGAAACTTTTTTAGTGAAAACCTAAAACTTCTTTCAACCGCAATGTAGCATGATGATAAGACCTGATCTTGATAATAATGCAATGCATCTATAAATACTAAATAAACCGACACATGAGAGAAAAATTAGAGAGAAAAGTGGAGAATGATCAGTTCATGAGAGAAAAATCAGATATAAAATGCAGAGCAGCAGAGTCGAGTGGATAAATAATAAAAAAATATATATAAGAGGGATTCATAAACCAAAATCCATGACATAATTTTTTTTTTTTTGACACTTGGTTTGATGCAGAACAGGCAACACATAAGAGCATCATGACTTGGGCAATGGGTTGTTGAGTCATTTTGTATAGTATTTACATTGGGTGTCGGGTTGTTATTGTTGATATTCGAGTGATATCATATTTGGTATTTGTTATTTTATACTTCATGGAATGTGATAGTAGTTACTGTAGTTACATGTATCTTTGTATGCTCATTTGAGAGAAATAATAAATAAATAAATAAGTCCTTTCTTCCATTTAAGAGAAACTTGCTCTTGGAGTGTTGGAGAAGATGGTGTGCATAACTATGTCAACTCCTGGGTGCATGAATAACAGCAAGGCCATCGATGTACGTATAACACCAGTAAAATATCTGTGTTCTGTGTATTCTTCCGCTTGTTTTTCACTTTTGTCTCTTCCCATTCCTCCATTTTTCTTCTGAAATCTTGACGTGTTGTTCGTGCACCCGCTATCAATTCCTCACCGTTGTGTGACACCGTTCCAACTTCATCCTCGTCCAAAATCCCCCTCAAAAATTGAAAAAATTTGAGAAATTGAATCATTGGCGCATCATTTCAGGTATTAGAACGAGGTTTCGTGATCTCGTCCTTCAGAAAAAATTGTTTAGAATTCTGATAGCTTTATACCATATTTTTTTGAATTTTTTTACTATTCCGGCTACCATGAACTTCAGCGAACCGTCATTTGGAACCAGCGCAAACCCAACCGTTTTCGCAATCCGCAAGCCCAAGTAGCAAGCCAGATTCGCATCCCACGGCTCGGTCCACCATCTACGGCCAAGCAACAACAAGTGATCCATGGCCCACTAGAACAGACTCAAAAGCTTGAACCCACCATCTTCAGCGAACCGTCATTTGGAACCAGAGCAAGCCCAACCGTTTTCGCAATCCGCAAGCCCAAGTAGCAAGCCAGATTCGCATCCCACAGCTCGGTCCACCATCTACAGCCAAGCAGCCACAAGTGATCCATGGCCCACTAGAACAGACTCAAAAGCTTGAACCACATCTTTTAGTCTGGTCCGCCTCTACTAGCCCATCCCAACGCCATCTAATTTGTCCTTGTCTTCATCCCTCAGCCAGTTTAAGCCTAACGAACCCGATTTAGGTCCGATGAAGCCATTTTGCACATGATAAACTTTAGGGAAGCATTGTGATAAGTCTGAAGCTTTGTTTTTAGTGTCGTTTGCGTCAATGGAATCCTGAAAGCAATGGCAACGGCTATGCTCCAGTAATAATTTTAAAAGAAGATAAATCTGAAATTAAAATAGCTAATTACTCAATTTGTGTTAGTGATTTATTGTATTTCTTTACTATCTTCAATATATTTAGTTTGCAATATTGAATTGCATGTTATTTATACTTTAGCAAATTAAGGGTATCAAGGCTAACCAAGAATTGATTAAGGTTAAACCAGCAATTTGAGTATTTAAAGAGTTCTATGACTAGAATAGAAGATCAAATTAGGCAAGTCTCAGAGACAATGCACTTGAGGAACATACAACATCCTCAACCACCACATACTCATTCAACACCCCAAACAAGATCTAGGGCACATCATGACCTTTCACCTCAAGCAAGGGATAAATACCCTTATGAGATTAGATATACCTAAATTATAGGAGATGTGTAGAATTCATAAGAATGAAGACTTTGAGGATGCCTTTAATGATGTGTATCCAAGGGGACACCAAGATTATGATAGGATAACCTACTTTAGCAAGATTAAAGTAGAGGCTCTTCTATTCTAACAAGTTTTTAGCCTGCTGACCCAAATGGAGAAATTATTAGAGTGGCATATTTTGACAATTGTCAGTGAGTCAGCTTGCTCACACGAAATTGATTAGTCATGCCAAAATCTTTTGGAATAACTGCTTCTAAAAGAAAATGAGAAGTAATCGTAGAAGAATCACATGAGTAGAGATGCGAGAGATTTTGCGTGAAAAACATTGCCCATATTATCATCATAAATAATTTAAGAAACCTAACCCATCTTAAGACACCTACGAGTATTGCTTCAAAAGTACTTTCTGCAACTGTGTCAATGTGATGGCTTGATGTCAATTCAGCGAGAACTGTCACGACATTAAGTATTCACAAGCCACAGAATCTTATTGAGCAATTTAAAAGAGAAGAGATACACATATATAAAAGCAAAAGGACATTTCTCATTCATCATAAGTTTATATTAAAATGAACCAATATACACTTCTTACATAGTTCATTTTTTAAAACAAAAGATAACTGAAACAATAATAAAACAACTAAAAAGTAGCGTTGTAAATCCATCAGCAATTTGAAAATCTATGATTTAAAGTTCTCGTTCGAGTTCTCCCAGAAGTACATGACCTGGTATTGTAAAGAAAATAATACCGGAATTGGAATTCTCGGTAGTTAGAGAATACACTAAGTACCTCACTAAACAATAAAATATTACATTTTATAATAGCAGAGATACGATTAGCGAAAAAAGGATGTAATAAAAATGCAGGAAAAAAAAGATAATAGAGCAAAAGGGATAATTAATTTCCTGCAAAAAGTATTATCACATAGATGTATATTACTGATGTCATTTTTTCAGTAACCAATCAACGTACGTTACTGATGTCATTTTTTCAGTAACCAACTAATGTATATTACTGATGTTATTTTTTAGTAACCAACCAACGTATATTACTGATGTCATTTTTTCAGTAATCAACCATTTTATAAAATGATGTTGGTTTCAAACAATCAACCATGCATCAAATATGAATTTAGCTCAAAGCGAATCTAAGCAGCAATAAAGTGCAAAAAAAAGTATATATATATATATACTGGGTACCTTTTTTTTAAGTTTAAAAAATGCAACTGTTGATTGAATCTGCATAAATTTTTTTTGATATTTAAATTAACATTTTTAGCTAATACTTACAGATTTATAAAACTTGAGATGAAATCAAAGTAGTATGATATTTTTAAAAATATTTATTATCTTCTTTTCTATTATATTTTTCTTTCACTCTCTCTTCTTGATAGAAGACAGAATTTTAAGTTATTCAAGATAGCAATAATGTTATTATTATCATTATTTAATAATAATAATATTGTATAAGAGAAAAAGACAAAATAGAAATGACTGTAATTAAAAATTGCAGAAAGTAATAATATAAATAATAATAAAAGATAAAAGAAAAGAAAAAGATTGAATTGAAATTAAGAGAATGAAAATATAGTAATCATAATATAACATTTTTAAGAGAATGAAAATATTGTGGCATGGTCGGCCGCCGACCGGACGCCTACTAGGGCGGCGCATGGAAGGCGACGCACAGAGCCCTGCATTTTGTCTAGCAAGCTCTATGTGCGACAAAGCCTGTGCCCTGCATCGTCGGGGAGGGGGGAACATGAAGGAAAATAGGAAAATAAAAAAAAAAAATTTCAATTAATTCTTTTGCATTTTTCAGTCGTTCGACTTCCAAAAATAACAAAACTTGACACAGAAGTGTGTTGCGATAAGACAAGCACCATCGCGCCAAAATTTTTAGATTCTGAGCAATATTTTATTTTATATTAATTTCTAAAGTTTGTAACTTCAAAAATTAATTACGATCGAACCGGAGCTCCACATTCGATGAAATTTTTAGTGCAACCTTTAAATAATATTCTTAACCCAATGACACACCAAAATCAATGAATTTAGACATGTATTTAATTTTCTCAATTTATTGAATTTAAATAATTCAAAAGTTAAAGCAAGAGTTTCTGTTATCCGGATTTCTCTCAAACTATAGCATTTTAATCTAAAAATTATCTCTAATCAATGGTATTTTTGGTTTGCCCTAATTTTGAAGTCGTCCAGGATCCTGATTTTTTAATCGGGTTTTAACCTAATTTGCAAAGTAACGGCATTGGGTCGTTACAGTCAATTCCATCTAATTCATCATAAAAGATTGTATTGATGCAACATATCACATTAAAGCCGAAGAATGGGGCTAACTTTTGGTTGATTCCAATTATCACATTACCTTTAACTTCTGATGCTCAACTTGCAATTATCCTACTAGGGTGCCTGGGAGTTTGCCCTTGCATATTTTGTAAATTTGGTAAGATACCATACCTTACATCATTCTGAAGGGAATCAAATCTTACACATCAAAAAAGTTACCCCCGATAGTGAGGAATCTGCGATTCCACCACATGTTATGGATCTCTTTAAGAAATTTCTAGAGATCTCATTGAAGATCTTCTAGATAAGTTGCCACCCCTACCAAAGATTCAACACGCTATTAATTTCTTACTGGGTTCTCAATTTCCTAACTTGATGCACTGCCACCATAATTTTGTACAGCAAGAGCTGCAATAATAACTAGAAGTCTTACTCCAAAAACATTTCTTATAATAGAGCTTGAGCCTATGCATTTAATATGCACTGCACTTAAATTTTATCATCATTCTACCCACAAACTAACAATCAAATCAAAGTGATAAATAAGTCCTTAGTGAATCTCTTAAAGAGTTAGTCTGGGAGAACTTAGTCACTTGGAATTTACACCTTTTTACAGTAAATTTGCCTATAATAACATTATTTCTAGGATAACAAAAGAAAACCAATTTAAATTATTTATGAGTACAATCCTAAAACTAGTAGACCTAGTTAGTTTGCCTTTCCATACACATTTTGATGTTGCCTTTATTTTGCTAAGCAATTTCATAAAATGCATCATGAAGTTAAAAATCAAATTAAGAAAATTAATAAATATTATGCTGCAAACGCTAACAATGACTAGATCTAATAGGGATTTCAATGAAAGTGCCTATGTGCTCATTTGCATTGGCCCAAAGAAATGTTACATATAAAAAGCTTCATGCTAAACTAGCAAGACTTTTCAAGATTCATAAGAAAATTGAGTTGAATGCTTACTTGATTAATTTACCTTCCAACATGTTTAAAAATTATGTATTCAATATTGAAGATTTAATTCCATATCCTAAGGAGTTTTTACAAAAATATGCAGATATTTCTTCAAAGAGGCAGAATGATAAACTGTTAACAGAAACTCTCTTTCTTTTCTTAAAATTGATGCTATTATTTCTAATGAGATTATTGCAAGAAAGTAGGATGAGAATAGATTCATGATGCAATGGAAGGACAAACCACCATTGGAGGACACTTGGTTGTCATCTGAGAACTTCAAAGGCTCAACCCTGATTTATTTGACAACTACATTGACTTTTAACTCTGCGTTGCAGAGTTCTCATGGTGAGGGAGAATCTGATGCAGGACAGCCAACACACATGAGGGATCAAGACTTGGGGAATGTGTTGTTGAGTTTTTTTTAATCATATTTACATTTTGTCATATTGTACTTAGTTTAAATGTCAGTGTTAGTGTGGCATTGTATTTAATAACTTGAATTAATCCCAGCCGCTAACGCAATCACGATCTGATTAGGATTACAAGTCCACAACAAACCGCAACTATATATACATGCATGTACTCATCATTTTATACAATGAATAAAATAATATGATTTCCTCTGGCCTAATCTCAATCTCCTCTTCTCTATTCCCACTCTCCACTGCCATATCCGCTCGCTTTGTGGTATCAGAGCAAGGTTCTTCATCAAAGAGAAGTCACGAACTTCCTCAGATCGCTCCAATCTAGATCTGATTGTTGCATCCAAGTTTAGCTCAATCATAATCGACTAAGTCCCAATCTCAAGCCGAAGCTGCTACGCCACTTCCCCAGCCTAGTGCAATCGACATCTCTTCGCCAAATCTACCGCTATGGAGTCCACGAACATGGAATCTCAGACCAGCGACAACTCTACCCGATGCAGCAACTCCACCTCTGCAGCCGAAACAGAGGACCTCAAATTCTTGATGACCAACATCAAGTATATGATTCACACTTCACTTAGAACTACCCCATTTGGCGGGTGCAAGAGTGGGATCGATATCGTCTTGACGATACCGATCCCACTACTCACACCAATAACCCCAAATACAAATCCTGGATCTCCACCAATAAAAATCTGATAGCAACCCTCTACGCTATCATATCTCCCTCAATCCTCCCCTACATTCTATAAGCTGACTCATGTGGATACTGATCCCACTACTCACACCAATAACCCCAAATACACATCCTGGATCTCCACCGATAAAAATCTGGTAGCAACCCTCTACGCTATCATATCTCCCTCAATCCTCCCCTACATTCTATAAGCTAACTCATGTGTCAAAGTCTGGCTCACCTTAGAAAAATGCCTTCAATCCTCAAATTGTTCCAAAGTTATACAACTCAAAAACGAGCTCCACAATGAATCCCAAAGAGACAGATCCATGAATGAGTACCTCTCTGAAATCAAATTGTTGATGGACAACATAGCCACAGTCGGTTCCAAAGTTGGCATCGAAGACATCATCCTCTACACCATTCAACAACCACCAGAACCTCCTCTCTCCAAGACAATTATGCGATCCTCAACCACTCCAACTGTCCCAACCTGGCACCTACGGCTAGGGCATCCGAGCCATGATATTAACCACCTTCTCAACAAGCAACTTTCGTGCATCAGCAAGAGCAACTCCATATTTCCGTGTTCTACATGCATCACAACAAAGCACCACAAATTACACTTTCCCAAACAGTCAACTACAAATTAAGACGTATTTGAATTTCTTCATGCTGATGTATGGGTCTAGCCACAGTCATATCTAATGAAGGTTACAAATTCTATATCATTTTCATAGATGAGTGCTCATGGTTTACATGTCTCTTTCCATTAAAATTCAAATATGAAACTATAAAAAAAATAATTCATCTCCCAAAACTCATTGAATGACAAATTAACAAAAGAATCTAAATACTTCAATTCGAAGGGAGTGGAGAATACAACTCAACACTCTACCACAACCTACTTAAAAACCTTGACATACATCACCAAATGTCTTGTCCATATACCACTCAGAAAAATGGATTTGCGGAGTAAAAACATCGACACATACTAGAAACCACATGTTCCCTCCAAACAGCCCACTTACCCAAGAGCTTCTGGGCTCATGTCACTCTCACCTCTACCTACCTAATCAACCAAATACCTTCTACAAACACTAATAATATTTCACCCTTTCAAATCCTGTACAAAACTAGACCGTCTATGTTTCTCTCTTCTTCCGTCCACAAAATCATCCAAACTCTGACCAAGAACTCTACCCTTCATATTCCTCGGCTACTCCCAAAATCACAAAAGGCTACATTTGCTACAATCCAAAAATATCCAACTCTCTAATCTCCCATCACGTCAAATTCATCGAAGACGTACTTCTTCATCCCAAACCAACTACGACCGCAACTTCATCCAACCAACTCTCTCTCACAACACCTACTCTAGTTCCAATCTCCACCACAGCCATACAAAAACCAACCAAAACTCTGGACCAATTCAACCACTCCCTCTCAACCACATACCTCATCAAATAGTCTCATTCAGTCGACCTCCTCAAACTCTTCCTCTTCAAATTCCAAGCCATCTCTTCGTGTCTATGAATTCACCCCTCCATCAAAATCAAAAGCCCCCATCCCCACTCATCCCATGCAAGTTCGCCTAAGAATGAGAATCATAAAACCAAAACCACTATTCAACCTCACCCACACAACACCACATCAACCTGATCCTACCTCCTACAACACCACAGCCAAAATGAAGCATTGGAAGCTAGCCATGAAAGACGAGTATCGTGCCCTGATAGAACAGCAAACCAAGACATTCGTACCTCCAAAGTCACATCAGAATGTCATCGGGTGCAAATGAACATACCTAACAATGTTCAAAATTGACGGCATTGTGGCCCGCTACAAAGCCAAACTAGTGGCCCAAGGATTCAAACAAAATTATAGTGCAGACTACCTAGAAACATTCAGCCCTGTTGCAAAAATTGCCAACTACACGAATCCTGCTCACTATTGCCACTAACTTCAAATGGCTAGTAATCCAATTGGACATATCAAATGCCTTCCTACATGGGCAACTCAACGAAACGGTCCTACGTGAAACAACCGAGTAGATTTGAAGATCAAAATCTTCCCAGCTATGTGTGCAAACTAAACAAAGCCATCTACAACCTCAAACAGTCACCCCGTCAATGATATTCCAGTCTCACAAAATTTCTTCACTCCAAAGGGTACAGAACCAGCCAAGTCAATCCCTCTCTTCATAATGGACTCCACACCCAACCGTATCTACATCCTAATTTATGTGGATGACATCCTCATAACAAGCCCGAACCAAACAGCTCTCAACTCCCTCATTCAAGTCCTCGCTCAAAAGTTTCGGACGAAGCATTTGGAAACACCAACAACATTTCTCGGCATCCAGCTCACCAATAACAACCTGTCCCATAATATGTCAAGCAGCCTACGCATTCAGCATCCTAAAAAACTCTGGTATGGAGCACAGTAAAATATCTCTCATTCCCATCACCAGTCAAACTCCAAAATCCACACCATCTCCACCCTTCAACCAACCAAAACTATACATGCAACTCCCCAACTCCTTACAACACCTAACCATCACACCACTTGATCTTAGCCTTGCTGTCAACAAGATATGCTAACACATGCATAATCATACTCAAGCACACTTTGATCAACTCAAACGCATTCTACGATACGTTATGTCAAATGCACCCTCCAGCTCGGAATTCCAATCGATCCCGACACCATGCACCTTCAAGCATATGCGGACTCTGACTGGGCTGGAGACACCAAAAACAGAAAGTCCACAACTGGTTATTGCATCTTCATAGGTAACACTCCAATATCATGGAGTGCCAAGAAACAAAGCACGGTCTTCAAATCATCCACAGAAGCAGGACATAGAGCTCTAGCCACTACAGCCATGAACATTATTTGGCTACACAGGCTACTGCAGAAATTCAGCATTCCTCAATCCCAACCAACTCCGTTATTCTGTGATAGTTTCTCTGTAATTGCCCTTGCAAGAATCCTGTCTTTCACACCTGAACAAAGCATGTAGAAGCCGATTGTCACTTCATTTGAGATTGCATCCTATGACAAGAAGTTGAGCTGCTTCACATACCTACCGAAGAGCAAGCAGCAAACATCCTAACCAAACCTCTCTCCACAGTTCAATTTGGCAAACTTCGGTTCAAACTCACCACATGGCTCATTTATGAAGGGATAATAACAGCTGAATTAATTCCAGCCACTAACACAATCACGATCTGATCAGGGCCACAAGTCCCCAACAAACCGCAGCTATATATACACGCATGTATTGATCATTTTATACAATGAATAATAACACTCTGATCTCTCGCCTAATCTCAGTCTCCTCTTCTCTATTACTGTTCTCCATTGTCATTTCCACTCTCTTCAGTATTTAAGGTTTGTTATTTTAAACTTTAATGAGATGTGATGTTAGTTACCAATGCATGCATATGCTCATCTAAGATGAATGATGAATGAAATAATCTTTTTCTCCATTTGAGAGAAACTTGCTCTTGCAAGAGAATTAAAGAAAGTGGTGCGCATAACCACGTCGATGATTGTACGCGTACTCAGCGGCAAGGCCGTCGGGGTGCGTATAATCTAGGTAAAATTAATGTGTTCTTTGTTTTTCTTCTGCTTGCATTTCAATTTTTCTCTTCCCATTACTCTACAATATTGAAGTTGCTCTTGCATCCGCTGTCAATTCCCATCCTTCGTGTTTCTACAGCGTTCCAACTTCTTCTCCATTTAAAATCCCTCTCAAAAATTGAAAAAAATGATAATTTGAAAATTCACACCACGATTGTTCTCATAAAAAATTGTAGCTTTGCATGAATTTTGGTGCAACGTGAATGAACTCAAATAAGAAAATGAATCTAATCTTTATAATTTGTTATTATTAAAAACTGATATTTTTAATATAATGATAAATGATAAAAGATAAAATTATTAGTAGAATACACAAATCTTGGTAATTTACAAATGAAACACACAATCATGAGTATTCATAAAAAACAGCAAATCCATGTACAATTGTATTGTACGAATTATCTGACTTCTCATGGCATCATGGGAGCAGGGAAATGTACTTCAAGGCTGGGTGCATGGCAGCTTGGGTGCAGGGCATGGCACAGCACAGCACAGCACACACAACATTTTGGTTATTTGCCTTTTCAAAACGCATTAAACTTGAAAAAGCTGGTTTGGTTTGGATAGGCTAAAATCTACAGTTTTTTTTATTAGCTGAATGAAAATACAGCTATTTAAGATAGTTCCCAGAGAATCCGGAAACTGTTTAATAGTTTGTTCAACAGGTATTAAGTTGTGCAAACAGGCCTTAAGATAAAAAATGCCTTAGGTGAGTAGCAACAAGAGGGACAACAAGATATCCGTGAAAGATATTACTAACCTAGTTAATTTAACACATCAAATAACATTTTGACGCATTTTCACATTAACTCTAGGAATATTAACATTTTGATATTGTGAAGCCAGAATTGTCAATACAGAACATGAAAAAGAAAAGAAAAACAGATGAAAGGGGTAAACCATAATGAATTTAAAACAATTCCAAGTTATAATAGGGGAAGCCTAGACATCATTCCACTAAATGTTGGTTCTCTCATTATAGCTGTCCCCTCGCCTCCACCCTCATTGTGCTTTATACCACAATATTTTCAGTAGCGATGACAAAGTAATCAAAGGCAGATACCAAATGAAATGATTAAGCATTACAAAAGCGAGCGAAATAAATGTTCATTTTAGCTCCAAGGAGAAAAAGTGAGTTAAGGGAAAAAAAAAGGCATTAACATGCTTATGATTATAAACATTGTTATCTATAAACAATAACCAGTGCAAAAAGTGATGTTTCAAGCATTCATTCCGCCTTCATAGAGCTCAGATGGCAGAATATCTGCATAATCAACAAGCAGCTAGCTTTTGGGCCCCTTATGTGCCTATCCAGATCAGACGCATGGTTCTCAAATTAGAAGAAATTAAGCTCAAATTGGTTCAGACATCGCTAAGCTTGACTTAACAAAATTAAGCTATGGTTGATACAAGCTACTAAATCTGGCTTTAGCTGATAAGAGTGTGTTAAGCTCTTTGATTGTCGGAAAACGTTTAGCTAGTTTAAACTAGATTAAGTTGAAAAACAGTTTGGCTCACTTTCACACTTGAACTAGATTAAACTTAGCGTATTAATATATTAATATATAGTAATGGTAACTTTTATTTTAATAATTTACTAACATATTAATTAGTACAGAACTGAAAAGACTTGTTATTATAAACAGGTTTATAAATAACATCATCCATAGCAAAAAAAGAGTTACATATCAAGCCTCCATTCCTCCTCCACAGTACTCAGATGGTGCAAATAATTTTTGGGCCCCTCATTTGTCCAAATAATTTTTGAACCCCTCGATAGGCACAAACGAGGGGCCCAGAAATCATTTGACATTTGTGCCTATCAAGATCAGACATGCCACTCAAACTTAGAAGAGGCTTATCTAATACAGTCCATGCAATCATTTGTACAAATCAAACTATATAATTGCCTAAAACCAATCTAAATGCAAGAAACTGAAACAGAATATTCAAAACACAAAGTAACACTGGATGAACATGGCAGAAAGAGATCAGATATAAAGAATACTCAATTCTACTCTGACAGGCTAAAACAACAAAACTGCCAAGAAACACAGCAAAAGCATTTCAAGAGCCAGTACTCCAAATATACAGTAAAAGTAACAAAACAAGGTATGAAATTAATGATTACCCAGTGCATGAAGCTCTTAAAAAACATTGCAAAAAAAAAAGAATCCATGAATGCAAAGATATGAAGGTCATCGAAGTGATTCGGAACAGTAACTAGATGGCATGGAAAATGAAGTGTATGCATTGTGTGAAAATCAATGCTGTAACGTTTAGAGATAAGATATTTCCATGATTTGAATCCATGACGATTAAGATCAGCTGAAAGGGAGCCTAGCCATTGATCTCTAAATATAAAAAGATGATGTATTAGTGAATTGCATGGTCAAAAAATGGCGTAGGCCTTGCTCTCAAGCTATGCAACAAGTAGATAAAACTATACAAGTTTCTTTTAAACAACGTCTTCATACTCAACACTCTATATACGACCAAAAAACAGAGAAACTAAAGCAATAGCTATGTTGACCATCTTCATGCACTCGTAAACCATAGAAGATATTCTCCTATTATAATTCAAAATAAAATCGTGCTAGTTGTTTGGTGACATCCTGATGATATGAGGATGTCAATGTTATTAAAATGTTTAAATATCAAAACTAATAAGATGATACTCTTGCTTTATTTGCATTTTTGCGTTTGTTATAATTTCATATATAAAGATACCCTAAATAATCTCTTATGTCAATTTTTGAAAGAAACTAAGTCTCATCGTTCACCTCTAACATGAAGCCACTAGGCCATCGAAAAATCTCATCATTCACAAACAACACATGTTCGACTCAAAAAGAAGCTTGTATTTGACTCAATCTTTAAGATAATAAGTCAAAGATAAGCATACATTTTGGGCTTATGTCTAAATGAGCTAAATACGAACAACACTATGTTCAATAATATTTAGCTCATTAAAGGCACAAATAAAATGTATTAATATTTACTTACAAGAATGCTCTTAGTTACATATCAATACACTAAATTTAATATTTACAATAAGTTACATTAAGAAGTTAAACCCTAAAAATATAACACTCAGCTTGAATCATTTTGAGTGGATATAATTTTAAATACAAGTAAAACAACATGGTATATTTAAAATATCAATACCCTAGATATATGACAAACAAATAATTCACTTTGATATTAACATACATATCTTAATTTATAGTTTTTAGCATGTTTTCAAGCTTGTCAAAATTAAATAATAGTATCTAAGATAAGTTAATAGAATGCATATACTTGAAGATTCCAAGAAAATTTTATAATTTATCTTGATAATTTATTATGGTATTCAATGCTCTGATGCAACTTTGTCTTATTTTGTTCATATTTAACTCATATTTGACTCAATACTAAATGAACTAAACACAGTATATTTTCAAGCTCAATAAGAAAATCATGCTCATATTCGACTTAAAAATTAATCAGCCAAAATAAAAAAAGTTTTGTTTTCTTGTGTTTGATTCATTCTAAACCTACAAGCCTTTCCCCTAATCTAGGACCTAGCTCTTTCAACCTTGTAGTTCACCAACAATATCACTGGTGTTGTCCTCTCACGAAATTGCCAGAATTTTCGACCATGAAGGCGAAGTAGCATAATGTGAGAGTGACGTGACATTGAAATGTTGGCAAATTTTAGATAACTAAATAATAAAGAAGAGAATCATTTTTAGTTCAAATAGCATAAAAATAAAATAACCACTTATTACTTTCTATTGCTTACAAAGTATTAGTATATGGTAGTGTATATATATACATATGATATTAGTAGATACAAAATTAATATATATAATAGAAACATCAAATCTTAGTCTCACTAAGTGGTATTGGCTACCTAAATCCTTCCCTTATGCATGATCAAATAGAAACCCTTCCCTTACGCATGATCAAATAGAAGCCCTTCCCTAAATTCAAATAAAGAAAATCCTTTCTAATGATTTCACCCCATATCTTTTTGAAAATTTCTCTATTAACATGAACAAAATTCACATAAATTTTTTTAATAAAGACATCAAACAATCTGCACATAATAAGCCAAAGCCATCTAAGATGGCATTCTCTAACCTTATCCTCTGTGGGAGCCACTCCAACCTTCCTTTGAATGAACACATTTCTCAACCTACCCTTTTGAGTAAACATATTCATATCCTCATCATGACACTCGATTCATTAGTAAGTTTCTTTTTGTTAGCTAACATTCAGTCCCATATGACATAGCTAGCCATAAAGCTGCTCTATAAAATTTTCTTTTAATTTTGAATGAGATTTTCCAATCACCCAACACTCTAGAAGCGCTCCTTCATTTTATCCAATCAGCTTGATCCTAATAAACATACCACCTCAATTTTTTCATTTTTTGCATAATTGAACTAAGGTATTTGAACATCCCATTCTTATTGATCATATGGTTCTCAAAAGTTAAATTTTTGAGCTTAAGGCTTCTATTATTTTTTAATTTACACTCCATATATACGGTAATAGTGTTTAGCATATATATTTATACCAGAGACTAGGATTAGGCTATAGAGGTGGATGAGTGAACATACTATTTACACAAAATATATGCTGAAAGTGAGTGCATTCATAATATGGTTGGAGTAATTGTATTAAGGATAAGCTCAAAGAAGCCATCTCAAATGTTTAGAAGATATTAAGAACAGATTATTGGATGCCCCAAATGGCAATTTTGAATTAATAAATTTTACTCTAGTTAGAATAGAAAGATGAAAACTAAAAAGGTAAGACAAGAAACTATTATGAATGATTTGAGACACATGGAGCTCAGGGAGGGATTATAGCTTGAGATTGGAGGCAAATGATTTATAAAGTCAGCCACACTCGGGGGTTGTTTGGCATGCAAAAATTAGGGGTTTAAATAGAATTTAATGCATTAAATCCGTATTTTGCGGAGTGCTTGTTTTGCAGGAGGTTAAATCCTCCATCATCGCCTAATTCAGTACCTTCCAAATTTGATAAATCCAAGATATTGGTAGATTTAGGAAGCTAAGGCTACTTCTCCCCCGTTTTCATTTTAGGCACCGTTCTATGCTTCTTCTCCATTGTTTATAGCAAGACGCATACTTGCTAATACTCTTTTCAAAAAATAATCTGCTCGAGGAAGCAATGACTTTCTGCCAAACAATTGTGTGCTCCTCATGAGCATTGATTTAAGGCAACTCTGTGCTCCTTTTTATTTAATAATTAAAATATTAAGTTATTTGTCTTAAATGATTAAACAAATTTTATTTTAAGAACCTGATTGCTTTAATTTATTAATTATAAATAATGACATAATTTGTTTAATTTATTTTCAATATAAATCTGTAAATCCCATTACAAAAATAGCAGGATTTCACATAATTTAATAGATTGTAAGCCAAAAACTTTCAAAATTTTAATCCAGGATTTGATAATTATGGATTTAAGGATTTACTATATCCTATTTGAATTAAATCATACTGCTTGCCAAACAGCCCCTGTTGAGACTAAGGCTGATAATGTTGTAGTTATAATGACATATAAATAGCATCAAAAAAACACGAACCAAGCAGCTCCAAAATAAACGTCCATTAGACTAAATCTTATAGCAGTAAGAAAAAAAAAGCTAAGATGTGCCCAACAAAATAAAAATCAATTTAAAAACAAAAATAGATAAAAACTCTATTCAAAATACCTACAATTTATTGTGAGCCGAAAGTGCTAACCTTTCAACTTTCAAATCAAACAATTTATCACAAATGATTCTAATGCAGACATCAAAATATTTTACCACAGCTCCCATTGTAAAATATGGTGGGCAAAATAAAAATTACATTGACAAGACAAGCTTAACTGATCAAGTATCCAAGGAAGCTTCACACTTCATCATACCTGGAAGCGCTGCTAGAAATACGCATATGATCACCATCCAGGAATGCCTAGGATCACGATCCTCGGGCAAGTAATCATTCAAAAACCTAAGCCGTCTCGAGACTGCAGCCCACGGCCCGCGGAGCCTCTTCACCATGTAAGAGTCCTCCACCCCCGTCAGGCTCTGATGCAGTATATCATTGCATCCCCTCCCAAAATCTTGCATCATCTCCACTGAAGCTTTCAAAAACCCCTGCAACTGATCCTTTAGACTCTCCTCCTGTACAATGCCATCATCGTGTCTGTAGTACCTCTCACCGATGACGCTTTCCTTGAGATCGGTAACATTTCCCTCCGGCAGTAGCATCACCTCCTCCGCCTCCACCTCTACCTCGCTGTCGATGGCGGAATACCGACCCCTGCTGTCCCCCACTAAACTCGCTTGGTCTTCCTGCCAAGTCATTGGCCCTTCCCCTACGAATGACATCCCCTCCCGCAGATGATGAAAAATGCCAACAAGGAATAACGGTGCGAATTTAACGATGCATCAACGCCTTCTGCAAGCGTGAATCGCAATCTAGTTGGCCTTCCTACCTCCGTCCCTGTCACGGGAGCACTTGCCTTATTGGTACTGCATACAACGGACGGATCAGATTTCCTATGGGTGGAGATTTGTGAAAATGGGAAGATCAAAACAATCGATAGAGCAGTCCGATTCTTGAGGCTGCACTTCGTCTTCTTCTCCTACCGCAGAAACCCTCACGCTCGCGTGTAACGGGAACTTCTGACAGTTTCCTCCGATTCCGCTGAGAGCAGCGGCGAGCCGACGCGATTCAGAGTCGAAGGGTGACTAGGATGCACAACCGGTGGACCAAGTATTGCGCACGGGACAGTGGATACTGAACTCTGGACAATACCCACGGTCTCAAGTCAACTGTTCAGCGTGGAATGGATCTCCAACTCTAGGAAGTAATAATTTAACTGCTGCTAAGCTACTATATATATATATATATATATATATATATTATAAATTATTACACTTATATTATTATATATAATTATAATTATCATCAATCAAAATTTTTATTTCATATTTTTTACTCTCTTTTTTTTTATATTATTTCAAATAAAGAGTGAATAGTACTAATTATAAATTTATATATAAAATTATCATATCATTCTAATTTTAATATGTATATGATGTTAAAAATATAATAAATTCTTTTTTCTATAACAATATTAATTTATCTTAATTTTACATGTAGTAATTTTTTATGATTTATATATAATTTATATTTATTTTATCATGAAAATTTAAAATAGAATGCTAATATTTTACATTTTTTTATTTTAAATTTGTGCTAAATATTAAAAAGTAAATATTTATGTGCAATTTAGATAAATACATTTAAATTTGTATTCTTATTTTTTATATTTTTATAAATTTTATTCAATTTTAATAATCTTTAATTTTTTTAATATTTCTTAGTTAAAAAAATATAAAAAATAGCGCATGAATTACAATGCTCTCATTTTATTTTAAATTTTGATTTTTTTTGGTTTTTCATTAGTCTTTCTAAAAATTAATAATTCTACTTATTTCTTTCTCAAATTCTCTTTGTTGGGATCTATGTGATAGTGAAAGGATTTCAACAATGCATAATAAGAGTTTGTAAATGTTGAGTAAATTAAAATAAAATAAATAAAACTCATATAAAAAGATAATCATAGCACAAGGCAAGAGATTTGCATAGTTCAGTGCTAACCCTTACGTCCACGAGAATGAGACTAGAAAAAAATTCACTATATGGAGGTGATTACAAAGAATTAGGGTTAACAAACTTTTACACAAACCCTTAGGAGCCTTCTTCTCCATTGAAGAAGTAGCCACCACACTCTCAACCCTAATAGAGGTTATGAAATTTCAGTTCTTTTCACCTCTCTTAACCATAAAGGGCTTAGAGAATATTTATATGCGGCTCAAATTTGTGGTTGCTGAGCCGCATGCGCCACGACTCGCTATAATTGTAACAACCCAGAGGTTGTTACCTGTCAATTAGTGATCTAATTGACTCTAAATCTCTTTCATTACCTTTATATTAGAGTTAAAAGTCTTCACTTCAAATTTCGTGCGATTTGGAGACCGTTTGGCAATTTCCAATATTTCTTGATTTTCAGATAATTCTGAAGATACCTAATTTATTTAGACATTAGAATTGAAAACGGACTTCGTCATTGCGTTCTTCACACCCAAACTAGCTTGGGGTAAAATTTTGGTGAGTTTTGGAGATAGTCAAAATTTCTTGATTATTTTATTATATTTTCATAATTTGATAATTAAAATAATTAAGATGACTTCTGATTTAAATTTTGACTTCATTTTTGAGTTCGTTACCCTCAATTTAGCTAATAAACAATTTTTTAAAAATTCATTTGGAGATATATTACAATATAAATTTAATTAATAGAAATTCTAAAATAAATAATATAGCATATATATATATATATATATATATATATATATATATATATTCATATATTTTTTTCTTCTTATCTCTTAACATAATCCTATCGCAAGCCGTCGGTTCCAAGGGAAAGAGGAAGTGTAACAACCCAGGTTATTACTTTAGTCAATTAGGATTAATCTAAAGTCTTAAAACTAATCTTAAGTGCTAATTAGGTCAATTGGGATCAACCTCTAAGACCCATATCAAATTAGGAGTCGATTGGATCAAATCCTGATTTTTTGAAATCTAGAAACCCTAGAATTTGACCCATCTAAATTGATCTCGGATTGGAAAACGGACATCGCCATTGCGCTCATTGCCCCCAAATTAGCTAGGGGTGAAGTTTTGGTGGCAATTGGAAGTCGTCAAAATTTGACGAATATTTTAATAATAATTAAATGCCTCGAAAATTGGGAAATTAAAATACTCGTCGGATCGAAAATCCGACATCGCCGTTGCGTTCCTCACCCCTCAATTAGTCAGGAGTAGATAGTTGGAAATTTTTTTTTGTATTAATTAATCCTTAAAACTGATTAAGAATTTAAAATAATATTTTAATATAAATTAATTAATATTTAATATTTTTTTATTATTTTCGCGGCGCCGTTAAGAAGTTGACGTCGTCCGCCCGTTAAGTCCCGTGCCGTCGGTCTTGCCGTCAAGATCAGACGGCAGCTTCTAGCCGTCTGATCAGGGATCAGACGATCCCCGCGTCACCTCCCTCGGACCCGGTACCCTAGCGCCACGCGGCGAGCGCCACCTCCCCTCGCGCCCAATCCCCGCCCGGCAACGCCTCGGCAGCTCCGCCTCGGGCCTCTATAGCATCCTCCTCAATTCCAGGCCGAAGTCTGCTCCATCCCGATCCCTAGATCGCGAGAAGGCTATCGGCACAACCCCCCTCTGCAAACCCTACCTCCTCGGCCATTCGTCAGGTACCTACCCCCGAAACCCCTCCATACTCAATCGTATCGGCGCTTTTCATTTTTGCAAGCTTATTCCGTTCGATAGATTAAGGATTTAGTGGGGTCGATCGAACAACCGACGATTCGATCGCCCAAATTTAGAGTTTGTCAAACAGTACTTACCGTTAGCCCTCCTCCTCGCCGAGTCGATCGTCATAGGGTTTATGTTCGTCGTCGATCCAGGCTGTCTCGGCCATCGACTCGACCACCAGCGGCTAGCCCTGGTCAAGGCCGACCCAATGGTATGCAGACCAGCGCCATGCACAGCCGGGAAGGCCGGCAACGGCGGCGCCCTAGTTCCCCTACTCGCGACAAGCCCGTGAGGACGAAGGACCCATCAGGCCGAGCCGGGCCGACCCGAGGCCCGCCCGCGACGCTTCGGGTCATGAACGCCAGTGGCGGGTCCCGCTGCGCCGCCCCGGCTAACGCGAGCGCGACGCGTAGCCCGTGGGGCCCGCGCTTTCAGCTGCGGCGCCAGGCCAGCTGGCACGCGCTCATTCGCTGCGCGCCAGGCAGTAGGCCCCACGTGTCCCCTTTGCCGAGTGCTGTGGGGCCCACCCGGTGCTGCCGCGCCTCTAAGAAGCTGCCACGTGGTTCTGGCGGGCCCCGCGCCATCATGACCTGCAAAAAACGTTAGATAATATATATATATATATATATATATATATATATATATATAGTTATAGTTATAATTGTATAATTAAAACAGATGGTTATTAAATTAGATTAATTAGGAGTTAATTAGGGTGGCTAATTAAATTAGGATTAATTCATACCAGTAAGTATTAGTGAATTTATTTAAGTGATTAGGTATTAATTATTGGGTTCTGTTAATTAATATTATATAAATGATTAATTAAGTAGGTTAACTAATCTGTTAACTAACCTGTTAATTAATAATATAAATTAATTAATTAATTAATTAATTCAGTAAAATAATAATAATATTTATATTTGTTAATAATATTAATTAATAATTAAATCCTAATTATTGACAGAATAATTAAATTATAATTAATTATAGCTAATTAATTTATTAATTAATAATATTAAATGTTAATTAATTTCAGATTAATTAAATAATTAAATGCAAGGAAATAAAATCTGAACTTTAGACATGAACAGTAAAATCATTTAATTTGATAAATGAATAGTAAATTAATACAAATTATATTTTTAAATAGTAAAACTTAAGAGTTTAATAATTTTTTATAGGATGATCTAAATATAGTCAATATAGGTCTTAAAGTACTCAGAAAAATAATTAGAATCAAATGACATAATACAAAATTTCATTTCGGGGTACGCATAATGAAGTAGCATTTTAGGACCTCTTCAGGACCCCATAATTTTTGACTCAGTCATTAGAACATAGTCAATATGGGTCTTAAAATACTCAGGAGAGCGGCCCCATTACCGCAGTAGTATTAGTTTTCCTATTTGGACATCAGGATAAAAAGTCAACCCTAAAGTTTAGAGTTGACTTTAGTGAAAAATGACCAAATTACTCATAGGATTTAAATGACCATAACTTGGTCAATTCAACTCCAAATTCAAAAATTCAAGATGCTAACTAGTTTAAAATTTTGATGTCACTAATAAACTGAATTAACATTTAGGTTCTGAACCCTAAAAATTTAGAAAATGACCAAAATACTCCCAACCTTAGTTAGGTCATAACTTGACCATTTGAGGTCCAAATTGGGTCTACTCCCTACCAATATACTCAGTACATTATAGGGAAGCTATAGAAACTAAGTTTGCTGAAATTGGACTTCAAACAGAAAAGTTCAATTTTTGTCACCAGTTGACCGACTCGAAATTACCAAATTGCCCTTCAGACTTAAAACATCCATAACAGTAACCTACAATAAACTGCAGTGTTCTTGGACTCTAAGGAATCCTTGAACAGTAACCTACAATAAACTGCATAAAAACTTAGTTTTTAGTAGAGTGAAAATCACTTAAACGCCCTTAAGTCAAAAATCTTAGTTTGAACCTGTAGGACCCGCTTCTCGTCCGAATTGGACAAACTTATTGTCTATCCTCAAGTTAGAAAGTAAGAAATCATATGGAAAAGAGGAACTCCAATTTGGGCACTTAAATCAAAAGTTGACTCTTCAGACCCTTAAGTAGGGGCAAAATAGTCATTTTGCCAAAATTTAGAATAAACATCCTTAGCCTTTAATTAGCCTTTTAAAGCACTAAAACTAACTTTATAACCATATTAGTGACATTTAAGTAAGTAAAATCAACAGTTAGGTCAGATCTCCGAATTTTCCTAAGTCTTTAACACTACACCTTAAGAACTCTTCCTGAGACTAGGACTAGATCATATGGTTGATTTCATTCATTGAAAAATGGAGTGTTTCAATGAATGAATCTTTGATTTTATTACTTTCTAGAATTTTTAACTTATTTTGATTATTTTGTCTCTTGACCTTAGATATAAGATAGGAAATTCATCATATTAAGTTTGATTACTTAATGGGATTGACCTTGACTATTAGATCACTATTAGAATAAAACTTAGATCTTAGGACTTATCCTTTGAGATTATGTGACTAAGCCCAATCTTGTGGTGTTTAATCCATAATCTATAGTTTAGTAGTTTTTAGTTAGAACGTCTAAAATTATCAATTAGGTCGTAACGATTTGTTACTCAACTTTTATAGTCGACTTTGATTTGGTATATTAGGACCTAGCTAGTCCTGATATTTTGTAACATGTAAGGACGAATTTCTAAGTTACACTTGATATGTGGGAAAATGGTGATCCTGAACTTGTGTAATTTGGAATAGTTAGAACGAATAATAGAAAATAGATGATATCACCATATTAGTAGTCCCTTGCTTATTTTGATACTTTGTGCTACGCATTCCTTGTGTATTTGAGCTTACTTCCTTGGATATTTCATATAAGATAATTTTGTGCATGAAAATGAAAACTTAGAATAATAGGATAACAGTTGCCTTTGGGTCCGGTTTGTGGAGATTATGGTGCACATTTGCCCCGATGGACAGGGGTAATGTGGGGCCCCTGTACTAACAAATAAGAAAGTACGGTGCTCCAACTGTGGCAAATCCCAAACTTAAGTAAAGTTAGGTGAACCCAACTTGCCTTAAGGCAATGACTTGTTACCAAGTGCTGTAACATTCATCAATATAAGTATCAAAGTGGCGAAAGCAATATAATACAGAGTAACATCCACAAGCATACATAGTAAGAAAAGAAAATGCAATATAGTAACTCATCACAATGCAGAAAGTAAAGTACATCCAGAAAGTTTAATTATTACAAACTGAAATGAATAACTGAAGAATGAAAGACTCTCGTCCTCACTGAAATAACAAGGCAAAGCTAGCTAGACAGCAGCTGGAAGGTCCTCCTCCTGAACTGGCTCCTCCTCAACGATACTGCCCACAAACAAGTCTGAATCTGATATTTATCGGTATCATAAATATCAGGGCCCCAGCCAACAAAATAAAAATGTTACAGTTAGACAATTGTCTAAGTACATTTTAGGCTATTTAAAGTGAACTGAATATTAAAGGATATCACATTTAAATTTAACTATACATGCAGCAGTAAAGGGGTGCAATAAGCTATGAAAGAACTGGAATACTATAAACTATCTATTTATAGCATGCAACATGTATGTAAAGTAACATACAGACTCAAAATAAACAAGGTAAGGCTAAGAGCAAAAATAACTGCAACTACTGAATAAACATGATCCTAACATGATTATGATCGAAGTAAAACATGCTGAGTATAAAAGAACACGAGTACAGAATATAATAAAATTCTAGCATCCTAAACATGCCATTTATACATATATCTAAGCCATAAAATATACATACAACATGCAAATTAATATGAAAATAAGGCCACTGAAGCATGTGGCAAAACAAACCAGAAATCAAAACAATACAATATAGGTAAAGTAGTAATATGCCTAAGTTCTAGTACTGCCATACCAGCCAATAGGCCATACAGGGCCTCCAATATCAATCAATCAGTCAATCCCCAGCCTAACCATCCAAATATGCTAGGTCTAAGTCCAGTCTATACAATACTACTACTGAAGAGGCAGACTAAACTAGGTCATATTCTACTAATTGTGACAAAATAAAACTGAATGATATGTAAATTCAATACTAGCTTAGAATACATCATCCTAAGTTTTCCTATTATGCTCAAGTAATAAAGCTCAAAATCCAAGGTATGCAAAGCAATCTAATCAAAGTAAGCAAGAGACTCAATCTAGACTTATGTGATATCTGTTATTATCTAATTTTCAAATCTAACTACTCTGAGAAAGTACAAGTTTAGGATCTCCGATATCCAGCTATCGAGTAGAATCTCAGGTTTACGTCCTTAAAGTCAAATATTAGAACTTAACAAGTTCTAATCAAAAATCATGTGATGACTATATGGTTTAAAATAAGTAAATCAACAACCTAATTTTATGAATATTTTACTCTCTTACCCAAATCTTGATCAAATAAATCAAGATTTAAGGATTTAGAACTTAAACCCTATGTTGAGTTCAAATTCTAATCTAAGGTGATACTAAAATAGGATCTAGGTTTCTCACTTAATCCCAAGGGTAAAGGATCCTATAAGTTGAAAGATTTAGGAACTATGATCTTAGTGAAAGGCTATTCTATTAATTATAAGATAAAATAATTAGTTAAGAACATGAGAATCTAAGATCTATATTCAATCCTTAAGATAATTTCATTATCTTATTGATTGAATCATCCTATACCCGCATGGAAGGTTTCAAAAGATTAAACAGTCAATCATTAAAGAACTTCAATTGGAGGTGGTTTGATTCAAATTGAAGATCTAAGTCTAGGATCTAAGATCTAAAGATCTGAAGTTTGATCACTTTAGACATTAATTGGATTTTAACTTAGGAGAATCCAATTGCATTTTCTTTAGCAATTAGGTTCAACATCTAGCTATATTGGGCTTATTACTATAAG
The DNA here is from genome assembly GCA_016760335.1 of Gastrodia elata. Lineage (NCBI taxonomy): Eukaryota > Viridiplantae > Streptophyta > Magnoliopsida > Asparagales > Orchidaceae > Gastrodia > Gastrodia elata. The sequence continues at coordinate 356,501 of JACERR010000025.1, forward strand.
GATTAATAGTTCTAAACATTAGGTTAACCATTACTCATAATAATCTCTTTAGATTACTTAAGATCTAAGAGTCTAAGTTTGATCACTTTTAGATCTTAAGCTGGATTCTTAACTTAAACTTTTCCAATTCCTTATATTTTGATACTAATCTCTTAAGTTATCTTATCTGAGTTTATTAATGATACAATTGACAATTCTTATTATTATATTTCAATTTTCAGGTCAAATGATCCTTAAATGGAATGCTTAAGAGTTATGCATCTTATGAAGATTTGATGATTTAAGGATCATATGAATAATATTATTGTTCTAAGATTTCAAAGGACATTTCCAATTTAATTTAAAGTATATTACCGAAATTTTCAATCCTTGAGGGACATTAATCCACATTTTGGTCAAAATGACCAAAATGCCCCTCTTAAGGCTAAAATTGGGATTTTAGGGTTTACTTACCCAAATTGGTTCGAATCTGTTTTAATATGTTTCACATGACTTAATAAAGTGGGAAACACCTTTACTTTAGGTTTTGAAGACCTAATTGCTCTTAATTAGCACTAATCACTTAATTAAGCCACTTAGGGTGATTAGTAAAATTAAGGCAATTTAGGGCAATCCAACTCTACATTTAGATTATAATTGACTTAATATAAGGTTAGGAACAACCCTCACTCAATTCAGAGGTTTAATTAGGGTTAAGTTTACTAATCCTTAATTTGGGTGATTAAGGAGTGATTAAGAAAATTAATTACCTAAAATAGATTTTAAGGGTCTAGAATTATTCCTTAGGTCATAAGGAGCAATCAGAGCCCTTAAACTTATAATTTGGATAATTATGTGATTTTATGTGATTTATTTAAGAACAAAAAAGTTTCAGTTAATATTTTTAAATCCAACCATTAGATCTGGAATTTTATTTTAGATTCAGATTTCTGGAATTTTTCTGATTCAAATGGTATATTGGATCATACCATATGGATGTGTGGATCTAAAGTTATTTAAATAATTCATTCTGAATGTTTATTTAAATTAGAACTTTAGGATTTTGATTTATTAAATTCACAACTATTAAAAATGTTATTTAATAAATCGATAATAATCCGCGGCCCAAAATAAAAAGACGCGGGTCGGGGGTCGACCCGGCCCAAACTCGCCTTCGTCATCCTCCCCGACGCGCCCGCGGTCCGAACCCTAGAGGAGACTTCCAGCGCTGAATTCTCTGCACTCCAGTCACGTCACGCTGCGATTTCAATGGCTACATGCTCAGGCTTCGAAGGCGCGTCGATTAAACCCAGAAGCCATAACTGGGAAGCTCGGGTTCACCAGATGGCTACTCGACCGAAAGCTCCTAGAAGGCGCACCTGTGAGGAGATAATTCTCCTCATAGAGGCCACGAGCTGCCAATGTCTCGATCCCTACACGTTCAGGGATCGGAGATGGAGCGATAGGGCATAACCAGAGATCCTGGGGTGGTCTAGATCATCGGGGTGCTACTCAGCGTTTTCTGCCGCTCAGAGCTTCGATTGGATCGATCAAGTTCAGTCGAATTGATTAATCTGGTCGAACCTAACCCTCGATACCAGTTACAATTATTGCTCTGAGGGATCTAATACTAGCTGGGCAGCTGACTTTTACTAGAGACGCTGAATTTGGCGAAACCAAAACTCCGTCTGGCAGTGCGTACAGACGACGAATTCGTCGTCTGGGTCACTGCCAGAACATGCTTTCTGACTCGATTGAACGCAGAGGAGCTAGGGAAGGGACCTAGCACAGCACCTAAGCTTAATTGAGTGCGAAACGAGCTGAAAACCAGCTCTACTAGAAATGGGAGAGGCTGTACCTCAGCTCGACAACTCGCAACGAAGGAGGCAATGCAGTTGGGCCGGATTGTTCCAGAAGGTTGCAGGAGCTCGGCAAGGGGGTCTGAACGCCAGACCACACCCTCTATCAGCAGGTGCAGCTCTGAAAATCTCTTGGAACGTCGGCAGCTCCAATGGACACCAGCAGGAAAAAGGGAGGATTCCCGAGAGTTTCAGTGAGCAAACGAGCTTACTGAGCTGCGGGATGGCTATTTATAGGCCAAGGGGCTCTGGAGGAAAGGGTCCATAGCTGAGGTTCGAGAGATAGGTTCGGCTGAGGGGTTTACTCGGACACCTTCTAATGGACTGGCCTTGACACCCTACCCAGCTCCCTAGGCTTGGCTCTTACCGGAAAGATGCTAACGGTATGCAGACGAGGAGTGGGGGAGTGGCAGACAAACCTGACGTGGCGAATTTCCGTGAATTTCCTCTGTCGGGGCTGGGGATCGCGCGGGGGACGAAGATGAACAGTAGGGAGCTGTCCTTCGCCGTCTGATATAGAAGCCGTTGGGTTTGGACGGTCTGATGCGGAGATTTAAATGGTCCGTTGGATCTAACTGAAGCGATCCAACCCTCCATCGAAGTTTACTTAAGACGGGGCGTGGAAAGCCGTTGGATCAAATTTCTTGATTGAGCAGCCACGATCAGATCATGGCGAGGACGGATCGCGTCGCTGCACGGTTGCGCCAAGATGCGTGCTGGAGATCCCGTTGGCTCGAAACTGTGCGCTGCTGTCGGGACCCCGCAGCGGATCTGCCGCGGTCCCGACAGCAAATCCTAACAGTAATTTTAATTAAATAAATACAATTATTAATTAATTAAAATTAATTTAATTATTCTATAAATTCCTATATCCAATTTAGGACCAAATGAGCTTCAAAAATTCCTAAAAATTCACCCTTGGCTAATTTGGGTGTGAGGAATTCAAAAATAAAATCAGATTTTAATTTGGAGATCAAAATAATTTAGGTATTTTTCAGGGCTTAAAAATAGCCAAAATACCAAATTTTCTAATTTAGCTCCGATTGATTTCAAACTTCTAGGTTTAGGTTTAAATGACCCATTGAATCCAATAGAATCAAAATCAAACCTTGGTTTAGCTTAATTAATCTGGTTTTAGCTAGGGTAACACCCTAGGGTTGTTACAGGTAATGTGAGATCAGGATGCTTAACATTCTCATTGAGGAGAGTGTGTTAGGCTTGGGACCCGTATAGTCTTACAGACGTGCTTGACTCCTCAGTTATTTCTAACAGTTGTCCATAGAAATAAAAGTAAAATAACTAAAAGATATTGCATATGTATTGTCTGCCTCTTCAGTCATACAGTATATTCAGTATGTTTGCAGATTGAGATAATATATATATATATATGGGCTAGGTTGGCCAAGTTTTTTGATATGACAGTCAGTATACAGAGTTTGGATTTGTAGTTGTAGTATTTGGCTATATTTTGGCATTGTTCATTTAGTCAGCTATTTCTTTGTACAGCTATTATACAGTAGGATGTTAGATTTTGTTGCTATTTATATATATCACTGCTGAGATTTATTATTATAATTTGCATATTTCATTTGATCACCAGCATGTATTAGGATGTAGCATTTTCTTTCAGCATATGTTTAGTTACTTATATTATATGCCCTGTTTTATTTTCTTCGCTTGTGAGGCATGTCTTAGCCTCCTTCTTGCTTAAGTTATAAATGTTATTTATAGCTTTTTCTCTTCTTTATTGTATTGCCAGTCGCTCCTTTATTTATAGTTGCTTAGGAAAAAAATTGTGTAAAGTGGTGATATTATAAAACATATAAAAATGTATCTGCTTAAAATGTACTTAGACAAATTGTTTAACCAGATTTTCTCTTTTTTTGGCTGGGGCCCTACATTGTGAAACCGACAATGGCAGGCATAGAACAGATAGAAGATCTAGTACCTGAGGAGGAGCTATTTATAGAGGAGGAGCAGTAGCTCGGATCAGAGCATATCTAGCCCTTAGACTTATTGTGAGGATGAGTGCCTTTACATTTCTTTTTATTTGAACTTTAAATGTTGTAATAAAATAGGTACTCTTGACTGTGCATTTGAGTTATATACTTATATTCTGAGTTATATTTTGCACTTATATTATATTATGATGCTTGGATGTTATTTATTGCTTCCGCACTCTGTATATTATAGTGACTGTTAGATTGATGCTGTATTAATTCTTTCATAATCAGGTGGATTGTGGAGTCTATCCTAATCCAATGGTAAGTGAGGGGTTAGCCAGAGTGATACTCCACCCTTAACCTAATCCTCATTGGATTAAGGGTGCGGGGAGCCACAATGGTATCAGATAGGAGCTAAGTGTCATACAGGGCAAAGTACCACTTCATGTGAGCAACCACTTGAACCCGTGATGGTTAAGGTGCTACATGGTTGTGGGTACCTCTTGCGCCTGTAGGGGTCACCTCTAGTTCTATCTACCCAATGGATGATTCTTGGATCTGTGTGTGGATACTGACGAGGACATCAGTTACTTAAGTTGAAGAGATTGTGATGACCCACTTAAGTAGTAATAAGTGAAACTCTTAAACATCGAGGCGCCTTTTCAGATAACGGTGGAGTTCCTGATAGGAACTCCAAAGTTAAGCGTGCTCAGGTGGGAGCACTCCTAGGATGGGTGATCTGCTGGGAAGTTATCTTCTGAGGGTAAAATCGTGAGGCCTTTTTGGCCAAAGCGGACAATACCTTGGTGCTTAAGAGTTTGGGCTGTTACAGGAAGTCGCTCTTTCCTTCGTTGCAAGGAAGGCAACGCGTGCCCTCGACCGCTTACTCTCGCCAATGCGAGAGTATGCGAGGAGTATACTGTCATCTCTATCTCCTGTAAACCCATGCCGATCCCCTTATCTTTAAGACCCTCTCATCCTCTCGGCACGGGAGTCTTCATAAAAAGGTAAGCAATCTCTAGTCGAACCCTCTCCAACCGCAAAGTTCTTCTCTTAGCCGCAAAGAACAACGGTACTCCTTTCGATTTTTCCTCCTTATTATGGTTTGCATATGGTCAATATGCATCTAGGGTTTTAAAAATTTAGTAGGATGTTTTATATTTAATTTTCTTTAAAACAATTTTTAGTTATCTAATTATGTTAAGTATAAAATTGAAGAGATTGTGGTAAGGTTGCATTAACTAATATTGATGTTAATCAAAATCAGTTGAACATATGCATATTCTTTATTCTATAGAAGAATTACAGTGTGAGATCAGAAAAGTAGAGCTCTATATTTAAATAGTGCTATCTATAACTTATTCTTTTTATCAGCATTCAATCATATAAAAGGAATGCTTTGATGTTCATCTAAGGCAGCATTGTGATTTTCATAATCTTATTAATATATTTGTGGAGATTAGGTTGTTAGAAGTGCATAAAATAAAGATGTTGAAAGTTGATAGAATTACTGCTTATGATAACTATTATTTTTTGTAGTTAATCTATTAATTAACTGCTGAGAATTTAGTTGTTATACGCTGTTAGATATTGATGTCTAATTTCTGCAATTGTTAACTAATATTTTAGTTGAACTGCTTCAGCCTTATCATAGCAAAATAGCTGCATCAATTCAACTTCATTGGTTGTAGTTGTTTTGCTAAATTATTGTTGTTGTATGCATAAACTTCAGTTGAATTATTTAATTGTTTGCTTTAGTCTCATAAATAGTTTAGAAGTAATTTTTTTTTATGATAGTTCATAAAGTATCCAATGATCTAACAAGCTAGCTTAATCTTCAAATTTCCCATTATAACAACCCAGGTTGTTACTTAGCTCAATTAAGATTAATTTAAGTCTTAATTAAGGTTCTAAGTCACTAATTAAGTTATTTAGAACTTATCACAGAAACCTAGGTCAAAATCTGAAGTCAACTAAGTCAAATCAGAAATTCTGGAAAATCCCAAACCCTAGAAATTGACTTTTTATCGAGACCTCAGATTGAAAATCCGACTTCGCCATTGCGTTCAAAACACCCAAATTAGCTAGGGGTGCAATTTTGGAGGCATTTGGAAGTCGTTGGATTTTCGTCGAATATTTTAATAATATTTAAATACCCCAAATAATCAAATAATTAAATACTCATCAAAACAAAAATCCGAGTGCGCCGTTGCATTCCTCACCCTTTAATTAGCTAAGTGTGATTTATTGAAAATTTTTGAGATGCATTTAATAGGTTAACATTGATTAATTAAAACTGTATATTTTAATTTAAATAATTATTTAATTATTTTAAAAGATAACGGCGCCGTCCACTTAAAATTAACGCCATCCCAATTCTTTTAATTTTTTCGTCGCATCTAACGGCTTTTGGGAGCCGTTCGATTTGCAATCGAACGGCTACCTCTTCGTCTCCTTCGCTGCCTCCCACGCATCGCCCTACGTCAGCACCCGAGCTCCGCGAACGCCAGATGGCCACTGTCGCTTCTTCCCACCGCTTAAGCACCGCTTTAGGGCTATTATAAATCATCTAAGACTTTAACTTCACCCGGTTTGAACTCAGAAGACCAGATTTTGGCGATCAAAGCTCGAGCCTTCCCTGCCGTCCATCTAAGGTACCCGATCTCACCCGATCTCAGTTTGATTTCAGATGCTATTATTTCTATATGCAATCCATATCTTAATAATCAATCCATACGGTTCGATTAAGCTAAGGAGTCTTCGATCGAACGGGATCTTCGATCGAAGATCCCCCTCACGAAACCCTAGCGTGCATTATCGGGGAAGACGAAGCGTCGTCCCGAGTGAACCGGCCACTCCGGACCGGTTCAACTATCCGTCTGCGCCCTGTATGGTTTGGGAGGAAGGCGAAGCGTCACCTCAGATCTGCCGTCAGATCTGGATTCAGATCCAACCATTGGATCTGAATCAATCTCAATCCATTAGATCTAGCTAATCTGATATTAACCTCCGGACCGAGGTGAGCCGGGTCGCGTGAATCGGGCCGAGGGCTCTCCGTGTGCGCCGCGTGTCCCACTCATCGAGTGTGGTGGGGCCCGCCTCGCAGCGCGCCGCGTGTCCAGCACTGCTGGCTGTCTGGCGCGTGGGGCCCGCGGCGCTCTCCTCAGCCAATGAGGCTCCGCCGCGTGTCCTGAAAATATAAATAAAAGTTATTTATATAATTATAACATTTAATTATTAAACGTAATTATAATTATATATATATTTATATAAATAACAGAGTTATTATTATTATTAAAACAGTATTAATTTATTTATTAAATCCTAATCTTTAAACATTAATATCTTAATAAATATAAGTCCAAAATATGCAAATTAATATATCAAATTGATCAGAAAAATATGAGAAATTTATTGATGCTAATAATTTTTCATTTGGACTTATATTTAGCAAAGTGATATTTTAGGGTATTAATTAAATTCCAAAAATGTCACAAAACTTAATTAGCCATAAATTTGCACCCATTGATTCAAACCTATTGAATATGGGTTTTAAAGTGATTAGAAAACCCTAATGATTAATCTGATAGTGTTCACTTTGCTGTTTGGATTAGTATTTGCCTAATCACTTTTAGGTCCCAACCCTAATTACCCTAATTAACCCTAGAACTTTAATTGACCATAACTTGGTCAATTGAGCTCCAAATTTGATGATCCAAAGGTCCATTTAGATCATAAAAACATAAATAACAGTAATCTGTAAAAATATTTAGGATCCAACAATTAGATTTGTTAATCACCCTTAATTACTCTAAATGTTGATTAGTGAGTTTTAGCAAATCTAGTAATCCAAATTGAGTGATTTAAGTTTCAGAGGACTCCTAGAACCACTTAGAATCTATCTTTGAGTTTGATTAGTGTTTGAGTGCTTAATTTTTCTAATCACTCACTAATCACTCTTAACCCTAATTAGGTCTTAACTTAGTCAAATTAGATTCAAATTGAGCCTACCACATGTTATTTTGATGAGTGGACTATTTTTAAACCATAGCCACTAATTTTGCTTAATTTGGACACTAATTGACAAAGTTAGGATTTTGACCCATAATTAAGGATTCCTTAATTACCCATTTAAACCCTAGATCTTGTATTGGCTATAACTTGGCCAATACTTATCAGAATTTAGCAAATTTAGATTCTATGGAAAGCTTAGGCAGTAAAGAACAATAATCTAAAAGAAAATTTAACTTTCATATAGCCAAATTACTAAATTGCCCTTATGAGTTAAATTTACTAATTTGATCTCATATGGCTTAATAATTATCCAAAATTAACTTAGTTATTGTCTAATCTTATATTAGAGAGTAAGAATCACTTTTCAAAAGAAAATTTCAGAATTTAAGCCCTAGATTAAAAAAATTGATCTTTTGAACCCTTAAGGAGGGGCAAAATAGTCATTTTGCCCAAATTTAGGGTTTAGCCTTTAAAAGCCCTAAATTCAGTTTCTAATCACTAAAATCAGTAAATAGAATAATTTAGAACTGAAATTAATCAAATCCAAGTCTAAATTAGATTTTGATTAAAATCTCAATCTTAGCCCTTAAAGAAAATTCCTAAGTCCTAAGTGAGTGTTCTCATGTTCCTTGCTCATTCTTAGATATTTCATTAGGTCCTTATAATATTAGTTAGGATGTGTGTCTTGAGAGATACTCTTAGTAATTAAGAGCTTTAATTCCTAAGATTAAGTATAGATCTTAAGTTAGAATTCATCTATTGTGTAAATTGGGATACTCAAATAGACGAAACATTGAGTTTACTAGTTTATAGATTTTCTTAGTTTATTAAATGATTATTTGATCTTTAAACTTTAGAACTAAGAATAGAGAGCTATCCTAATGAATTTGATTTATCATTAGGATTTGCCTTAACCTAATCCGTGAGTTTTAGGTTCTAAACTTAGACCCTTAGATTATACCTTTAGATTAAGTGATTAGACTCCATCATCTGGAGTCTAATTCTTAATCTTTTCATCTTGATTTGGCTAATCAAGATGAGGTTGGGATGAATTAAATTACAAAAATTAGGTCGATGATTTATTCACTTAAACCAAATAGTTGTCTTTTGATTAAGTTATAATTAGGACTTGGCCAGTCATAATTATCTTCAATAAGTAGGATTCGTGATTCTAAGTTACAGAATGTGTAAGAATTGATGATTCTGAAACATATGTAACTTAGAGTAGATAGAACGAATATGTAGACAACAACCGATATCACCTGTGTTTTAGATAGAGTTTTTTTTTGCTCACTTTGATTTTGATGCTTCACATTCCTTGATTTTGAGCCTTATATCTTGAACATGTATTATGTACTTAAGATATTTGATAAATATCTTATGTTAATTTGGAACATTCATAAACAGCATTATGTTTTCATTTCACAAGTGGTTTGTAAGGTGTAGCTTGATTAGTATACCTCTTCAATCAACCCGTTCGGGTCGGCAACCTTTCGAGGGTTTAATGTCTAACAGTCTATGGCCATGCCTAGTCCGAGTGATAGAATGGATAGACTCTTGCCATACTGACTATAGAGTCAGGATTCTGATATAGTTATACTAATTCAAGTACACTTATATTCAGTTCTGTCTTAGCTCATCAGGCTAAGCGTTTTCAGTGATGTTGTAATAACCCAGATTGTTACTTTGCTCAATTAAGACTAATCTAAGTCTTAATTAATGTGCTAAGTCACTAGTTAAGTAATTTAGAACTTGCCTCTGAAACCTAGGTCAAAACCAGAAGTCAACAAAGTCAAAACCAGAAGTCAACAAAGTCAAAACCTGGAAATTTGACTTTTTATTTAGACCTCAGATTGAAAATTTGACTTCGCCATTGCATTCAAAACACCCAAATTAGCTAGGGGTGAAATTTTGGAGGCATTTGGAAGTAGTTGAATTTTCGTCGAGTATTTTAATATTATTTAAATACCCCAAATAATCAAATAAATAAATATTCATCGGATCAAAAATCCGAGTGCGCCGTTGCATTCCTCACCCTTCATTTAGCTAAGGGTGATTTATTGGAAATTTTTGGGATGCATTCAATAGGTTAAAATTAATTAATTAAATCTGTATAATTTAATTTAAATAATTATTTAATTATTAATACTTAACGGATTCCGTCAGTTTAATTAAAGCGCCATTACCTTCTTGGATGCCGTCAGCTTCATTCGTCAGTCGGGTGATCGAATCGTGGCCGTCTGATCGTTTGATCAGACGGCAGCTGCATCGTCTTCTCCGCGAAGAGCACGCGGCAGAGGAGGCCTGAGACGCGCGTCGTTCCTCCTCGTCTCCCTCGCCACTCGTTAATTCCGCCGCTTTCTCGATGAATTAAAACTCTCGATCGACTCCTTTGCTCGTGTTACTCAAATCCAACCCTCTCAGAAATCGAAAGTGTTCGAGTCGATCCTGATTGATCTGCAACCGTCGAAATTTAGGTACCTCTATCCCTAAATCTATGCTTCCAAATGTTAAATTTCTTGTTCGCATGTCAATTTCATAGTCTTGATTGAATTTTGAGCGGACCCGATTGAGTCAATCAGGTCTGGTTAACCCGGATTTGGCTAAGACGCAACAGTGGAAACCGTTACCTAATTTTCTCGCCGAGCGTAGTGACTTAGGGTTTGATTTTGCCGGGGTTGTGTGCCTTCTCCGGTGGTCTTTGAGGTACCAAATTCAAGACCTTTCGATCGGTATACGGCTCGTCGTCTGGCACCATCGTCTTCGCCGTCAATTTTCAAGCCCTAGATTCCAGTCGCCGGGACGATCGCGCGAGGAAGAAGGCATTTCGGGTCGGCCGAGTCGGCCCGGGCCCGATCCGTGGCCCGTGGCGCTTCGGCTACCTCAGCGGGGCCCACCTCAGAGCGCGCCAGCCAGTCGCGGCGCGACACGTGGCTAGCGCTGGCGCTGTTTGGACCGTGGGGCCCGCGGTCGTTATCCCAGCCAATAAAGGCTTGCCACGTGTCCTGAAATTAAATTTAAAAGTTATATTTAATAGTATTAATAATAATGGAATTTTATAAATCAAATCAGAATTATTAATATAAATAACAGAATTATTTAAACTTAAATAAAACAGTAAAATTAATTTAATTAATTCTAAAACTTTAAACTTAAATAACTCCTAAATTACTCATCCAAATTATGCAAAATTATATACCATTGGATTCAGCAAAAATAGAGGAATATTATGGTATTATTAGTTTCACATTTGGACCTGTATTTAGCAAAGTGATTTTTAGGGTTTAATTTAATTTAAATTAAATGTCACAAACCTTATTTAGCTCATAACTTTGTGTAGAATGATCCAATTATACCCAATATGGGTCTTAAAGTGATCAAAAAACCATAAGGATCATTTTAGTAGGGTTAACTTGGCTGTTTGGATTAGTTTGAGCCTAATCACATTTAGGACCTAACCCTAATTAGGCTAATTAACCCTAGAACTTCAATTGACCCTAACTTGGTCAATTAAGCTCCAAATTTGTTGATCCAAAGGTCCATTTAGATCAGAAGAACTTAATTAACAATAATATGTAAAAATATTTTAGATCCAACGGTTAGATTTGCTAATCACCCTTAATTACTCTAAAAACTTGATTAGTGAATATTAGCAAATCTAATAACCCAAATTGAATGATTTAAGTTTCAGAGGACTCATAGAACCATTTAGAATCAATCTATAAGGTTGGATTAGTTTTTGAGTAATTAATTTTGTTAATCACTCACTAATCACTCTAAACCCTAATTAGGTCTTAACTTAGTCAAATTAGGTCCAAATTGAGCCTACCACATATCATTATGATCAGTGAGCTATTTGTAATTTATATCCACTGATTTTGCTTAATTTGGATACTACTTGGCAAAATTAGGATTTTTGACCCTTAATTAAGCTCCCTTAATTACACCCACCCTTAAAACCCTAGATCTTGTATTGGTCATAATTTGGCCAATACTTATCAGATTTCAGCAAATTTAGGTTTTATGGAAAGCTTAGGCAGTAAAGAATAATAATCTAAAGGAAAATTTAAATTTTCACTTAATCAAATTACTAAATTGCCCTTATGAGTCAAATTCACTAATTTGATCTCATATGGCTTAATAATTATCCAAAATTAACTTAGTTGTTGTCTAATCTTATATTAGAGAGTAAGAATCACTTTCCAAAAGAAAATTTCAGAATTTAAGCCCTAGATTAAAAAAATTGATCTTTTGAACCCTTAAGGAGGGGCAAAATGGTCATTTTGCCTAAATTTAGGGTTTAGCCTTTTAAAGCCCTAAATTCAATTTCTATTCACTAAAATCAGTAAATAGAATGATTCGTAGTTGAAATTAATCAAATTCAAGTCTAAATTAGACTTTGATTAAAATCTCAAAATTGGTTCCTTAAGAAAATTTCTAAGTCCTAAGTGAAGTTCTTCTTTTTAATTATTCTTAGACCCATCCTTAGGTCTTATAACATTAGTTAGGATGTGTTTCTTGAGAGATACTCTTAGTAATTAAGAGCCTTATTTCCTAAGATTAGGAATAGATCTTAAGTTAGAATTCATCTATTGAGTAAATTGGGTTACTCAATTAGATGAAACCTTGAGTTTTTTTTAGTTTATAGATTTTCTTAGTTTATTAAATGATTATTTGATCTTTAAACTTTAGAACTAAGAATAGAGATCCATCCTAATGAAATTGATTTATCATTAGGATTTGCCTTAACCTAATCTGTGAGTTTTGAGTTCTAAACCTTAGACCCTTAGATTATACCTTTAGATTAAGTGATTAGACCCTATCATCTGGAGTCTAATTCTTAATCTATTCATCTTGATTTGGCTAATCAAGATGAGGTTGGGATAAATTAAATTACAAAACTAGGTTGATGATTTATTCATTTTAACCAAATAGTCGTCTTTTGATTAAGTTATAATTAGGACTTGGCCAGTCCTAATTATCTTCAACAAGTAGGATTCGTGATTCTAAGTTACAGAATGTGTAAGAATTGATAATTCTAAAACTTATGTAACTTAGAGTAGATAGAACAAATAAAGTAGATAAATAACTGATATCACCTGTATTTTAGATAGAGTTTCTTATACTTTGATTTTGATGCTTTGCATTCCTTAATTTTGAGCCTTATACCTTGACATGTATTATGTATATAAGATATTTGATAAATATCTTATGTAAATTTGGAATATTATTTATAAGCAGCATTATGTTCATTTCACAAGTGGTTTGTAAGGTGTAGCTTGATTAGTATACCTCTTCGATCAACCCATTCGGGGTCGGCAACATTTCGAGGGTTTAATGTCCGACAGTCTATTGGCCATGCCTAGTCCGAGTGATAGGATGGATAGACTCTCGCCCTACTGACTACAGAGTCAGGATTCTAATATGGTTATACTAATTCAAGTACACTTACATTCAGTTCTGTCTTAGCTCATCAGGCAAAGAGTTTCAATGATGTTCAGTTCAGAGTTTCTTAGCTCATCAGGCTAAGATTTGCTGAGTTCGTGATCAGTTCTGGTGACTTATATAGTCACTACAGTTTCAGCTTACAGTTACTGTTTTACTAGCATATTTTGCATTTCAGCACTGTTTTACTGCACATGTTATATATAGGATGCTAGTTTTGCTTACTGTTTTCTTATGCTTACTTAGGATGATAGTTGTTTTCAATTTCATACTGTTATGTATGTCACCTAGCATATTCTGTTTGATCATAAGCATGTTTAAATTGTACCTTTTCTTACAATTTAGTTTAGTCTATTGCTTACCTGTGTTTGTTGCAGTTGCTTGGAGGAGGTATGTATTACTTCCTATTAATTTAGTTATAAACTGTGGTTTATAACTATATACTGTTCTTTTGATACACTTTTCTGCACCTATTATGCTTAGTTCTATTTTTATGGTGATATTCAGTTAACTTAAATAAAATTGTTTGCCCTAAAATGTGCTTAGACATATTGTCTAACTAGTTTTTCTTTTGTTGGCTGGGGCCCTACCATTATGAAACTGATAATGGTAGGATCTGAATTTGTTGGAGCAGTAGATCTAGTGGAGAGCTTGCCATTGGAGGAGGAGCCCGTTCTTGAAGATCTGTAGCTTTAGTTTTTCTTTCAGTGAGATGAGAGTTCATTTCAGTTCTTTTAAACTTATTAAATATTGTAATAATACAGGTTTATATTTTCTCTTTCAGTATTTTACTTATTCTGTATTGTTGTATCTATACTATATTGGATGGATGTTATCCTTTTTATTGCTTCCGCACTCTGAGTTCTTGTATGATCATTTAGTGATAAATTCTGGAATAAATGGCAAAGTCTTTATTTAAATTGGATCAGAATACGTGTCTAATCCAATCTTAAGTGGGAACCTTGTCATTTGGTGACCCCTCCACTGTAATCGTGTTAACTTAAGGGTTAATAGGACCATGGCAAGGGTGGGCCGCCACAGATGTTCAGTTCAGAGTTTCTTAGCTCATTAGGCTAAGATTTGCTGAGTATATTTTCAGTATGAGTGACTTAGATGATCACTGCAGTTTCCGTTTTTAGTTACTGTTTTACTTGCATATTCTGCATTTTAGCACTATTTTACTTATAGTTTTCCTGCACGTGTTTTTATATAGGATGCTAGTTTTACTTACTGTTTTCATATGCTCACCTAGGATGTTAGTGTTTTCAGTTTTCATTGTTTAAATTATGTATGTCACCTAGCATAATCTGTTTGATCATATGCATATTTAGGTTGTATTTTCTTACAGTTTTGTTTAGTCTTTTGCTTACCTATCTTTGTTGCAATTGCTTGGAGGAGGTATGTATTACTTCCTATTTGCTTAGTTATAAACTGTTTGTTTATAACTTATTACTGTTCTTTTTGTACGCTTTTATGCACCTATTGCTTCAGTTCTGTTATGGTGATATCTATTTAACATAATAAATTGTTTACCCTAAAATGTGCTTAGACAATAGTCTAACCAATTTTTCTTTTGTTGGCTGGGGCCCTACCATTATGAAACTGATAATGGTAGGTTCTGAGTTTGTTGGAGCAGCAGATCCAGTGGAGAGCTTGCCATTGGAAGAGGAGCCCGTTCCTGATGATATTTAGCTTTAGTTTCTGTTGCTTGTGAGATCGAGAGTTTCCTTTTTCAGTTCTCTTAAGCTTATTAAATGTTGTAATAATACAGGTTAACTTTATCTTTTCAGCACTTTACTTATTCTGTATTGTTGAATTTATACTGTATGAATGGATATTATATTTTTATGCTTCTGCACCCTGAGTTCTTGTATGATCATTTAGTGATAATATTTTTGGATGAATGGCAAAGTCCTTAGTTTAAATTGGATTAGAATGTGTGTCTAATCCAATCTTAAGTGGGGACCTTGTCATTTGGTGACCCCTCCATCGTAATCATGTTAACTTAAGGGTTAACAGGACCACGGCGGGGCAGGGCCGCCACACCCATTTAATTCCAGATCTATAGTTTTAGTATTTTATTGTTTCATGTGATACAATACAACCATTTAGTTTTAATAAATGGTTGCATAGTTGAGATACATTTTATCAAAATTAAAAGAATGGGATTTAAGTTAGTAGAAGACTCCAATATCAATCTAAAAGTACTTGGGATCGAGATCAATTTAACTGTGCTGCTATTAGAAGTTCTATTGGGTATTGAATATCTCTATTATTCTTATTTATTCTTGGTTGGAAATTGAAGAGTGGGATATTGGTTATTGCTGGAAACTATGTATACTCTTTTCTTCTATTGATACTTAATATAGACCCTTTTGTTTATTTCTTTCTACTGCCAAACTAATAGCATCAACCATTAAATATTAAATGCTGTTAAACTGTTGTTAATATTATGGAAAATTTTCTGCTTATCAATACAACTTTTGTTGAGTCAAATGAGTAAATGCTAAGAGAAGTATTAGATCAACTGTTGTTTAAGATCTATATGTTGTCAATTCAATTTACATTTAGAACCCAAATATAGTCATATTGCTGCCATTTAATTTATGAAATTCAAATGTTGTTCTTTAGTTCATGATGAATCAAAGATTACTAATTATCAATTCAAATTTAAGGTTGTTAAGTATCATTTAAGAATAAATGCTGCCTTTCATTTTAATTTAAGATCAATGGATTATATTAAATCAATTAAAAAGATATATGCTGTCATTTAACATGTGTAAAATCATATGTTTCAATCGATTGTCTAAAAGAATATATGCTGCTATATAGTGTGAGTAAGATCCTATGAATACATAAATATTAATCATAAGATCCAAATGCTATCAATGGATCATATGAGAATCGATGTTATTCTTTTATAGAATCATACGGTTGCCACTTAGTTATGTGTTACAAGAGCTGACAATAAATGATGTGAGCATCAATATTTTTATTCTTTTATAAGATTATTTGCTGCCATTAACTACAAATGATCAATTATTACTATCAATTATATATGAGAATCATATGCTACAAACTCTTGTTTTTATGTGAGATCAAATATGATAATATGTGGCCAATGGTATAGATGAGAGAATCAATGAGATCTCAAATATTATAATGTTGCTATCAAATGAAATGAGAGGAAATGTGCTGCTATTTGAATTCAATATGAATAAATAATTTCATGAGTCAAATACTATCAACATTTATATTAAGATTCAAATTACTGCCATGAATCAAATTGTTGCCATTTAATTTATTCAAAATACTGCTATGTGTTTTAAGAAATACAAATACTGTCTTTTATTTCATTTTAATCAAATGCTATCTTTTCAAAATCACAAAGATCAAATGCCATCACTTATCATAAGGAAGGCTATATGCTTTATATTATTGTAATCTATAAATGCTGGGTTAACATTTCAACACTTAGTAATATCAAATGAACATGATGCCATAAGATTTAATGTTGTTATTTATTTCAATAAGTATGAATACTACACTATATCTTATGGGATCTGAAAGTTGCTAAGCGAAATCATTGTCGTCCATTCATTTAAAGGAGATTAATTGCTGTCCATTCATTTAATAAATTAATTTGCTGCTATGTATCTTATAAGATTCATGTTGCCATCCAGTTTGTGAGATTCATATATTTCCATGTATCATTTAAGGATAAAATTGCTGTTATCCATTTAAGATAGATCATATACTGTCAATTATTTCAATATAAATCAAATGTAAACTGCATGATATATTAAAATCTAAATGCTATCATTAAAATCTCATGCTACCACCCTTAAATGTTGTAATACTGCTTCCATCTGTGCATATAAAGTTATAGCTCATTAATACTGTATTCTTCTATTGCCGAATTTCATATTGGTATCCATAAATTGTTGAGTCCTTAATACTGTAATTTATAACTGCTAATTCATATATTTGTATTTTCATGAATACTAACTTTAATGATGATTCTTTGTAGGTTGAGTTGTAATATATTAAAAAAAAAACTAAATGTTGAATTAAATGCTGCCCAATAAGTCAAATAAAGCTGCCTTTATAGAATTGCTGTCTATATCTTTTATTTGATGTTTAATGCAGGAAGTAGGTATTATAGATTAATATATTGCTTAGTTTGATTTTATATATTTGAAATTATTATAGAATTGGAAATGAGCAATCCTATAAAAAAGGATTGAACTCTATGGTAGAACTGAAAATGAACAATCCTATAAAAAGGATTGAACTCTACTTTAAAATTGGATATAGTCAATAAAATTGACTTATATTGATTGTGAAAATTGTTTATTTAAATAAAAACAAAAGAGACTCTGTTGAAATTTTTAAGAATTTTAAGACTTAAAATTTTTTTTAGAAAATTTTAGTATTCAATTTAATATATGTATTTCAAATGGTTCATTTTTTTTGAACTTTAACTCCTAATCAACTTGATTGAAAAATAATAGTTTTCTTTAGATAAGTTTTTCTTTTATTTCAAATAGAGTTTAACTTATCTTTTGTAACAACCCTAGGTTATTACCATGCAAAATATAAGCTACTTGAATTAATTTTTAGTATAATTGCCTTAGAACATTAATCTAAGCCTATCTAGAATACTTGAAGTTTATTGGACTTCTCTAAGCCAAATTTGCAATTTGATCAATCTAGATTCCTTAATCTAGACCCAAAATATTTTGATCTCAGAATTAAAATCTGATGGCATTTTTGAATTTCTCACCCCTAAATTAGCTAAGGGTGAAATTTTGATGCAATTTGGAATTCATTTAGGACATAATTCAATTTAAATTAAAATGGTTCAATTGCATTTTAGGGTTTCTGACATTTGCAAATTGCAGATTTACCCTTAATACCTAATAAAACAGCCGGGATCCACTGTGTGGACCGCGGGCGATCCGGGTTAGAACTGGGTCACACGACAGCGGGATCCCTCAAATCTAGTCGTCGCGCTCTCTTATCCAACGGCTAGGGTTAGAACCGCGGGTCCGCCGTTAGATCAACCCGAACGATCCTACGGCGTGGATTTAATTTGATTCGGCCATTAGGATCCAGATGATCAGGATCATTGCGTCTTTCCGATCGATACATCAGACGGTCCATAGCGCACCCGCACTGTGGATCTTCATCTTCGCCACGCCGCGGCCGACCAAAGGAAATCCCGTGAATCCACGACAGTCTGGCTTGTCCCCCACTACCCCAGTCCACCTCAGCAAGCCATTGGGAACCTTTCCCCAACGGCATATTAGCCATGGTTGGGCCTCGTGACCCGGTCGAGCCAATTGGGGAAAACGGAGAGCTCGCGCCTGGCTCGACTTCTCGGGCCTTATTAGCCCATTCAAAGCCCTCCAGAAGCTTCCCTGTAACCATCTGAGGCTATAAATAGCTCAGCGATCCTCCCTCTAACCCTCTGCAAACTCACTGCCATGGCCGAGCTCCTGAGCAGCTAAGCTCCTTCCAGGCGCTCCCAAGCCCGCGTACCGCTGATAGGAGAGTTTCCTGAAGTTCAGGAACTCTCAGGGAGATCTAAGGCAGCTCAGTAAGGCCGGAGGAGACCTCTTCACCTTCCGCTAGCTTCCGGATGAATCCAGGTATCCCAGTTGCA
Source organism: Gastrodia elata (assembly GCA_016760335.1). Classification (NCBI taxonomy): domain Eukaryota; kingdom Viridiplantae; phylum Streptophyta; class Magnoliopsida; order Asparagales; family Orchidaceae; genus Gastrodia; species Gastrodia elata. The sequence goes on from JACERR010000025.1 coordinate 375,409, forward strand.
GGTTCTGAGCTAATAAGGCTCAAACCTTATTCTAATTGGGGAATTTTGTGCTTATTATCGATTCGAACCTAGCCACATCGAAATTAGGGTCTAGGTTAGCCCTGATCGATCGAATCGATTGATCGGGCTAAGTTTCTTCTAGATCGCCTTGGTCGAGTAAGGACCCGGCGATCCAGACCACCCCAGACCCCCATACCATAGGGCTTTGATCCGCCTCACCTCCCTGATGGTGTAGGGATCGAGCCCGGGGTCTGGCTTGGCTTCTGTGGGGAGAATTATCTCCCCACAGTAACTCTATAGCAGAATCATCGGGTGAGTAAGGTCTGGCTGATCCAGACCATCTCACGCGGGGCTTTGAGTCCCAATCGACGCGTCTGACCACGGTGATGGAGTAACAATCAAATGCTGGCCGAGCCGTGGTCTGGACGCGCCGAAATTTTGGCAATTAGGGTTCCCTACTCGGCTCTATCCGTCGGAACGAAGGAATGGGGACAATGACACTGTGCGGGCCGGGTCGACCCACGACCCACGCGGTGCGACAGTGCCGGGTCTCCCGGGCCCCGGTCGACCTGTGCATTTCGAATATGGGCCGAGCCGTTTAATTTAAATTGAATTAATGGAATTATTTTCCTTAAGGAAAATAATTCAATTAATTAAATCATAGGATTTTGATTAAATAAAAATACATAATGTATTATTTAAATAACTTTTAATCAATTGGTCCAAATCCTATGATATCATAAATGAAAATAATCAGAAAAATCTCAGGAACCTAAATATAAAATAAAATTATGCATCTGTTGATTAGATCTTTAATTATTACCTAATTACAGTGGATCTTAATTAGGGCAAATTAGTAAATTTACTTATCCAAATTGCATGTTTAGGATGCCATTAGTTCACTGATGTTAATTAGATTGCATGTGCTATGTAGAATATTTTTCTGAGTTCTATAATTTTAGTTATGCCCTAATCTTGTTAAATAATGATTTATAAATTTTAGAGTTTATACTCACTGGATCTTAGCAAACTTAGGCTCTGATTACTTGTGTGATTAAGTAGAGCTTACATGCCAAATTTTATGAGAATTGAATGGTTGGATTTATACTTATGTGCTAATCCTTTTTGGTTGGAATTATGGTTTGATTAGCACTGAGTATACAATCACCCCGCCTATTTAATATATGTATACAATCACCCTGCCTAGTGATCTTTAAGTAAATAAGCAACTTTAACTAAATATAAATCTAGTGATTGATGCCAGAATCCTTTTAGCAGAATTCTGCACAATGGAGACTTAGGATTCATTACTGTTTCTTACTACATTCTTCATGGATTTTGGGATTTCTCATTCATTTAACATAGTGGCATAAGCATAAGCATAAATATGAAAGTTGAACCATTCCTTCTTTTGTGACACATAGTTATTAGTGATACAGTATAAGATACGGAATGTTATATACACAGACTGAGGAATTTTAGGGTGCATCTGCATCACCATACTGACTTCCTAACTATTGTGCTTACATTGGATCGTACTACTTATAAACCTTCAGTGATAGTTCTGTGATATACCGTGGTATAGCATATTTGTGAGCATTATTTCAGTGGCATATAATGCAGCTTATAGCATCCTTCTTAGCATTTGACATTCCTTTCACATTGATGTACGAGTATCTGGTATTTTCATTTACTTTTAGTATTTAGTTTTGATGCTATATTCATTTACTTTCAGTATTTAGTTTTGATGCAGTTTTACCTTGCTTAGTTCTTACAGTTGCAATTATTTAATGTCTTTACAGTTTTTCTACACTTTTACTTTACGTTCTTGCATATTTGCTATGTTTAGTTTAGCTTTGTATAGCTAGCTTCGATGTGTTAGACTTCTTGTCTAACACGGGGTACTTTTGGGATCCGGCAATTTGCTAGATCCCAAGCAGTTATTGGAGGCAGGTCAGGAGGATGTACCAGAGACTCAGGAGGAGCAATTGGAGCTGTAGGGGATTGAGCACCTGCTTTTACTTTCTAGTCCTTGCCAGCATTCTAGATAGACTCTTTATATTTCTGCATTTTTAATAGTTTGTAATAAACTCTGCATGTACTTTTACTTTCCTTTTCTGAGATGGACATTTACTATTGCTTGAGATGAATGTATTCTGGATATTTTTCTTTTAGCTTCCGCACTCTGTTATACTGCTATACATAGTATTGTGATGTGATCGTCGTACTGGAAACACTGATATATTCTATAACGTACATGGGTTCTTTCTCGCTCCTTTGAACCTTATGTACGTGCCAGTCTAATACCTAAGATAAGTACTTCATTCTTATCTTAGATATTGACTCTCGAACCTATTCTTAGGGTTTGAGTCAGCGACCTTCAATATGGCTCTATCTCTTTAGCCTAATCGGAAAGATGGGTTGGACTTATATGGCCCGCTGTTCCCGAGTAGCGCACCGTTCCACCACCGAACCATGAGTTATACTTGTCTTTTGTGCACGGTGACGGGACGGGGTGTTACAGTTGGTATTAGAGAAGTATTATAAAGTGTCAGATAAGGAGTTTGTTAATATCTACTTTATAACATGTTCTCTGCGTTATGACAAGATCACAATTACTATGCGTAGTGCAAAGCAATCATCCAAAAGGTTCATTAAGCTGTCTTAGAAATAGAAAGAGAGATTATGTCTACAATACTGACACCCTAGGAATTAAATGCACATATAAAGATAACTTAAAATGACATCTTAGGATTTGAACAAATTTTGAAGGAAATAAATGAATGAAATATTTATGGGTTGAACTTTTTTAGGAGATGGAATACTCGCCGTCAGCATTTCTGTTCTACCTTAGGAGGTTTGATGGTTATTGGATAGACGACCTTCGAGATGGTCAGATCTATGGGAGGACGGTAGATGGAGTATCACCCCGAGGAGTCGCAGTACTGGACAAGATCCTGGTTCATTCATCCTTCAGAGGTACTAGTCTTTCGGCACTCGCCAAAGAGTGGCTGGATCGTGTTAGGACGGCACTTCGAGAGACAGCCTGTCCATAGAGGTACCATCTAGAGATTGTAGAGATCTTATTGAGGGGATCAGCGAGTCGTTGGTGGTATTGGGTTGATAGGAGATTAGTTCGGAAGGGTCACATAATCACATATGATGACTTTTGTGCTGCCTTCTGGGTAGAGTATTGTAACTAGATCCTAGGAATTTCCTTATGCCATTTCTTGTTATCTAGTTTGCAAATTTTGGTGTATTCATGTATCTTCTCCTTTGGGAAAGAATTTAAGAATGAATGAAATTTTATGTTTCTAAAATTTACATTGTAACTGCAGCTATAAATCCTAGTTCCCCCTCTGCTCCCACTCCTATTAAAAAGACGATCCCATTGTCAAGCGGACCTGTGGAGTCAAGTCTTATGGCCAATTCAATAAAGGCCTTAATCGACAGCAATGCGCAATAGGCGCAGGAGACACGATCTCTCATCCTCTCAGTCAACAACAATCCTCCAGATCTTCTTCTTATAATTCAGGGGATGGAGTCCTACACAATTTCCTTCGTTTTCGTACTCCCATATTCAACGGAGCATTAAACCCCATGGATACAGTAACATGGATAAAGTTGGTGGAGAAGAATCTGACCTTAATTAAATGTCCTAATTCTAAGGCAATCCGTCTGGTGACCTATCTGTTCCAAGAAGAAGCAGAATACTGGTGGAAAAATGAACGAAATAACAAATTCGTGAACTTCGAGGTGGAGGACATTCCATGGGATATGTTCATGGAAGCATTTCACGAAGCTTTCATTCCGGCCTCAGCTCAAGCAATTCTAGAAGATGAACTTCTTCACCTCACATAAAAAAATAAGTCAGTGTTTGAGTACGAACAAGAATTCAGGAGACTGTCAAGGTTCGTTCCAGATCTAGTGAGAACGGAAGCATCTAAGTGTCACCGCTTCATGAAAGGTCTGAGAGATTCTATTAGAGCCCACCTAATCTCACGGTAGTTCAAAACTCTAATAGAATTAATCGATGCTGCCCGTCTGCAAGAAGGATTTCAGGGTCAGCTAGACCGGAAAAGAAAAGCCATGATCACGCGCCCACGAGACGAGCGCTTTGGCCATCACAAATCGGCTAGAGTATACAATATGGAAACTACACAACCTCAGCCTCAGAATCCTGAATGTAAGAGGAAGCATCTGTACAGGAAGTGATACCACTTCGGTGGTGTATGTTTCACTTGTGGCCGTAAGGGCCATCGCTACTATGAGTGCAGGGAGAAAATACCATCGATGGTATGCCCATCGACCACTCCCACCATAAGCAAACCTTTCGTGCTCAACCTGTGAACCAGCGGGAGCCCGCTCCTGCCATAATGCCTGCTCCTACAATGAACTCAAGGGCAAGTGTACCTGTGAGAAGGTCAACCTACAACTGCCAAGATTTAGTGACCCAGAACAAACAACCCTCAGCACCTGCTCGAGTATATATGTTAACTCCAGCTTCTGCTCCTGAAAACAATGATGTGGTATCAGGTACGCCTTAAGTAAATTTTCTTTTCTTGCTGCATTAAATAATTGCCCTATCTATTCCAGTATGTCAATTCTCGAACGAATTATCTTTATGTAAATTATCGCAACTATAGGCACATTAACAATAAACGATACAACTTGTAATGTTTTATTCGATACGGGAGCAAGTCATTCTTTCATATTAGAAGAGTGGGCTAAAACACTTAAACTACAAACACATCAACTAGCCAGTTCATTAAGTATTGGGCTACCTTCTGGAGCTCGTATGCAGTCTCAATAATTCTGCAACCTAGATATTCCTATTGAGGATCAAAACTTCAGAGCTAAGCTAATTCTACTGCCAATTACCAACTTCGACATAATCCTAGGTATGAATTGGTTAAGCCAACATGGTGCATCCATAAATTGCCAAAAAAAGAAAATAACCTTGGGCAGCGGAAGAAACTCCAAATCATTCGTGGGAAAATTTAGTACCCAATCATCGTTAATCAACATCGTGGTGGCAGAAAAACTAGTCAAGAAGGGATGCAGTGCGTACCTTGTAACGATGTTCAGAGAAAAGAAAGAAGTCATACCTCTTTCCGAGAATCGTGTAGTTTGTGAATTTCCCGATGTTTTCCCTGAAGTCCTGCCTGGTCTTCCTCTGAATAGAGAAGTAGAGTTCACCATATAAGTAATTTCTGGGACTCAACCACTGTCAAAGATTCTGTATCGCATGGTGCCAAAAGAACTCCAAGAGCTGAACAACCAACTTCAAGAATTACTAGAGAAGGGTCTCATCCGTCCAAGCTCATCCCCTTGGGGAGCACCAGTGCTGTTTGTTAAGAAGAAGGATGGATCGATGAGGATGTGCATTGATTATAGGGAATTAAACAAAGTAACTATCAAGAACAAATACCCTCTGCCACGTATCGACGATCTGTTTGATCAGTTATCTGGAGCAAAGGTCTTCTCCATGATAGATTTGTGATCTGAGTATCATCAATTGCGAGTTAAGGATTCTGATATTGAGAAAACAGCATTTCAAACTCGTTATGGACATTATGAATTCTTGGTGATGTCTTTTGGATTGACGAATGGACCGTCCATTTTTATGGACTTAATGCAGCGTGTGTTGAAAGCACATATGGATAAATTCGTCATTGTCGTCATCGATGACATACTGATTTATTCCAAGAATAAAACCGATCATGAAAAACACCTTCATATAGTACTTGAAGAACTCAGGAACCACGAACTCTATGCTAAGTATTCTAAGTGCGAGTTCTGGCTTGATTCTATTGCTTTTTTGGGTCACGTCATTGACTCTCAAGGGATTAAAGTGGATCAAAATAAAGTAAGCGCAGTCCGAGATTGGTCACAACCAAAATCCGTGATGGATATCAGAAGCTTCTTAGGACTGGCAGACTATTATAAAAATTTCGTCAAATGATTCTCACAAATTGTATCTCCTCTTACCAAGCTGACTCAAAAAGTAATACCTTTTGTATGGAGTCCAGAATGTGAGAAAGCATTTCAAACATTGAAAGATGCTCTTTCTTCTACCCCGATTCTCACCTTACCCAAGGAAGGATTGAATTACCAAGTTTATACAGACGTATCTGGTATAAGTTTGGGATGTGTATTGATGCAAGAAGGGAGAGTCATAGCCTACGCATCTCGGCAGTTGAAACCACATGAAAAGAACTATCATGTGCACGATCTCGAACTAGCATCAGTAGTCTTCGCTTTAAAGATTTGACGTCATTATCTGTATGGCGTCCAGTGTTCCATATTCACCGACCAACAGAGCTTGAAATACATTTTCACCCAACACGAGTTGAACTGTCGACAGCGAAGATGGCTCGAGTTAATAAGCGACTACGACTTAAGCATCCAGTATTATCCGGGAAAAGCAAACATCGTAGCATATTCACTCAGCCGTCATGCTACACTATCTTCTATAATCTGCACAAGTGCATTGGAGGAAGAATTCTGAAAATTTGAAATCAGGCCAGTGCGTGGAGATATGCTAAGTACACTAGTATCCATGAGCTCGGTTGAACCTACCTTTCATCATGATGTTTTCACCTCTCAAACTAAGGATGAAGATTATTTGAAGTTCAAAGTCGATATCGAAAGTGGACGTCGCTTTGACCTTCAGCTTCGTGGTAATGTAATTTACCAAGGTGATCGTCTATGGATTCCCAAATCCATGCATCAAGAGATCCTGGTCGAAGGCCATAATTCTGGCTACCAAGTACATTCAGGTAGTACCAAAATGTACCAGGATCTGAAGAAGTCATTCTGGTGGCCCGGTATGAAAAAGTGTGTGGCAGAATTTGTGGCAAAATGTCACGCTTGCAGTTTAGTCAAAGTTGAGCATCAAAAGCCTGGAGGACTTCTTCACCCTCTAGCAATCCCTGAGTGGAAGTGGTTTGACATCTCTATGGATTTTGTTATGGGTTTGCCTAAAGCAAGATCTGGTGCGGATTCAATTTGGGTCATTGTCGATCGATTGACCAAATCAGCTCACTTCATCCCTATGCGTCAAACTGATTCTGTGGAGAAACTGGCAAAGTTATATATTAAAGAAATTATCTGACTCCATGGGATTCCGAGATCCATTGTATCTGATCGAGATAATCGTTTCACTTCTAAATTTTGGCAAGCAGTTCATCAAGACTTGGGAATTACTCTAGCTATGAGTACTGCCTTTCATCCTCAGACAGATGGATAAACGGAAAGAGTCAATGTGGCGCCCACCACCATTAATTCGCCAAAGGATTAGGTTAAGGGTGGGGTGTCACTCTGGCTAACCCCTCACTTATCATTGGATTAGGATAGTCTCCACAATCCACCTGATTAGGGAAGGATTAACACAGAATCAAACTAACAGTCACTGTATAAGTAAATAAACAGAGTACGGAAGCGATTTAAGAAAATATAAACCATCCAAGCATCACAGTGTAAATAAGAATAATAGACTCAGTATATAAGCATAAAATCTAATATATAGTCAATGGTACCTGTATTATTACATAGTTTAAAATATTTCAATAAAAATAGAATGAAAACCACTCATTCTCACTCGAAGTATAAAGGGACTAAATGACAGCTTCTTCTACGGGCTCCTCCTCGAGGTAAGGCTCCACACCTAACTCCTGCTCGTCTAACTGAAAGGAGTCTGCCATTGTCGGTTTCACAATGTAGGGCCCCAGCCAAAAAAAAAAATCTGGTTAGATAATTGTCTAAGTACATTTTAAGCTGAAAATTTTTATATGTGTTAAGTAATATCACCATTCTACAATATCTAAGCAATAATATGTGTAAGGGAGCAGCAAGCAATACAAAAGAAATAGGGAAGCTATAAATTATCATTTATAACTTAAGCAAAGAAAAGGAAAGAGGCTGAGACATGCCTCGCATACAAACTAAACAAGGAAGGGCGTATAAATATACGTAACTAAACAAGTGCAGTAAGAAAAATTCTACATCCTAAACATGCTGGTGATCAACAGAAAATATGCCAATTAAAATAAATAAACAACTCAGCAGTGATAAGTACATATAGCAGCAAGATTCTAACACCCTAAATATGTATATCAAGCAGTACAAGGAAATAGCTGACGGAATAAGAATACTGAAAAGTAAGCAACAACAACTGCATATAAAGTCACACGTGCATCGACTGCCATACAGAAAAGAGCTACTCAAGCCCATCGAATACCAAAGAAGCTTAGCACCATCACGGCTAAGTCATAAACTGTGTACCCCTAGCGACATAAGGAGGCTAGGCATATAAGCACACAAAGCAAGCGAAGGGTCTTAGCACCAGTACGGTTAAGGCCCAACTGTATGCCCCTAGCGACATACGGAGGCTAGTAAACTAAGCATACAAGGCAACCTTAACGCCAGTACGGCTAAGGCACCAACGATGTACCCCTAGCGACATAAGGAGGCTAGTAAACTAGGCACACAACAAAACGGATCCTTCCCCTAGCGACATAAGGAGGCTAGGCAATAAGGATATAATTGAGAGGCAGCTCATAAAATTATTATCTTTTCATAAATCACTTTAATATTTTCACAAGGAATCTAAGGAGTCTCCATATTTTCCTAACAGTTTATTTATGCATCAAAAATCTTGTATGATATGCTCAAGAAAATGTGGCACAAAAATCAAGGGATGCGTAAGCAACAAAGTATCAAATAGAAGCAAGCCACTCTACTAAACATGGTGATATTATTTGTTTTCTACTTAACCATTCTAACTATTCCAAGTTACACAAGTTTAGTATCACCATTTTTCTACTATCGAGTGTAACTCAGAAATTCGTCCTTACAAGTTAAAAAGGATTGGAACTGATCAGGTTCTAATATAGCTCAATCAGATAGACGACTATGAGTTAAATAAATGAATCATACATCCTAGTTTTGTAAATTTAGATGTTCTAACTAAGATCTGATCAAGATCTTCTATACCTATAGATTATGAATTAAACACTACGAGAATTAGGTTTAATCACATAATCCAAAGGATAAAACCTAAGTTCTAGGTTTTATTCTATAAGTGATTTACTAGTTATGGCAAATCCTATTAAGAAATCAAACTTAATAGGATGAATATCCTACCTTAAATTTAGAGTTAAAAGACAAAATAATAGGAACGAATTGTAAAATAAAGGAAGGTCTAGAAACTAATAAACCAAGGTTTCACCCATAGGGTAACCCAATTTACCCAATGAATGAATTATAACCTATGATCTAGTCCTAGTCTCAGGAAAGGTCCTTAAGATGTAGTGCTTTTAAGACTTAACAGAAATTATTGGAATCTAACTTAAGAGTTGATTTCACTCAATTAATTAATACTAAGAATATTATAACATTTGTTTAGGGTTCTGGAATGTTATATAAAGGGTTGGGGCACTTAATCCAATCTTAGGGCAAAATGACTATTTTGCCCCTACTTTAAGGGTCAAAAAGTCAACATTTGACTCAATAGTCCAAATTGAATTTTCTTAATTCCAAGTGATTCCTTATTGTCTAACTTGAAGATAGACAGTAAGTACGTCCAATTTGGACGAGAAACGGCCGAGTTATGACTAAAATAAGGTTAGGGGTATTTTGGTCATTTTCCTAAATTTTAGGGTTCAAATCCTAAATATTATTTTAGTGAAAATGATGACATTGAAATTCTAAATTAGGTAGCTTCTTGAATTTTTGAATTTGGAGTTAAATTGACCAAGTTATGGCCATTTGAAGTCCAAGGGCATTTTGGTCATTTTTCACCAAAGTCAACTCTAAGTTCTAGAGTTGACTTTTTGTCCTGATGTTCAAATGGGAAAACTAATACTACCACGGTAATGGGGCCGCTCTCCTGAGCATTTTAAGACCCATATTAACTATGTTTCGATAATCGGGTAAAAAGTTATGGGGTTTTAAAGAGGCTCTAAAATGCTACCTCGTTATACGTACCCCGAAATGAAATTTTACATTATGCCATTTGATTCTAAATATTTTTTTGAGCATTTTAAGACCCATATTGGCTATATTTGGATCATCCTACAAAAAGTTATTAAACTTTTAAGATTTACTATTCAAAAATACAATTTGAATTAATTTACTATTCATTTATTCAAATTGAATGATTTTACTATTTATTCCTAAAGTTTTTATTTAATTAATCACTGTTTAATTATTAATTAATTAATTAATTAATTTTACTGTAGCAAAATAATTAGTGCTAATTACTGTTTAATTAATCTTAATTAATCTCTAATTATATTTAATTACTTAAATTTACTGTTCATTCCTAAAGTTTTTATTTAATTAATCACTATTTAATTATTAATTAATTAATTTTACTGTAGCAAAGTAATTAGTGCTAATTACTATTTAATTAATCTTAATTAATCTCTAATTATATTTAATTATTTAAATTTACTATTCATTCATAAAGTTCTTATTTAATTAATCACTATTTAATTATTAATTAATTAATTTTACTATAGTAAAGTAATTAGTACTAATTACTGTTTAATTAATCTTAATTAATCTCTAATTATATTTAATTATTTAAATTTACTGTTCAAAAGTAATTAATTATCCTAATTACTGTTTAAAATTTAATTAACAGTTAATTAATCCTTAATTAATCTTTAATTATAATTATTTAATTAAAGTTACTGTTTAAAAGTAATTAATACTAATCCTAACTTAATTAATCATTAACAGAAATTAATTAGGGCTAAACATTAATTAAATTAACCTTAATAAAAAATTCTAATTAATCAACAGTGGGCCCCACTGACACGTGGCACCTTCAGAGGCTGCCACGTGGCACCGTGGTCCCACAGACTGCTGACTCAGCTCGGCTGACTGGGCTGTGGGCCCCACTTGACACGTGGCACCGCCAGAGGCTGCCACGTGGCACTGTGGGTCCCACGGGCTGCTGACTCAGCTCGGGTGACGGGGCTGTGGGCCCCCACTTGACACGTGGCAGTGCCAGCGGCAGCCACGTGGCTGGGTGGGCCCCACCCGCGTTGACGCGGACCCGACCCGGGCGGGTCGGGGTCGGGTCGACTCGGCCCGGCCCGAAGGCGCGACGCTTCGCCTTCCGGGGGTTTCGGCGGGCCGAACCCAGTCCGCTTCGGGGAGCTGGTGCGCCCGATCGGGTTGTTTTAAGCCCGATCGGAACGGTGGATGTGTAGATGACATCCTAATCTACATATCCTAAAATTTTTGTAATGATCGAACGGTAAACGAGAAAGATCGGGGTCCTGAAGTTCGGATCGGCGAAGGTTTAGGCGGAAAAATATGGCTGACTTCGGGGCTTGATTCCGGCTCGATCCGGGCTCTGATCGGTGTAAACTCGGAGCCTAGGGGTCGGCCGAGGTCTTATAGACCGGACGGCGACCTCGTCGAGGTCTGGATGTGGCCGGATTGGCCAGAAAACGCGACGGGCCGCCGCGTGTCACGCGGGCGGAGAGGGCGAGGACGATGCCTCCGGACCGTCGGATCTGCGCGATCGCAGACGGTCGGGATCGCGCCAGACCGCACGACGCGGATCGCGGCCAAGGGCCGTCGTATCCGCGCGTGATCAGACGGTCCGGATCGCGCCAGACCGCGCTACGCGGATCGCGGCCGAGGGCCGTCGGATCCGCGCGCGATCGGACGGGCCGGATTGATCCGTCCGATCTGACGGCGCCGTTAACTGGAGTTAACGGCGTCGTACGACGCCGTTAATTAATTAACTACTAATTAATTAATTAATTAATAATTAATTAATTAATTAATAATTAATTAATTAATTAATTAATAATTTTTTTTTTTTTAAAACATTTTTCAGAAAAAAATTTTGAACATATTTTTCCTAGCTAATTTGGGGTCAAGAAATTCAATGGCGCAGTCAGATTTTCAATCCGACGAGTATTTTGATACCTCGATTTCCGAGGTATTTTTATTATTAAAATATTCGTCGAAATTTTGACAAATTCCGATTGACACGAAAACTTCACCCCATACTAATTTGGGGTCAATAAATTCAATGGTGGCGTCCGTTTTACGATCGGAGGTCAATTTAAATAGATCAATTCCTAGGGTTTTCGGATTTCTAGGAATCAGGATTCAATCCAATTGACTCCTGGTTTGTGCTAGGTTTAGGAGGTTGACTCTATTAACCTAATTAGTACATCTAATTATGTTTAAGACTTAGGGTTAGTCTTAATCAATCATGGTAACAACTTGGGGTGTTACAGTCAACCAGGTTATGGAAGATCTCCTTCGTCTCTGTATTCTGGACTTTGGAGGTATTTGGGAGGACCACCTTCCTCTGGTAGAATTTGCGTACAATAATAGTTTTCAAGTAAGTATCAGTATGGCTCCATATGAAGCCCTGTACTGCAGGAAATGTAGTACGCCACTAGCATGGTCTGAAACTGACAGTGTTCAGCTTTACGGATCAGAATTAGTCGAAGAAACAAATCGCAAGATTCAACTGATCCGACAAAGGATCAAATCAGCTCAAGACCGATAGAGTAAATATCACGATACTCATCATCATGCTCTGGACTTTGAGGTGGGAAAATATGTGTACCTTAAAATAAGTCCAATGAAGGGCGTTTATCATTTTGGTGTAGTCGGAAAGTTAAGTCCTCGCTACGTCGGGCCATTTAAAATACTAGAAAAGATTGGTTCTGCAGCATATCGACTAAAGCTTCCTGAAGATTTCTCTGCAGTTCATAATGTATTCCACATCTCCTCTTTGCGAAGATGTCTCCGTGATTCATCTCACTCAATTCAACTTCCAGCCGTATCACTACAAATAGAACTTTCTTATGCAGAAGAGCCGATTAAGATCTTAGCTCATGATCAAAAGCAACTAAGGAATCGCTCAATCATAATGGTAAAAGTTTAATGGAGAAATTGCTCTTTAGAAGAATCTACTTGGGAGAAAGAGGAAGATATGAGAAAGAAATATCCTAGTCTCTTGGAAATCCCAGGTACTCTTTAGTTTTAAAGTCTTATTCATGTGCTTCACTTTTCCTTATTGTCTTCTCTTGAGATGATGTCGAGGACGACATCGTTCTTAAGTGGGGAAGTCTGTAACAACCCTAGGTTATTACCATATAAAATATAAGCTACTTTATTTAATTTTTAGTATCATTGTCTTAGAACATTAATCTAAGCCTATCTAGAAGACTTGAAGTTCATTGAACTTCTCTAAGCCAAATTTACAATTTGATCAATCTAGATGCTTTAATCTAGACCCAAAATATTTTGATCTCAGAATTAAAATCTGATGGCATTTCTGAATTCCTCACCCCCAAATTAGCTAAGGGTGAAATTTTGGTGCAATTTGGAATTCATTTAGGACATAATTTAATTTAAATTAAAATGGTTCAATTGCATTTAAGGGTTTCTGACTTTTCCGAATTGCAGATTTACCCTTAATACCTAATAAAACAGCCAGGATCCGCTGTGGGGACAGCGGGCGATCCGCTGCAGAGCCCGGGTCACACGACAGCGGGATCCCTCAAATCTAGCCGTCGCGCTCTCTTATCCAACGGCTAGGGCTGGAACTGGGTCACACGACAGCGGGATCCCTCAAATCTAGCCGTCGCGCTCTCTTATCCAACGGCTAGGGTTAGAACCGCATGTCTGCCGTTAGATCAACTCGAAAGATCATACGGCGTGGATTTAATCTGATTCGGCTGTTAGGATCCAGATGATCAGGGTCGTTGTGTCTTTCCAATCGATACATCAGACGGTCCACAACGCACCCGCACTGTGGATCTTCATCTTCGCCACGCCGCGGCTGACCGAAGGAAATCTCGTGAATCCACGATAGCCTGGCCTGTCCCCCACTACCCCAGTCCACCTCAGCAAGCCGTTGGGAACCTTTCCCTAATGGCATATTAGCCCTGGTCGGGCCTCGTGACCCGGCATAGCCAATTGGGGAAAACGGAGAGCTCACGCCTGGCTCGACTTCTAGGGCCTCATTAGCCCATTCAAAGCCCTCCAGAAGCTTCCCTGTAACCATCTGAGGCTATAAATAGGCTCAGTGATCCTCCCTCTAACGCTTTGCTGGTCAATTGAACCCTCTGCAAACTCTCCGCCATGGTCGAGCTCCCGAGCAGCTAAGCTCCTTCCAGGCGCTCCCAAGCCCGCGTACCACTGATAGGTGAGTTTTCTGAAGTTCAGGAACTCTCAGGGAGATTTAAGACAGCTCAGCAAGGCTGGAGGAGACCTCTTCACCTTCCGCCAGCTTCCGAACGAATCCAGGTATCCCAGTTGCAGGTTCTGAGCTAATAAGGCTCAGACCTTATTCCAATTGACGCGATTTTGTGCTTATTGTTGATTCGAACCCAGCCACATCAAAATTAGGGTCTAGGTTAGCCCCGATCGATCGAATCGATCGATCAGGCTAAGTTTCTTCTGGATCGCCTCAGTCGAGTAAGGATCTGGTAATCCAGACCACCCCAGACCCCCATACTAGAGGGCTTCGATCCGCCTCACCTCCCTGATGGTGTAGGGATCGAGCCCGGGGTATGGCATGGCCTCTGTGGGGAGAATTATCTCCCCACAGTAACTCTATGGCAGAATCCTCGGTTGTGTAAGGTCTGGCTGATCCAGACCATCTCATGAGGGGCTTCGAGCCCCTATCGATGCGTCTGACCACGGTGATGGAGTAGCAATCGAATGCTGGCCGAGCCGTGGTCTGGACGCGCTGGAATTTTGGCAATTAGGGTTCCCTACTCAGCTCTATCCGTCGGGACGAAGGAATAGGGACGACGACACTGTGCGGGCCGGGTCGACCCACGTCCCGCGCGGTGCGACAGTGCCGGGTCTCCCGGGCCCCGGTCGACCCGCGCTTTTCGAATACGGGCTGAGCTGTTTAATTTAAATTGAATTAATGGAATTATTTTCCTTAAGCAAAATAATTCAATTAATCAAATCATAGGATTTTGATTAAATAAAAATATATAATATATTATTTAAATAACTTTTAATCCACTGGTCCAAATCCTAGGATATCATATATGAAAATGATCAGAAAAATTTCAGGAATCTAAATATAAAATAAAATCATGCATATGATGGTTAGATCTTTAATTATTGCCTAATTACAGTGAATCTTAATTAGGGCAGATTAGTAAATTTACTTACTCAAATTATATGTTTAGAGTGCCATTAGTTCACTGATGTTAATTAGATTGTATGTGCTAAGTAGAATATTTTCTGAGTTCTGTAATTTTAGTTATGCCCTAATCTTATTAAATCATGATTTGTAAATTTTAGGGTTTATACTCACTAGATCTTAGCAAACTTAGGTTCTGATTACTTGTGTGATTAAGTAGAGCTTACATGCCAAATTTTATGAGAATTGAATGGTTGGATTTATACTTATGTGCTAATCCTTTTTGGTTGGAATTATGGTTTGATTAGCACTGAGTAACCTTTGTTTTAAAACTTGATTCATCAAATTGACATATGACAGCAAGTAAATGAACTGAATTCATCTTTATAAACTTATTAAGTATGCTTGAATAAATTTAAAGATATAGAATATTAATTATCTTAATTAATTTAAGAAATCTTAAGATTTGGATCAATCTTCTAAGACTTGATCTAGGTTTGAGATTGCCACCAATAACACATAATCAATCCACTGATTTGATATTGATCTTAAATACATAACTTGATTCTTCTTAAGGTATGAGAAGGTATCAAACCCTAATCTACTTAAGGTGAGCCCAAATCCCTAAGAACCCTAACTTAATTAATATTGATTTCAACATTTTTAAACTGAACATTCTCCAATAATGCATTTGATTTATTATTGATTCTAAACATTAAATTAGACAAATTAGGGTTAATAATAATTCTATGTGACTTCTTGATCTGAATCAAACCTTAAGATCCCTGATTTTCTCTTAAGTAAGAGAACTAGCATAAGAAGATTAATAAAATCATATTGATTAATCAAGTGATCTAAGTCTTAAAAATATTCCTGATTTAGATCCCATGATCTTAGATTGAGTGTGATCAGATGACTTAATCATCTGATTTAATTATCCTAAACCTAAATGTGAAACAGAACCTAAGAGATTAATATCAAAATTTAAAAGAGAGAACCTTAAGTATCTCTTCATAATATTGTCTTGAATTATTTAAAAGACCTAAATTCATATATCATAAGGTAGGAGGCCTTGTATGAATCCTTGAGATAGAAATTTAGAAGATCCCATCACCTTAGAGATTGATCTATTCTCCTTGTGGTAGTAATCACTTAAGACATTATAAGAGATACATCTTCTTGTAGTAGACTCCATATTAAGTGATTTTGGATCACATTCACTTGATGAAACTTTGTACAGAACTTACCTATTAGTTTAGGACTTATAGTTTTGATAAATCCTTATTCTATTAAATAGACTTGATTGAACATTAATTATTGGGTAGTGCAGTATAGTATACTCATATTACTGGTCCCCAGTAATATTCGGGATTGGTTGAGTCACTCTAAGTAAGATTTATCTTTGTTGCTATCCTGCGGGCTTAGGCGGATATAACCTCACTTAGAGTAAATCAATTAATCCTAAGAGTGTATTAACCGAGCGCCTATTCCTTAGTTTAATTGAAAAATAAGTTATCATCGGGCAATGCATCCTAGCGAAGATCGCTTCAATAGGTATGGCTCAAATAAACTAAGTAATGGGATTCACCTTCCTTAAGATGCTAAGTATGATGGTGAGTTTAGTGACTTAATGCTTAGTTTGAGATACAAAACCATCATCGGATGGTACCTCCTAATGAAGATCGCTTTATTAGGGTGGCGTAATCAAACTAAGTGTTGTGAGTCCTATTTTTTGCAGCATATTTAATATGTGTATACAATCACCCCGCCTAGTGATCTTTAAGTAAATAAGCAACTTTAACTAAATATAGATCTAGTGATTGGTGCTAGAATCCTTTTAGCAGGATTCTGCACAATGGAGACTTAGGATTCATTACTGTTTCTTACTACATTCTTCATGGATTTCAGGATTTCTCATTCATTTAACATAGTGGCATAAGCATAAGCATAAACATGAAAGTTGAATCATTCCTTCTGTTGTGACACATAGTTATCAGTGATACAGTATGAGATACAGAATATTATATACACAGACTAGGGAATTTCAGGGTGCAACTGCATCACTATATTGACTTCCTAACTGTTGTGCTTACATTTGATCGTACTACTCATAAACCTTCAGTGATAGTTCTGTGATATACCGTGGTATAGCATATTTGTGAGCATTGTTTCAGTGGCATAGAATGCAGCTTATAGCATCCTTCTTAGTATTCGACATTCCTTTCACATTGATGTATGAGTATCTGATATTTTTATTTACTTTCAGTATTTAGTTTTGATGCAGTTTTACCTTGCTCAGTTCTTACAGTTGCAGTTATTTAATGTCTTTACAGTTTTTTTGCACTTTTACTTTACATTCTTGCATATTTGCTATGTTTAGTTTAGCTTTGTATAGCTAGCTTCGATGTGTTTGACTTCTTGTCTAACGGGGTACTTTTGGGATCCGGCAATTTGCTAGATCTCAAGCAGTTGTTAGAGGTAGGTCAGGAGGACGTACCAAAGACTCAGGAGGAGCAATTGGAGCTGTAGGGGATTGAGCACTTGCTTTTACTTTCTAATCATTTTCAGCATTCTAGATAGACTCTTTATATTTCTGCATTTTTAATGATTTGTAATAAACTCTGGATGTACTTTTACTTTCCTTTTTTGAGATGTACATTTACTATTGCTTGAGATGAATGTATTCTGGATATTTTGCTTTTAACTTCCGCACTCTGTTATACTGCTATACATAGTATTGTGATGTGATCAGCGTATTGGAAACACTGATATATTCTATAACGTACATGGGTTCTTTCTCGCTTCTTTGAACCTTATGTACGTGCCAGTCAAATACCTAAGATAAGTACTTCATTCTTATCTAAGATATTGACTCTCTAACCTATTCTTAGGGTTCGAGTCAGCGGTCTTCAGTATGGCTCTGTCTCTTTAACCTAATCGGAAAGATGGGTTGGACTTGTATGGCCTGCCATTCCCGAATAGCGCAACGTTCCGCGCCGAACCATGAGTTATACTTGTCTTTTGCGCACGGCGACGGGATGGGGTGTTACATCTTTTTCCTAATTTCAAGTTTCATAAAAATAAACTTACATTCATTTTATAATTGACTTAAGATCAAATATCTATAAGTCAATTTGGAGTTTAATTAACTCCAATTATGAGTAGATTACTAAAAGCTTAGATAAACAAGAAGATATCACATACATTTATAATTTTTGCAATCTATTGAGTGCTTGCCTAGCTTTGAGCCTCTTTCCTTGAATATTCATTCAAGAGCATCGTGCATAAATAAAGATTTTTCTTAAAATTTTAAAAGGAAATGCCTTATGGCAAATTGAGTACAAAAGAAAGCGCTTATATTAGGATTTCACATTTTAGAGAGGGTAAATATGAATGTTCAACTTCCCCACTGTATCTGGTTAAGCAGACGTGCTTAACTCCTCGCCCATTCTGTTGTGTACTCCTATAGAATGAGGTAGTTTCTAAATGTAACTTTAACTAAAGATATAAAAGTTCTTTTATAAATTGTAAGATCTTTTCATAACTGTTTAGTTATGCTTTCATATCATAGTTTTAGATTATGATTATCTTAGATTAAGAATCTGAGATATTTTCTCATTTTATTTAGCTTTACACTCTCTATTTTCAGTATTGTGTATTGCTTACTTTAGTTTAAATTTTGAATACAGTGTATATTGCTTAACCAATTCAAGTTATTACCCAAGCCAATTAGGACCAATCCAGGTCCTAATCTTAGTCTTAGTGCTCTAATTAAATCATTAGAAATTCGCCACTAAGACTTAATCCCAATCAAAAGTCAAATGGATCAAGCCAATTTTCAAATGCTTTAATGTTAATCATTGAGAACATTAAAGTATGCTCATTAATAATGATGTAAAGAATTGATAGTTAGAGCACATTGAGAGAAATCAAAATCTTAATCAATTACATTTTATCATAAATATACGGTGACCTCTAATAACGACTAAGAATTTCTTGCAGTTACATGGTAATACATGGGGAAATGCACTAAGCTAAGCTATGCACTCTAGAAACACATGCACAATCTTTATCTTGTCCAAACTCATGCATTCGATTAATAATACTTGCTAACATCTTCACAGAGCCCGCTGAGAAATCCACCTCTCAAACATATCAAAACTTTGCATCGGCCTATTATTTGCCGCCAAATGATCCCCTCCCTTAAATACATAAATACAGATGAACATATTCAACGCATAAAAATAAAGATCGTAAAATAAACCCACATTATTAGATGTATCAATTTCTATCACAATTTAGATGAAATCTTATAATCACATACCTTAATTGTTGCAAAAGTCAAATTATTTGCGAACGCCATTGTGTATCTGAGGAGGTCATCATATATTCATAATTAATATCTTATATAAAATATATTTTACATGATTATAGGTTTGAGCTAAAAATAACCCAGCCACTTGACCACCCGAGTGCCATGATCTCCATGGATCCAACGCTAAGAATCCAAGCGATTTTATCCACTCCATTGTACCCAAAAATGAGATTGCCAAATCATGATCTCCACTGCAATCATCATACGGCATTGTAAAATTTAATATTTGATGCAATTATCAAATTAAATACTAAAAATGTTTATTTGCGAGCATGTGTGTATACCTGTACACTAGAGCTCTATACCCTTTTGCTGTTAGATTCCTGTGATAAGGCACTGAGCTTGGTATAGTGCGGCTGTAGTTAAATATAGTGAAATTAAAATTGCACCGATGCCATCTTCCCGCCGTTCCCTGATATTACCAAAAATTTCATATTACAACTAAGAAAATGGTGAAATCATAAATTTGGTGACATTCTTCTCACTCAACACATAAAGTTACTTACTGTATTAATTTTTAAGTAATTTCTTGTTATATGATTGTTTGCCCAATAATTAACAAGCAAATCTGGATTCTGCAATGAAGTAATAATTATTGATTAGATATATATAACATAATTAAGATCCTTAAGATTTATGAAACAATTCATCACCACTACCTGATGGCTCAAATTTAAAGAAACAAAAATATGACCGATACTTCAAATTTAAACCATTGAACTTCCATGCTAAATGTAAGATATGTAAAAGGAAAAAGTGCACAATCCTTCTATAAGAATAGTAGCATTAAGATTGATAATAACTATACATATATATTTCTTCTTAAGAAAATAATAATTAGTTGACTTAACTATACAAGAAATATCTGTTGTTTCTTCCAATGATCTATGCAGCTTTGATACGCCAACTAAAGAACTTGGCGGCTCATCAGAACATACAGGTTCCAATATGCCAAAAATGTTAATTTCTGAAATAAACTGAGCAAAATTTGCAACAAAATAATGATCAGCACCAAAATACTTTGATCCTTTATTTGATATGATATAATTTACAAGGAAATATTCATCACCTTATCAAAAACTTGTAGATGCGCTGCACAAATAGCACTCTTTGGTTTATAATAATCTTCACCAACACAGTTTGTTTGTATAGCCTGAAATAATAGAAATAATAAGGTTATTATTAAAGTATCAAAATAGAATATATATATATATATATATATATATATATATATATATATAAAGTGGGAGATGGAAGCACCTTATAGAGTTCTACGGAAATAATTCCTAGACCAAAAGCATGTGGGACCATAGAATTTTTATCTGATTTTTCACCCGTTAAAGGATTGCCAATTAGATAACCCTAGTAATCAACCCAAAATATAAATTGCAATTCAAGTTTAATTAATTATATAACATGAACTTTTGTAGGATTAAACACAGTTGCAATGCGAAAATTAAAACTTATATTATGAAAGTCGTACCTTAAAATTTATTTGTGGATTAATACCTTGCTCATTTCCTGCAACATTAAAATAATTATTATAATTGATATATATTAAACCTTGCTAAACATTGGTTTAAACAAACAAGAAAGCTACTTTATTAAATTAACGACCTTCAACAATCTCATGTGAAACAAGTGGAGCCATCTTCCCGCCATAAGATTCACCGCCCATATAGAACGGATTTGAT
Source organism: Gastrodia elata (assembly GCA_016760335.1). NCBI lineage: Eukaryota > Viridiplantae > Streptophyta > Magnoliopsida > Asparagales > Orchidaceae > Gastrodia > Gastrodia elata. Next base: position 396,632 of record JACERR010000025.1, read on the forward strand.
AGGAAATTAGGGTGATCGAGAAACCACTACATCGTTGAAGCTTAATAAGAATAATCATGACTTTGCGGAAACACACGATTTAAGAGATTTGAAACTACACGTGCTTCTACCTTTCTTAAAAATGTATAGATTTGTTTCTTAGCTTGATTGTCTTCATTGAAATAATCTTTATTAGTTCTTGAGAATGAGAATCCAGTGCCAACAGGCCAGTCCAAGAAAATCATGCTTGCGAGCTGAAATATAATTCAGAATGTGACAGTGTACATATTTATATTTATTTATTTATAATCTGTATTTGTTACCTTTGTCCAAGAGTGAGGATTAATGACTAATGCAGGAAGGTTGCCATCAAAATTGTCAGTTTGAATATTAAGAGGTCCTATTGTAAGATAAACATTTAAGAAAAATAATACACAATAAGATATTCTATAAATTACAATGATTAGTATAATTCAAAATAAATAATTACCCATATGCACTGCCAAGCCTACAAAACCAGAGCAGCCTGGCCCGCCCGTTAGCCAAAGGATAAGAGGGTCCTCTTTGGAATTCCTCTCTGATTCCACAAAGTAGTAGAAGAACTCTGCTCCACTCTCTTCATTTATGGGCACATATCTTGTCACATAAGAAAATCAATTCGTTAATTATTTATGGTGTTTTCATTATATATACAGCACATTTCAGATAATATTGTAAATCATTCAACCTCTTATACTAATACTACTTCAGTTCATATAATCAAATTTTGACTAAACTCTCATATTAATATTAATGTGATATACAATCAGCTAATACTAAGCAATTCAATTAATGTTTAAACTATGCAAAGCATGTGTCAGTTAAGCTAGCATTAGTTTAGAATTATGAGAAGACATGATTAAGATAAACAAGTATGAGAAGGCATGCGGGCAACCAACGCTGCCTCCGATTTTCTTTGATTCTTCTTCTTCTATGCATCTAATTAATTTATTTCTTATGAATTAATTTAATCAAACAATACGGAAAATATCCTGATAGTCTCGAATATTGAATATTACAAAACTTCTAAATCTAAAATACGCAAAGAGAATTATGGTCAATTGATGTTTTTAAGAAAAAAACATTGAATTTGTTTGATATATTCTTACATATTTTACAACTACTTATTTTAGCCAAAGATACACACATATTTTTTGTAAGACTAGATTTTCAAAAGAACAATATTAATTGAGAAATTTTTTCAGATATTAAAATTCTAATAAGAATCTCAAAGTTAAATATGCTTAAATGAGATGATTATGTATAACAGTTATAGAATGAGTGATGTGCTAAAAAATTATCTTTTGAGATGCTTAAGAGCTATTATTAAAACTAAGTCAAGATTATTATGTATAACCAAATCTTTCATTTTTATATGCTTTACAAAGCTGATTCTCAAAATCGCATACTAATATAAAAACTGCATTAATCCGGGCTGCAAAACAAGTGATTCTATAATTCTGTGTTCAATGACAAAAGAAAGTCGGGTGTAATTATATTGCATGGCGTCAATATATCCAGAAAGAATTTTGTTATATAATTTTTATATATTTTTTAAAGAGTATGAAAAATTTAAGTGATATAAAAAATTATTATTAAATTTATTTTTTATTTATTTGTAGTACTCCTAAAAATATATATTTTAAATTCTAAATTCTAATTATTTATACTTTCAAATATTTATAAGTAGAATAACATATTTTTTTAATCATCTGTATTTTTTTTGAAAATATTTAAGAGCAGAGTAACATATTCCACTTAATTTTTTAGTTATCTATATTTTTTTACAAAATATTTAGGAACTCGAGTAATATATTCTACTTAGCTTCCTAGTCATCTATAAGATATATAAGAGCTATATAGTAAAACGAATAGGAGAAGCTGAAATAAATTCGTTCGTGGGGAAGATGAGAAGCTGAAAAGCTCACCCTGTTTCTAAACGAAAGGGAAGCTCCCCATCGAAACCTGGGAGACGAGTGATCCTATTTTTGACGGAATTCGAATGGCAATAACACAGCTGCGGATGGGAGGAAGAGAAGAATATGAAGAAAAAGAAAAGGAAAAAGGATAGTGATTTCATCTTCTGATGGGGGGAATCGCAATTATTTGCTGGTTGCCGGCCTTCAAACGATTATCGCTTCCCTCGTTTACTTATAGAACAGAAAATAACGTAGATGCTGTTGCGACGAAGCCGTTGTTCAAAGAAATTTTTTGTCATCCCATGCCTGAAGAATATTAATTTTTTACCATTTTTTCATATATATATTTAGTTCGGTTCAAATGTATTTACACACGAGCCCTATATTTTTCTTATTTTAATTTTTAAATAATATTTTATATTATTAGCATTTTTTGTTTGGGTTGTTTTACATAAGAAAATCTTAAATTGATTACATGAAATTATTTTATTAATGTGTTGTCGGTTTTTAAAAATTTTGTAATTTTTTTTTGAGTAATCAGAAAATGGTATTTGGAGTAATATTAGAATATAAATTTAACTTATATTTTCCTTTTCAAGGTTTTGCGAATAGAGTTGTTTTTGTTTGAATTGAACCACCTTGGCTGAGCAAATTATTTGTTCGAATGCACCGGTCGGATCGATCAAAGGCACGGGCAAACGGCGGATGAAGATCGATCGATTTGAACGATGATCCATCAAAGGCATGGGCGGACGGTAAAAGAGAACATGAAGACAAAGGGGGTGGACGAAGCCTCCCTCTGCTTCGGCGCCTTTGCTTAAAACGCAATTTCAACGTGAAAAAATATAAGGCGTGGCATACAAAACGTTATTGTATTTTATTTTACACTTGTTTTACAGCAAAGATAAAATATCCCTTAAAATCAAATTCAGAATCAACGTTTTCAAGAATATGATTGGGGTCTATATGTATGGCATATCAAGCTTAACTAATACTAATTATGATTTATTTATCGTAGCATTATTCATTTGAATAAGTATAACATTTTTTTCCATAAATATATGAGTCGCTGCTGTAAGGAATGATATTAGTGAATATTTGATGATATAGAAATAATAATTATATATATATAACTGAAATATTTTATTTTCTTCTTACAACACGATTAAAAATTTTGTGAAAATATTTTTGAAAATTCTTCGTTAAATAATTAGATGATAATATCTGATGATCTTTTAATTCATAATGTAAATGATCATCTCAAATTTTTGATACAGTTTGTTTATCCATATCTCAATAATTTTTGTCATACTCACACCAATTTGCAATCATATTGTATTCTCGCTCTTATAAATGGTGATGTTGACCTAATCAATAACATGATTCTTGATTAATTACCAGCAAAATTAATAAATCTTTATAGTGCTGATCATATTATATAAAAAGATGGAATAACAACTAAAGTTTTAGGGTACAATAACGAGTTCATACATAGCATAAAGTTTAACGGTTTAGCAGATCATTGCATTCAATTGAAAGCTGAGGTCACTGTAATTTTATTACGTAATTTGAATCAAGCCATAGGAATATGTAATTGTACACGCTTCATTATTGAAAAGATTGGGACCAAGGTTCTTCAATCAAAAATTATAACAAGAACAAATATTGGTTAAACATTTATTATATATAGAATTTCAATGACATTGAATAATCATAATTTTTCATTTCAATTATACTATCTTCAATTTAGTGTCAAGATTGTATTTGCGGTAACAATAAATAAAAGTCAATGTTAGACGTTGAGTACCATTGGAATCTTTTTGCTAAAGTCAATTTTTTACGCATGAGCAACTTTATGTCGCATTTTCTAGAGTGAAAAATCGAAATAGATTGTGAATATTGTGCTTTGATAAATTTGATCAGCCAATCAAATATACTAAAACTATTATGTATGAAGAATGACATAACCTCTGCTGTAAGTAAAATAAAATTTTAAAGCATTTTATTTAATTAATATTTTAACATATTTAAATATTTATTTAAGATATATAATTTTTTCTGTTTAGATTTGCTGATTACATAAATTTATGATTCTTTTTCATCAACTAAATTTGCTAAGTTATATTAATTTTAGACATATTAAGTTTAGATTTTTTTTTGTCATTTTTTATTCTGGAAAAGTAACCTAAAAGATTTACTCATAATTTTTTCTTATTTACTTATATGATACCAAATTGATAAGTTGTAATTTTTTCTTATTTATATTTTTATTATTTTTATTCAAAGCTTACAATGTACTATTATTTTTGGAGTAATGCTGTCCACACTGTTAATGTGGCACCCAAAAAAGCCCGTCGAATGGGGTGCAGGTATTATTGTATTATATTTTATTAAATACTTATTTTATTAGATGTTTACTCGCTAAGGTGGCACCCAAAAAAGCCCGTCGAATGGGGTGCGGGTATTATTGTATTATATTTTATTAAATACTTATTTTATTAGATGTTTACTCGTTGATTTGGCACCCAAAAAAGACCGTCGAATAGTGTGCGGGTATTATTGTATTATATTTTATTAAATACTTATTTTATTAGATGTTTATCTTTCGCTGACTGACATCCAATATTATTCACATCTCATTAGACTGGTTTTCTTGGTGTCACATGTCAAAAAAGCAATTTCTATTATTTTTGTATATTTTCTCATATAATTTAAGAGTGAAATAAAGAATGAAAAATTAAAATGCAATTAAATGATAGTGGCGTATTTGATTAATATTTGAGATTTGAATATTATTTCAATAATATTATAAATTGTAATTTTATTTGAGTAAAAACTTTTTTTTTTTTTTTTTTTTTTGTTTAATATCTAAATTTTTTTATATGCTATTAATATTTTATTTTATAATGTACTTGCATCTTCACATATTATGTGAGTTTTGTGCTACAATATCATACGTTCACATTGTATATTTTTCACAGTATTATTTTTTTATTTTTTTTGTTTTTATTTTTTTTTGTGTATTATGGCCGATTTCGTACTTATATATATATAAAAATATAGTTAGCGTCCGCCTTAACTCTCGGCGTGTATGTGCAAGCGAATTGACCGCACTGATTAATAATTAATTAAGTTTCAGCTTATTCTTAAAAGAAGAATAAAATAAAAATGAAATGTCCTTCTAATGGGTGAATCGCCGCTTGGTTGGTTGCTTCCCTCGTTTATTTATATATGAGCACAGTTGTTCAAATGGCGTAGATGCTGATGCGATGAAGGCGTTGTTGGCAAGTAAATTTTTTTTGAAGTAACCGGAAAGTATGTAGTATTTTCGAGCTCCATGCAAGATAACAATAAGGAAGATGATGAGTTTAGACGCGTAACTGCCTTATTTAAAACAATAACCCAATTCACTGCTCTGATTATTATAATAATGTCATAACCATAAAATAAAAAATTATTTAGCTCTCAAATATTTTTTAATAAATATGAATAATTATAATTTTATATTTAAAATAAATATTTTTTATGTGCCCAATATACAGAAATAAATTTAACGATAATTTTTTATGAAAAAAATAATATCTTTTAAAAAATATTTAAGAGTTATTTGAGTTTATGTAGCAAAATTTATTAAAAAAAATTGCAACTATTGGTTTAAAAATAGCATGTGATTTCCATTCACTTAAAAAAAAATATATTTTATATAAAATAATACAATTTTGATCCAAAGAGAATACCGAAGACATAAAATTGAGAGTGTTACCATCAAGCTAGATAATTTCTTCAGCGGATGAAACAACTATTTTACGCGGGTCGTGGGCTGGCTCGACCCGTACAATGCCGTCGTCCCCGATCCCTCATCCCCGACCTTAGGCCGATGTGGAACACATTATGAACTGCAGAGTAATCTCCATGAAGTTTTAATCTATACGTTGCCGAACCGATTTTTTCTATTACTTCGAACGGTCCGACGTAGCGAGGACTGAGCTTCCCAGCTACATCGAAGCGAAATACACTATTTATTGGGCTTACTTTGAGATACGCAAAATCTCCAACATTAAATTACAGAGATGGACATCGTGATATTTACTCTGGCAATCTTGAGCTGCTTTAATTTTTTGTTGGATCAATTGCACTTTCTTATTTATTTCTTCGACTAAATCTGAACCATACAGCTGAATACTACCTGCTTCAGACTACGCTAATGGCGTATTGCATTTTTTGCTGTACAATGCTTCATACGGAGCCATGCCGATACTTGATTGGAAACTATTGTTATAAGCAAATTTAACTAAGGGAATATGATCTTCCCAAAAACTTCTGAAATCCTAAATGCATAGGTGAAGAAGGTCTTCAAGAATTTGATTAACTCGCTTAGTTTGACCATCTGTTTAGGGGTAAAAAGCGGTGCTCATGGCTAGGGTAGTTCCCAAGTCTTGATGCACGGCGTACCAGAATTTAGACGAATTTATCTAAATATATTCTTAGTACTCGCTGCATTAAATCCATAAAGATGGACGGCGCATTAGTTAAGCCGAAAGACATCACCAAAAACTCATAATGTCCATAGCGGGTTTTGAATGCTGTCTTTTTTATATCCTTATCTTTAACTCTTGCTGATGATAACCATATCGCATATCGATCTTGGAAAATACCTTAGCTCCAGATACCGATCGAATAGATCATTGATTCACGGTAATGGGTATTTATTCTTGATAGTTACTTTGTTCAATTCTATATAATCGATGCACATTCTCATCGATCCATCTTTCTTTTTCATGAATAAAACTGGCGCTCACAAGGAGATGAACTCGGCCGAATAAGACCTTTTCTAGTAGCTCTTCCAGTTGCTTCTTCAACTCTTGCAACTCCGTAGGTGCCATACGATATGGAACATTTGATAATGGTTGGGTTCCTAGAATTAATTCTATAGCAAATTTCACTTCTCTAATGGGAGGAAGATCGAGTAGGTCTTCAGAAAAAACATCAGGAAATTCTCAAACTATTCGATTTTCAGAAATAGGCACGACTTCTTTCTTCTCTCCCAACATTATTACGAGATATGCATCACATCCCTTTCTGACTAGCCTTTCTGCTTTTATTGCATTGATCAACGATGCTTGGGTGCTAAATTTTCCAATGAAAATTTTTGATTGGCTTCCACTACCCAAAGTGATTTTCTTCTTTTGGCAATTTATGGAAGCCCCATGTTCACTCAACCAATTCATGCCTAGAATTATGTCAAAGTGCTATTGGTAACATAACCAATTTAGCTCCATATTTCTGTTCACCGATAAGAATATCTATGCTGCAAAATTGCTGGGATTGCATGCGGGCTCCGGAAGGTAGCGCAGTACTCAACGAGTTTGCTGGCCGATATGTTGGTAGCTTAAGGGTCTGCACCCAGCTTTTCGATACGAAAGAATGACTTGCTCCAGTATCAAAAATAATATTACAAGATTTATCATTTATCATTAAGATACTTATGATTATGATAACTTAATAAGAATTGCTGCTCAAACATTTGAAAATACTGAAACAGTAATTACTGAATAAAACTTTAATTTAAAATATACCTGAAACGATGTCATTGTCTTCAAGTGCAGAGGCGGGTGTTAGCATGTATACTCTTGTAGGAGCTGTAAGTTGTTTGCCCTGGGGCCGCTGGCCTTGATGATTATAGGTCGGTTTCTGTGCAGGTACAACTGCCTTAGCATTTGAAGTGAGAGCTGGCATTACAGCAGGAGCGGGCTCTCAATTGTTCCCTGCCTGAGCACAGAATACTTGCTTATGACGAGAGTGATTGATGAGCACTCCATCGATTGTTGACTTAGCATTGCATTCGAAGAAACGGTGGCCCTTTCGACCACATGCAGAACACACGCCACCAAAGTGGTAGCATTTCCCATACGGATGGTATTTCTTACATTCAGAGTTCTGGGGTGGGGATTGTTCAGCTTCGATGTTATAGACTTTAGCCATCTTGCGGTGACCAAAGTGATCCTTCTTTGGTTGCACAAACGCAGCCTTAGGCTTACGGTCCATCTGACCTTGAAACCCTTCTTGGAGGCGAGCCACCTCGATCAATTCTGCCAAAGTTTTGATTTGGTGGGACACTAGGTGAGCTTTTATAGAGTCTCTTAGACCCTTCATGAATTGATGGCATCTAGATGCTTCCATTCTAACAAGGTTCGAAATGAAGCATGATAATATCCAGAATTCTTATTCATAGTTGAACACTGAGTTATTACTATGAGTGAGATGGAGGAGCTCATCCCCTAGAACTACTTGAGATAATGCTTGTATGAATACCTCACGAAATGCTTCCAAAAACATATCCCAAGGGATATCTTCTATTTCATAATCGATGAATTTGTTGTTTCGCTCATTCTCCCACCAATATTCGGCTTCTTCTTGGAACAGATGAGTCACTAAGCGAATAGCTTTAGAATTAGGGCACTTGATACTAGCCAAGTTCTTTGTGTCCATAGGATTTAGCGCTCCATTGAACATAGGAGTTATAAGGCGAAGAAAACTTGTGCAGGATTCCATCACCAATATAGTGTGAAGATGATGAAAACCCTAATGGGGGTGCAGGTTGTTGCCTAACAGAGAGAATCAAAGCACTAGTCTCTTGCGCTTGATGCGCATTGTTTTTTATTAGGGCTTTCACCAGACTTGTCATTGTGTTTGATTCTTCGGGTCTGCCAGATGATGAGACCGCATTCTTAATCAGGGTAGGGGTTGAAAGAGATCTTGAATTCATGACTGCAATAAAGTATGAATTTAGCAAACGAAACAAAGATTTACTATCTTTTTCGATCATCACTTTCTCAAAAGTGAAGTTATATAGGTAGACAAAAGGATATTCTGATATGAAAGCAATGTATTATATGAAATCTAATGACATCAGCTACAATATTATGCCCTAAATGCAGCACAAAAATCATCAAATGTTACTAATTCGTCCTTCCTAGATAACCTTCTATCTGTCCAATACCCGACGAAAGGTCTAAGTTAGTAGAATGAACTGAACTGCTGATATTCCATGCCTAAAGTTTCATTAAATCATTAATTCTAGTTTTCAAATTATTTTAGTTATAAGCATTTAATTTGTATATTTTACTTCTTTAAGGTTCATTCAGATCTTAAGATGTCATTTGTCACTCGTATTTATCATTTAGCCATATCTTACTCATTTATGATTCGTTCAATTCCTAAGGTGTAATTTCTAGATATTCTTAATTTCATTTCTGAGATTTTAGTAGGATGAACAAAGGATGCTGCTTTTCTTACACTTAGTAATTGTGTAACAACCCAGGTTGTTACTCAGATTAATTAGGACAAATCTTAGTCTTAATTAAGGTTCTAATTCACTAATTAAGTAATTTAGAACTCATCTCTAAAACCTAGGTCAAGCTAGGAGTCAATTAGATCAAAAATCAGAAATTCTGGAAAAATCCAAACCCTAGAAATTGACTTTTTATCTAGACCTCAGATTAAAAATTTGACTTCTCCATTGCGTTCACCACCCCCAAATTAGCTAGGGGTGAAATTTTGAATGCATTTGGAAGTCGTTGGATTTTATCGAATATTTTAATATTATTTAAATACTATGAAAAATCAAATAATTAAATACTCATCAAATCAAAAATCCAATCATGCCGTTGCATTCCTCACCTCTCATTTAGCTAGGGATTATTTATTGGAAATTTTCTGGATACATTTAATCATATAAATTGAATTAAGAAATTATATAATTTAATTGAAATTATTAATGTTTTCTTAGCTTTTAACGGTGCCGTTTGCTATTCCTGGCGCCGTTCCTTTCTAATTCCTCACACCCCGTTAATCGGGATGATACATCCTGCACCATCAGATCATCGAATCGGACGGCAGATGAGCTTCGTCCTCGCGTCCTCAAACGAGAGCTCCGCGTGTCGCGTAGAGGCGGGATCTGGCAGCTCGAGTCGATGCGTGGAGCCTTCCGCCGCTGTTGAAGCCTCGTAAATCCTCAAACATGCCTCCCACTTAACCGATATACCCCTTTAGAAAAGATCGGAGATCGATCCTACAGGATGCTGTTTCAAGTTAAATCCTTCGGCGTATCGACCCTATAGGTACTTTCCTTACCCATCCAATTACTCTTCAATAGCATAATTCATACTTTAGTTCAATTAATTGTATCCATTTGATTGTGTCGTGTGTATTGAAATTTAGAAATTTTCGATTCAAGAACCAATTATATGGCTTCTTTAACCTAGCCGATTAGGGCATCAAATCAATTTGTCGATTCGAGTCTCCCCAGGCGGCAATTCGATGGTTACTGAAAGCCTCAGTAAAATTGTCCGATTGACCTTTTGGACACGTCGACTGGTGCTCAGTGCCGTGAGAACTGCGAAACCCTAGTTGTCTATCGCGTCGGACTCAGGGAAGAGGGCAGCGAAGAAGTCCGGGTCTGTCTCGGGTCATTCGTGACTCGAGCGTGGATACGCCTAGCCCGCTTCCTCGATGCTTGACACGTGGCCATCCTCTGACTATTGTTCTGCCGACATGATAACCTGCAGAAGATTAATAAGACTTTAATTATAAATAGGTATTATTATTACTTAATATATATGTATACATCAAGTTAAATATATATATATATATATATTGATAATTAGATGTATATATATATATATATATATATATATATATATATATATATATAAATGTCAAATCAAATAAAATAAAATAATCTATGTATCAATAAATAGAAACATTAAAGTTAATTATAATATAAAACAGAGATATTATTATATGTATATACAAAATAGTTAAATTAAATAAATACTAAACTTTGGACATCTATAAATAGTAAATTACACATCCAAATCATACAAATCAATATACCAAATTGATCAGAAAAATGCAAGGAATTTAATGATGCCAATAAATTTGCTGTAAGATTAATATTTCATTTAGTAATATTTTTAGGATATTAAATTAATTAGGAAAATATTGCAAATATTCAAATGAATATAGTTTTGTATCACTTAGTCCAAATATACCTAATATGGGTCTTAAAATACTCACAAAATCCTAAGGATTAATCTAAGAATATTAAATTTGCTGTTTGGATTAGATTTAGACTAATCACAAATAGGACCTAACCCTAATTAGGTCAATTAACCCTAAAACTTCAATTGACCATAAGTTGGTCAATTGAGCTCCAAATTAGATGATCCAAATATTAGTTTAGATCAGCAAAACTTAAATTACAGTAATCTACAAAAATATTTAGGATCCAACAGTTAGATTTGCTAATCATCCCTAATCACACTAAAACTTGATTAGTAATATTAACAAATCTACTAATCCAAATTGGACAATTCAAACTTTGGAGAGCTCTCAAAAGCTATTAGAACCTAACTGTAGGGTTGGATTAGTAATTGGGTGATTAATTTCACTAATCACTCACTAATTACCCTAAATATTAATTAGATCATAACTTAGTCAAATGGAGTCCAAATTGAGCCTACCACTAGTCATTAGAATCAGTGGATCAATTCTGATATACAACCACTGAAATTATTCAATTTGGACACCAAATGACAAAGTTAAGATTTTTGACCCTTAATTAAGAATCCTTAATTATCCTTTAAACCCTAGAACTTGTATTGGCTATAACTTAGCCAATACACATCAGAATTTAATAATTTTAGGTTCTATGGAAACCTTAAGGCATAACCTATAGTAAACTAATAGAAAAATGATATGTCATTAGGGTAAATTTACCAATATACCCTTATAGGTCAAATTCCTTAAATTGATCTTATAAGGCTTAATACTTAACCAAAATTAATGAACTTACTGTCTAAACTCATATTAGATAGTAAGTAATCATTCCATTTTTTTAAAATCTAGAATATAGCCCTAACTCACAAAGAGGAATTTTAGACCCTTAAGTAAGGGGCAAAGCGGTCTTTTTGCCCAAAATTAGGGTTTAATAAATTTAAGACCTGATTTCACTTCTAAATCATAATATATAGTAATTAAAATGATTTAGGACTTGATTTAAATAATTTCTAAGTCTCAAATTAGAAATTTGATGAAAACTCTAAGTTGAGTCTTAAGTAAAACGTAAGTAAAATATGAGAGATATTTCATTTCCTTTGAACTTCTTAGATTATCATTTAGGTCTTATAACCTTAGTTAGAATATGTGTCTGAGTGATACTCTTAGTACTTAAGAGCCTTAATTCCTAAGATTAAGATTAGATCTTAGGTTAGAATTCATCTAATGGGTAAAGTGGGTTACTCATTAACGTGAAACCTTGATCTTACTAGTTTATTAGATTTTTCATAGTTTATTAATTGATTATTTGGTCTTTTAACATTAGAATTAGAATTAGAGATCTATCGTATTGAATATGACTTAATTCAATAGGATTTGCCTTAATATTTAATATGTGAGATGGGATTAAACCTTTGTCCTTTATAATAGCCTTATGATTAAGAATTAAACTTCATTCTTTGAGTTTGATTCTTAATCCTTTAAATATTTATTTGGCTAATCAAGGTTTATTTGAATGGATTTATATAAAATAATAATTTAGGACGATTGATTAACTTATTTAATCTTGTAGATGACATTGATTCAGTTATAATTAGGATGTGGCCAGTCCTAATTATATTCAACTTGTAGGTTCATGATTCTAAGTTACAAACATTGTAGGAATTGAGGATTCTGAATCTTATGTAACTTAGAGTAGTTAGAACGTTTAAATTAGAAAATAGGTGATATCACAAAGTTTGTGTAGTGCAATTTATTACTTTAAATTTAAAATTGCCATGCTTTCCTTATCATTTGAGCCTTTTATACTGTTGGACATATTTTAGAATCACTTGCTAAATATTTTATAATATACTTTGAATTTCATTCACATATCATATGCATAATGTTAAAAGAAATATTAATAAACAACATAATACTTGTGATTTATATTTTACTTAGCCTGTCACTTAGTATGACTTTATTTTAGGACAACTTTTGCCTAGGAAATTTTCCCTATGGTACTTTACTTTGGCATTGGGATGTTTCTCCTATATGCCCTTTAGATACTTTGTGGATTTTACTTTAGGATCTATGATGTTTCTCCTAGATGCCTCTTTTGGTGGATATTACTTTAATTTGGGATATTTCGCCTAGATTATCATATGAACTTTACTTTTTGGCAGACTAAGTAAGAGTATCTCACACGTACAACACTTAAATCTACATTACTTACATTTACTTTTCAGACTCTTTACAATTACTTTACATACTTTCTTTACACTTCAGACTTACTTTACTTTACCATTTCAGTACACTTTTCTTTCTTTTATATTTTTTATTTTCTATAGTTCCTTTATATTTCAGAACTTTCTGTATGTCAGTTGTTTTATTTACTTGAGAGCATGTTAGGATGCTAGTCTTATATTTTCAGTACAGTATTTTTACTTATTCTATAACTAGCATGTTAGTTTGATCATATTCCTTAGAATTTTTTCTTTGTACTTAGTAGATTTATCCGTGTACTTTACTTACCTTGTATTGCAGCCTAAGTTGAGGTATGTTTCTACCTCATAACTTGTTCTTTCATTTCTTTGTGCTTTATTGCTATACTATGCTTAATTTCAGTTGTGATATCATTAAAATATATTAAAATTTATTATTTTAAAATATACTTAGACATTTTGTCTAACAAGATTTTTATTTTGTTAGCTGGGGCCCTACCATTATGAAATCGATAATGGTAGATTCGGAGCTTTTTGAGGAGATTGAGCCTACTGAGGAGCAGATCTAGGAGGAGGTCCAGACTACTGAGGGACCTTAATCTACTTATTAGATTGTTTTACTTTACTTTTACATTGTGAGGATGAGTGACTCTTTTCATTTCAGATCTTAACTTTAAATGTTTGTAATAATACATGACTAAATTGTGCTTTACTTTCCTGCATTGTATATATTTTGAGCTGTATGTCTTTATTTTATAGTATGAATATTTACTTCAGTTGCTACTTTTCTTCCGCACTCTGATACTGTAATGACCCTAGGTCATTAATAAGGCAAGACATTAAAATCCCGATTCGTTAAATATCCCGCAATTTTCAGTTTTCCGTTAAAACTCCCTCCAAAATTTAATTTTTTTTTAGTTTCAATCTTTGACATAGAAAGTTTTCAAATTCATTTCAGTTAAAATAGGGAGTCTTAAATTTCATTAAGCGCGAAAGATCAAAATAGGAAATGAAAACCTCATAAAAATTGTCGGCAATTAAGGTTGGCTATTCGATTAGGAAGGAAATTTGGAAACTTACTGCTCGGCTCCAATAATTTTGCCGTTTTCGAAATAATCGGAAGCCTCCCGTGCGTTTCAGCGCAACGCGGCAGGCGTGCGTTATGTACGCACGCCTTATAAAAACACTAGAAGGCCGGACGTTTACCTCACACCCCTCCCTTTCTTCCATAGAGCGTACCTGAGCCGACGGACTGCAACCGAGCCGAACATCTCCCCTGCGCTCGACTCTCCTCCCTCTGCGGCATTGAGAGACGTACATCGGGAGCTCGTAACACTCGCAGTAGCCCTCGAACCTTCTTCCGCTCGCTCAGCAAGCGTCGACCTCCTCCAGTGGCCGACTTCTCCCTACGCGTCGCGCCGACTCTGCGTGCTGCTCGACTTGCCTGCCAAGATCCTCCGCTCGACCCGCGTCCGTGAGGTAAGGCCTTCTTTCGCGTCTATTACGGAAATAAAACCGTGCGTGTTTTATATATATATAGTAATATATATATATACATTACAAATTTGATTATATAATGTATAATAAAACCATACGTGTTTTACTATTATTTATATATAGTAATATGTACAAATTGGATTATATAAGCTTAAATACATAAATAAATAAATAAATAAATAAATAAATATATATATATATATATATATATATATATATAAACACTATATATATTTATATATATATGTATATATATTGGTATAAGTATAATAACAATAATAATCATAATAATAATATTAGTAATGAAATTAGAATATAATAAATTGATTTGCTTTCAAGTTTTAGGTGGAAATTTTTGTGAGTAGTTTAATTTAATTAATCTATTAGCATGCTTTAGTATCAAATCCTAAATGTTTAAATCTAGCTTAGGTATCAAATTATATTCTGATTAATTGGAATATTATTTTAAGATTTTAAGCCAAATTTTAATATAACTCATTATTTATAACACTCTATATATTCATATGCTATAATAGGATTTGGATGAGTTAAGTATAATTTATAATTAATGATAATTGAAATACTCGACATAATATTAGTAATGTTTTAAAACCTCTAAGACAATTTTAGAAATTTTAAGAGGAAGTATAGTAATGTACCTTTTAAATTATAAAGTTTTAAGTTAAGGTTTGGAAAGGGATATTAAAATAAGAAGATGGGTAGTATATCGAGTAAATAAGATCCGTTGAAATATAACATCACTTTCAAAAGTTTAATAGAATTCTCAATCATAACTTTTGCAGATCCATCGAAATTGTGAGTAAAACGTCTAGTTAAGTCAAACACAAAGGTACACTGTATATTACTTTATATGCTTTTACTTTTATTTGCTGCTTATGCATTGCTTTGAACCTATTTTGTATTTAATACGTTATTCTTACTACTAATGAGGTAAGAGAAATTGAATGATGTTTATGTGTATTGTGGATGTTGCAAAAAGGGTTCCAAAATGGAGCCTGATTAGGTTAGGGACGGGGCTAGTCCTCGGGTGTGGCGCCCCGCACCCCCTTAATCTGCCAAAGGATTAGGTTAAGGGTGGGGTGTCACTCTGGCTAACCCCTCACTTATCATTGAATTTGAATAAACTCCACAATCCACCTGATTAGGGAAGGATTAGCACATAATCAAATTAACAGTCACTGCATGAGTAAATAAACAGAGTGCGGAAGCGATTTAAGGAAATGTAAACCATCCAAGTATCACAAAATAAATAGGAAAGAAAAATAGAACTCAGAATATAAGTATACAATTCAAAATCACAGCCAATAGTACCTGTATTATTACATAATTTAAAATGTTTAAAGGAAAAATAGAATGAAAAACTACTCATCCTCACTTAAGAATAAGAAGGCTAAACGGCAGCTTCTTCCACGGGCTCCTTTTCTGGGTATGGCTCCACACCTAACTCCTAGTCGTCTAACTGAAAGGAGTCTGCCATTGTCAGTTTCACAAGGTAGGGCTCCAGCCAAAGAAAAGAAAAATCTGGTTAGACAATTGTCTAAGTATATTTTAAGCTGATGAATTATTATAAGTGTTAAGTAACATCACCATTTGACAATATCTAAGCAACATATATATATGAAAAGGAGCGGCAAGCAATACAAAAGAAACAGGGAAGCTATAAATCATCATTTATAACTTAAGCAAGGAAAAGGAAAGAGGCTGAAATATGCCTCGCATACAAACTAAGCAAGGAAGGACGTATAAATATACATAACTAGACATGTGCAGTAAGAAAAGTACTACATCCTAAACATGCTGGTGATCAACAGAAATATGCCAATTAAAAATAAACAACTCAGTAGTGGTAAGTACATATAGCAGCAAAATTCTAACATCCTAAATATGTATATCAAGCAGTACAAGAGAATAGCTGACGAAATAAGAATACTGAAAAGTAAGCAATAATAACTGCATATAAAGTCACACGTGCCTCGACTGCCATACAGAAAAGAGCTACTCAAGCCCATCAAATACCAAAGAAACTTAGCACCATCACGGCTAAGTTATAAACTATGTACCCCTAGCGATATAAGGAGGCTAGGCAAATAAGCACACAAAGCAAATGAAGGGTCTTAGCACCAGTACGATTAAGGCCCAACTGTATGCCCCTAGCAACATAAGGAGGCTAGTAAACTAAGCATACAAGGCAACCTTAACGCTAATACGGCTAAGGCACCAACGGTGTACCCCTAGCGATATAAGGAGGCTAGTAAACTAGGCACAACAAAATGGATCCTTCCCCTAGCAATATAAGGAGGCTAGGCAATAAGGATATAACTGAGAGGCAGCTCATAAAATCATTATCTTTTCATAAATCACTTTAATATTTTCACAAGAAATCTAAGGAGTCTCCATATTTTTCTAATATTTTATTCATACATCAAATGTCTTATATGATATGCTCAAAAAAATATGGCACAAAAATCAAGGAATGCGTAGCAACAAAATATCAAATAGAAGCAAGGGACTCTACTAAACATGGTGATATCATTTGTTTTCTACTTAACCTGCTAACTATTCCAAGTTACACAAGTTCAAGATCACCATTTTCCTACTATCAAGTATAACTCAGAAATTCATCCTTATAAATTAAAAAGGATTGGAACTGATCAGGTTCCAATCTAGTTCAATCAGATAGATGACTACGAATTAAATCAATAAATCATACGTCTTAATTTTTGTGAATTTAGACGTTCTAACTAAGATCTGATCAAGATCTTCTAAACCTATAGATTATAGATTAAACACTACGAGAATTAGGTTTAATCACATAATTCAAGAAGCATAAGACTTAAGTTTTATTCTATAAGTGATCTACTAATCATGGCAAATCCTATTAAATAATCAAACTTAATAGGATGAATCTCCTATCTTAAATCTAAAGTTAAAAGATAGAATAATCAGGATAAGTTGTAAAATAAAAGAAAGTCTAGAAACTAATAAAACCAAGGTTTCACCCATTGGGTAACCCAATTTACCCAATGGATGAACTCTAACCTATGATCTAGTCCTAGTATCAGGAAAAGTCCTTAAAGTGTAGTGTTAAGACTTAAAGAGATTACTGGAATCTAATTTAAGGGTTGATTTAACTCACTTGATTGATATTAAGGAGATTTTAATAATTGATTAGGGTTCTGGAATGTTAACTAAAAGGTAGATGTACTTAATTCAATCTTAGGGCAAAATGACTATGTTGCCCCAACCTTAAAGGTTAAAAAGTAAACTTTTGACTTAAGTGTCAAAATTAAATTCTCTTAGTTCCATTTGATTATTTACTGTCTAACTTGAAGATAGACAGTAAGTACGCCCAATTTGGATGAGAAACGGTCAAGTTATGCCTAAAATAAGACTAGGGGTAATTTGGTCATTTACCCAAATTTTCAGGGTTCAAATCCTAAATATTATTTTGTCATAATGATGACATTGAAATTCTAGGCTAGTTAGCATCTTGAATTTCCTAATTTAAAGTTGATTTGACTAAGTTATGGTTGTTTGAAGTCTAGGGGCATTTTGGTCATTTTTTATTGAGAATTCTAAGGTTGACTTTTTGTCCTGATGTCCAAATGGGAAAACTAATACTTTTATGGTGATGGGGCCGCTCTCCTGAGCATTTTAAGACCCATATTGACTATGTTTCGATAACCGGATAAAAAATTATGAGGCTCTAAGAGGTCTTAAAATGCTACCTCGTTATATGTACCCCGAAATAAATTTTTACATTATGTTATTTGAATCCTTACATTTTTCTGAGTATTTTAAGACCTATATTGGCTATGTTTGAATCATCCTATAAAAAGTTATTAAACTTTTAAGATTTACTATTCAAAAATGTAATTTGAATTATTTGACTATTCATTTATTCAAATTGTATTATTTTACTGTTCATTCATAAAGTTTTTATATAGAATTTCTGAAATTATTAATCCTTAATTAATCTATGATTAATTAGGCTTAATTATTAATTAACATTAATTAATCTATTATTTAATTAATTTAATTATATTTATTAATTTTTTACTATAGCAAAGTAATTAGTGCTAATCACTATTTAATTAGCCTTAATTACTCATTAATATCTACTTATGAATAATTAATTATACTTTACTGTTTGATAATAATTAATTATCCTAATTACTATTTAAGGTTTAATTAACCTTTAATTAACATTTAATTAATCTAATTATACTTAATTAACTAAGGTTACTGTTCAAAAGTAATTAACACTAATCCTAACTTAATTAACCAATAACTGTAATTAATTAAGGCTAAACAGTAATTAATTAACACTAACAATAATTAAATTATTAATTAATTAACAGACAGTGGGCCCCACTAGACACGTGGCACTGCCAGAGGCTCTCACGTGGCACTGTGGGCCCCACTGGGGCTGACTCAGCTCGGGTGACTGGGCAGTGGGCCCCACCTGACACGTGGCACTGCCAGAGGCTGCCATGTGGCACTGTGGGCCCCACATGGGCTGGCTCGGCTCGGTGACTGGGCAGTGGGCCCCACCTGACACGTGGCACTGTGGGCCCCACCGGAAGCCGGACCGCCGCGGTTTGACCGGGCAGTGGGTCCTACTTGCCACGTGGCGGGCCCTGCGGCGGCCACGTGGCGCTGTGGGCCCCATTGGGGAGCTGGACCGCCGCGCAGGCTCGGGCTGTGGGCCCCACATGCCACGTGGCCTGGTGGGCCCCACGGCCAAAGCCGAAGCGTCGCGAGGCTCGGCGCATGGGCCCCATGTGACACGTGGCAGGCCCGAAGGCTGCCACGTGGCCTGGTGGGCCCCACCCGCGGCTTACGTGGACCCGACCCGACCCGAAGCCGCGGCGCTTCGCCTTCCAGGTTTCAACGGAGCCGAACCCAGTCGCATATCGGGCGCCGGTGCGCCCGATCGGGTGGGTATGAGCCCGATCGGAACTAGTGGATGGAAAGACGACAGGTTCATCTACCTATCATACAATTATTGCAATGATCGAACGGAAATCGGGGGAGATCGGGGTACCTGAAGTGAGAGTCGGCGGAGTTTGGCTCGGACGGACGGTGGGCTGGCTTCGAGGCTCGATTCCGGCTTGATCTGGGCTCCGATTTTTGCAAACCCGGAGCTCAGAGGTCGGCCGAGGTCTTATAGACCCGTCGGCGACCTCCCCGAGGCCGGGGAGTGGCTAGATTGGCCGGAAATGGCGGCGGGGCGACGCGTGTCGCGCGGACGGAGCTGTCGAGGACGACGGCTCCGTAGCCGTTGGATCCGGGCTCGATCCAACGGCTGCGATGGCGCCGTCGGGATAGACGGCACTGTCAGCTACAGTGACGGGTCCGTTAAGTACTTAACGACACGCCGTTAAGTATTAAAATAATATTTTTTTTCCAGAAAATTTTGAACATATTTTTCCTAGCTAATTTGGGGTCAAGGAATTCAATGACGCAGTCGGATTTTTGATCCACAAGTATTTTGATACCTCGATTTCCGGGATATTTGTATTATTAAAATGTTCGTCAAAATTTCGACGACTTCCGATTGACACGTAAACTTCACCCCAAGCTAATTTGGGGTCAAGGAACGCAATGGCGGTGTCCGTTTTTCGATCGGAAGTCAATTTAAATAGGTCAATTTCTAGGGTTTCTGGATTTCTAGAAATCAGGATTCGATCTGTTTGACTCTTAATTTGGACTAAGTCTCAAAGGTTGACTCCATTTGACCTAATTAGCGCTTATAATTGTGTTTAAGACTTAAGGTTAGTCATAATGAACCATGGTAACAACTCGGGTTGTTACATCGGGAGCTATAAGGGTGCCATATGGAGCCTTTAAGGCAGGCACAGGTGAAGGTTGCTTAAATGCACGTTGCCATCTGAGATCCTTAAGTGGGTCCAGGTGAAGGTTTATGCTTAAATGCATATGAACCCAGCCTCATGGTTCTGGCTTTACCCAACAGAACTACTATTATTGCTTCATGATATCATAGACATAAACATAAACATAAATTTTTATGCGATTATTGCTTTCTGTTTGAAAACTTGGCATGTGCAAGAATAGTTATTTTGCAGGAGACATATTTATCTTCTTGTTTTTGAAACACACTATTTTCTGCAGTTATTATCATTTTGCTTCCCGCTATGCTTTAAGTATATTTTTAATATCCATTGTGTTTAGAATGTGCACTAAGGCATTATTTTTATAATGCCAAGTCAGATACAGTTGGAGGCAGTTGATATAGTCTAGAGGCGTAGCACGGGAAAATAACTGCCTCTTCCAGGATTAATAGTTTGATGTATATGAAATTTTATGTAATAATTTCTGGATGTTATTTTTATTTTAAATTGAATGAATGTCGTTTTTTTTTATGTGAATGGCTTGAATGTTCGTTAACTACTATTTTATCTAACTGCCAATATGATCCTGCGGAAAGATGCATCCGATGTTAGTTTGATTCTTACCAACCTAACATGGGTCATCACAGATACTCATTAAGTGATTATTAATCTTTACCTTATTATGAAAAGTACATATTTTTCTTAAGATTGGATTGGAGTCTTAAATTTCAACCTAATGTTAAGTATAAGATGTGCTTAGTGACGACCACTCCTTAAACCTTATGATTAGAAGGGGCGGCCGCCACAAATTGTGATCATATTCGTTGTAAAGAATGGATCATAAAGTAGATATGAGCATTTCCTTATCTTACACCTTATGATATTTCTCTGATACCAGCTGTAGCGCCCCGCCCCGTCCCCGCGCGCAAAAGATAGGTATAATTAGATCGGCGGTAGAGCGGCACGCCACTCGGAGAGAAATATCCCGTTTACCCAAATAGCTGAAACAAAACCCCTCTGAAGGGCTACTGACTCAACCTCAAGGAGGGTTGAGAGCTAATACTTAAGATAAGAGTAGTATCCCTATCCTAAGTATTAGACCGATACATATAATAGATTTAAAACACACATAAGGAATCCAATGTATGCAAAAGATATAAGCATTTTCTGTATACTGATCACATCACAATACTAAGTATAAATAGTATATAACTGAGCGCAGAAGTTAAGAAAACATCCAGAAACATTTATCATAGAAGCTGTATAAAAATATTTATCTTAAAAAAGAAAAGAAAATACATCCAGAATTATTACAATATTTTACTGAAACAGACATAAAAGCTAGTACTGAACTAAACTAAGCAAAAGATAAAGCTGAAGAAGAGTCCACTAGTACTCCACTGGCTCCTCCTGAATCTCTTGAGTGTCCTCATGACCTGGCTCAATATACTGCTCAAGATCTAGCAAATTATCAGATCCCAAAAGTATCTCGTGTTAGACAATAAATCTAACACATCGAGACTAATCTAAACAGTTCTAGTTATTCATTTAATATTTACATAATGTAATTAAATCTATAGTAATATTGTAAGGATAGCTGAAAGTATAAAGCAGTATAAAATTATACAAACTAAAGCAAAGTAAAGTAAAATTGAACTGTAAACTGAATACTGAAGGTAGACCAAAAATAGTAATAGATCTGAAAACTGAGTAATAATCTGTAAAACTATGTTGTATGTCACTGAATCTGTGTATCTGAATATGCCACAACACTGTATGCTACTGATATGCAACCAAAATATCACTGAACTGCTATGAGTAGTACGGTCCAATGTATACATACATCCAGTTGGAAATATCATTTACTGTGATGCCAATGCATCCTGAAATTCCCTAGTCAATATATGCAACATTCTGTAACTCATAAATCATCACTGATACTCATACATCATTCTGATACTCACACATAATGCTTATGCTCATGCTTCTAAACTACATTAAGTAAATCCCAAAAAAATCTAGAAAATGCTTTGAAATCTGATAATGAATTCAATGTCTCCATTGTGTAGAATCTTGCTAAAAGGATTTTGACTCCTAGGTTCTAGTTCGATAATTAGTTAAAGTTGAGAGTTTACTTAAAATTATTAGTTAGAAAGGTTGTATACACATGGTTGTATGTTTCTAAGAGAGGTGGATTTAACCCTTAGCTTATTTAAAACTGCACTTATCAAAGCGCACTACGATATGAGGCAAAACCCGGTCAAAGTCTATATATCAAGCTAAGCTATTAAATGACCTAGTTATAAACATACTTAGTGGTCTACACAAAGTGACTTAAGATACTTAGTTTGCTTAAACTGCACTTATCGAAGCGCACTACGATAGGAGGCAGAACCCGATCATAGTTTATGTATCAAACTAAGAATCTTGTTCACTAATTTTAACACTCTTAGCCTTAGAAGATTTACTCTAATGAGACTATATTTGTCCAATCCCTCGAGATATCACATGATCATAAGTCCACATTGGAGTGAATCAACCAATCTTGAATATTATTGAAATAATCCAGTACTATGGGTATACTCTACTACATCAACCAATAACCTAGATTCAAATAATTCTATTTAATCAATAAGGATTTATCAAGACTATTAATTCCTATGCTAAATAGGTAAGTTCTATATAAGGCTCCAAGAAGAGGGTGATCAAGGATCACTAAATATAAGTTCTA
This sequence comes from Gastrodia elata, assembly GCA_016760335.1. NCBI lineage: Eukaryota > Viridiplantae > Streptophyta > Magnoliopsida > Asparagales > Orchidaceae > Gastrodia > Gastrodia elata. The sequence continues at coordinate 419,934 of JACERR010000025.1, forward strand.
CCACAAGAAAAACCGATATTATAATATCTTAAGTGATTCCTACCACAAGGGGATAAGATCAACTTCTAGGGTTAAGGGATCATTTAAGCTTCTATCTCAATGAGTTATACAAAATTTCCCTACCTCAATGTATATTTAAATTTAGGTCCTAAAATATTTTAGAGACCATCATATACTGAGATACTTAAGATCTCACACCCTTAATTATAAAGCTAACATATTATGTTCCATTTAATAGTTAGATTTAGAGTGATCAGATCAGATGATTAAGTGATCTGATCATATCCTATTCTAATATTATGGGATTTAAATCAAGGATTTTATTAGAGTCAGATCAACTATTAAATCAATTTAGTAATATTATCTTTTTATGCTAGTAGTCTTATTTAGGAGAAAATCAAGGATTTAAAGTTTTGATTCAGAATAGTTAATCACATAGATTTATCAATAATCTTAACATGTCTAATTCAAATGTTTAAGATCAATACCAAATCAAATGCATTATTAGAATAATGTCAATTTTCTTATCTTGTAATCAAGTCAATTTAATTAAGGATTTAAGAGTTTAAATCTTAATCAACTAGATTAGGGTTTGACCATTTACTCATGCCCAATTAAGATCAAATATTTATTTATAAATTAAATGTCAAATCAATGAATTTGGGATGTATTATTGGTGACAATCTTAGACCAAGATCAAGTCTTAATAGCCTGATCAAAGTCTTAAGACTTCTTAAGTTAATTATGATGATTAAGTTCTCCACTTAAATGACCTCCTTAATGATATAATCAACTCATGTGATTAACAAAAAAATTGCTCACAATATAAACAAGATTATGTTTGCTAAATATCAACATCTAACTGTGCTTGGAAAAAAAATTATACTAAGCTAAAAATCAATAAAATTTCAAAAAAAATTATTTTAAATTAGAAACTTTTTTTTGTTTTTTTTTGAAATTTGAGAACTTAAATAATAACCCTAAAGCGCTCAAAATTCTGGGAAGTCTTCAGTGAAGTTCTTTCCAATACATAGGGGAATCTATAAGAAAAATTACAGCTTTGTATTCTAGGTTATCAAAAAGTTATAAAGTTTTAAGGTATTACCAAAATCTTAAATTTTAGAAAATCCAAAAATTTTTCTTAGTAAAATTTTTGAAATTTTACTATACTCTCGGATTAATTTAAATTTGCATAAAAGCAAAATCATTAAATAGTTTTTTCTAATAACATGCAACCAATATATAGGAGAACATATTAAAAAATATTTCAAGTTCTAAATATGATGAATCTAAAATATATAAATATACAAAGTTATCATAAATATACTTCTTAAGTATGAGAAATATTTGAAGGAAATTAAAATTAAAAATTTATAAGAAAATGAAATAATCATGTATTAGATCTTGACTTAATATGAATATATCTAAATCAAATTAAAAGAAATTTTGTATGCATATTTTGATTTCATTAATAAAATCAAGTTAAATGAAAAATTTTGAATTAAAAAAATTGTATACCTTACTGAATCTTATCTTTGAAAGGATGAAGAAGAAGAAATCTTTAGTATTTTGCAAGCTTCAACTATTTATCTTTGACCCTTTAAAAACCTTAGGGGATAAAGAGGAATTTGGGAAGATGATGGGAGAGGGGATAAGGAGAGGCTTTTTGAAAAAGAGGATGAGATAAGATAAGAAGGATTTTAATGGCTTTAGAAAAACTTTTAAATGATAAAATTATCTCTCCTAAACTAGCCATTTAAATACAATAAAATAAATTAAATAAAGTAGGGTTAAATCAAAAGGTTCAAATTTGCTCAAAATAGGTGGATGGTTTAGATTAAGATGTGGTATTTATCTTTTTTTGGAATGAATTTCTCTCTAAATAGGATAAGAATATTCTTAAGAGGTATATTTGCAAAGATAAATTTTAAGAAAAGATAAAAATTACAAAATAGCTCAATTTATATAAATAAATAAATAAAGTGAAAAATTAAATTTTTACAAATTCAGAATATTAAAATTTAACAAAAATTAAATTTTAAAGTTTCAAATGAAAGGTCTTGTCGATACAATGCCAGAAACATCAAATTTGAACGAACATTTAAGCGACAAATAGCCTCAAAAATTTAAAATATTTTTTTAGACTATTTTTTAAAATAGTTTCAAAATTATGAAAATTTTCCCTTTAGCTTATTTCAATGTCCTGAATCCAAAAATATCAAAAAATTTCAATTCTGATACCTAAATATTTTTAAATAATTATTTTAATTTATATTCTTATTAATATTCAAAATTTGTCATATATTCTCTAAATTCATTTCTAACATTACTACAATCATAATATGAAATAGTAATAAGTTGATAATTCAAACTATATTTAATAATTAAACTTAATTGATTAGTTTTGAAATAAATATATATTACAGACTACTACCTTGAAAATTTATAAAGATATTGTGCTTATAATAAAATATTAAAATATTAAATATAGGGATTTCATATTGTGGACTATGTTAGGGCATTTAATAGAGTAATAAGGAGACCTCACATACCATAGAGGAGAAATGTGAGTATTTTGAGAGACCCCACTTTTCTACTTGTTAGGAAGATGTGCTTAACTTCTCATTTTGTTTAGTAATTTATGCCCGTTAAACATTACTTAAACAACTTAGCATCATCATTTTCACAATCTTATAGATTGTGAGCCACTTTTCATAGCCATTTGGCTATGCTTATTTATCATAGTCTTTGACTATGTTTACTTAGTCCATGTGACTAAGTCCTACTTTACTATTTAGTTTTTAGTTTTTACTTCTTAATATTATTTATCTCACATTACAGTCTTTACTTTATGCAGCGTATGTTATTTTACTTACATTTTATGCTTCATTGTTTTTTGTCATTTATACTTAGCAGTATATTCATTGAACATATTCATGTATCCATTTATGATTTTATATGCACTTTAGTAACTTTCTAGTCTTAATAAAATGTATATTTTCCCTTAAATGTAATATCCTCTTAAAACATTAATTAAAATTTAGTAAATTCTTAAAATGCACTTAACATTTTAAAGTCTAATCACTTATTTTTATTTTTTTGGTTGTGCCCTACCGTATTAAAAATCAAATACGGTAGATTAGGAGCATCATTTGGATAGTGGAGCTGGGACTAATACCGTCCACCTGTAGCTTGAAGATTTTGCTTACTCCTTTACTGCATTTAGTGAGTATGATTGAATTTACTTTAATTACTTTTATTCAGTTTGTAATAATTTAAATTATGTAATGTTTTTTTTTTTTTTGTGATGGATATGTGCTTAGTTTGGATGGTGGATATGGATGCTTCTAAATTGCTTCATATTTACTACTTGTCATATTTATTACTCTTAACTTATTTACCTCAAAAAGATTCTTGGCCACATATCACTTAATGTTGGGTTAGTTTCCTTCTACTTTAGTGTTAAGTGCTATAATAACGTTCTAGTATCGGATTGAGTTTCTGATCCGATTTTAGGGTCGTTACATCTCTAAAGAGAAAAACTAGATGTCTAATACAAAGTAATATAAGACATTCCAGTCATCCATAAAAGAAAGTAAAAATATAGTACATAATAGTAAAGTAAAACATCCAGAGTTAATTAAATTTATACAAACTTTTAGATGTAATGACACTCCTTCTCATGGGATGCATAAAGTAAAGAAAGAAACAACAGAAAGTAAGAGTCTTCAAAATTGTAACTACTTGATCTGATCTACCTCAAATACAAGACCACTCCAAGCTCTTGATCTATCATATTTAATATTTAATATGGTATGACACAGTCAATAAAAGAAAAATAAGTGATTAGACATAAGAAGTCGAGTACATTTTATGGTAACTAATATATTTATAAGTTAAGTGAATATTATATTTAGATATTTATAATTATTATTTAAGTGGAGCTCAATGCAATAAAAAGGGGAGTAAACTGAGTACAATAAAGTAAAGTAAGTGACTATAAGCAACAATCCAAAGGCTATAAAGCAGTAAAAATAGAAAAAGCTAGTACTACCTACATCATCTATATAATTAAGGAAAATACGTACAACTATACTAACAAGTGTACAATAAAAGTAGTAAAGAAATATGAACAAATGGACATATGCTAAGTAACATGAGTGAAAGCAGTGTGAGCATAAATGTAAGTGATAATAACATACAATACAAGTAAGCAAGTAAGAAAAGGAATTGTACAAGTGAACATGTAATATATGTAAGTAAAGTAATCTTAATCATAAAAGACTGAATGTAAAGTAAAAGCGGTCATATAAAATTGAGTATACATAGTCAAAAGACTTTGATAAAGCATCCTCAATCATGAAGAATGTTAGAAAAGTAAGAATAATTATGAAGAACTATATTATTTAAGTTATTTATCTTATAACTTGTTATATGGGTGCAGAACAAGAGAGGAGTTAAGCATGTTTGCTTAATTAAGTAAAGAGGGTTTCCCATAACACACACATTTGCCTTTTATGATATGTGAAGTCTCCTTATTTGTAATATCTCTAGGTTGTTACCCTATCTAATTCTCAGCCTAATTAAGCATTATTTGTAATTCTATTGCTTTTAAAATATCAAGTTAAGCTAATCCTAAAAATTTGAAGTTGATTGGACTTCTCTAAGTTAAGTTAGCATTTTGATTAGTCTAGATGCCCTAAATTAGACTTAAAATATTTTGATCTTAGAATTAAAATCTAATTATATTTTTAAATTCAGCACCCCCAAATTAGCTAGGGTGAAAGTTTGGTAAAATTTGAAAATCATTTAAACCATAATTCAAATTAATTTAATTTGGTCAAATTACATTCTAGGGTTTCCAACATTTCAAATTTACAATTATACCCAAATACCCGATTAAACGATCGAGATCTGCTGTGCGGACCATGGGCAATCCGCTGTGGAGCCCAGGTCGCGCGACAGCGGAGTTCTGCTGATCTCACCGTCGTGCTTAAGGAAATTACAGCTAGGATTTGATCCCACAAAAATGCGGATCTACCGTTAGATGCATCTCGTGCATCCTACGGTGCGGATTCAATCGGATATGGCCGTTGTGATCCGAAGGATCAGGACCGTAGCACGGTACTGATCGATCTATGAGATGGCCCACAGTGCTCCCGCACTGTGGATCTTCGTCTTTGCCTCGCTCGCGCCCGACAAAAAGGATCCCCCGTACTGCCAGTTACCGAATCTGTCTCCCACTCCCGTGCACACCTCAGCAGGTCGTTAGGACCTCTCCCGTATTGGTATGGAGCCCCAATCAGGCCTCGTGACCCGGCGGAGCTCAGATTGGAAATTTGTGAGTTCTGCCGTGGCCTGATCTCTCGGGCCTCCCCAGCCTTAGCTCTAGTCTCTAGAACCTTCCCATTCCCTCTCTGAGGCTTTAAATATCCTCTAGCCTACTCCCTATGATCCTTTGCTGATCAATTGGAGTCGAGCTTTCTTCCGCCATTCGCGAGCTTCCATTGCTTCCCAGACATCCAGGCATGCGTAGCATTGATAGAAGGTGTCTCTTGGTGTTCAGGAACCCATAGCTTATCTCTAGAAGCTAGCTGGTGCCCCCGTCTCCCTCTGCATCATTTGCGAGCTCGCCCTTCGAACCAGGTACCCCCGTTTGTAAGTCTTGAGCCATTGAGGCACAGGTTTTACTCCATTAGAACCATGATGGATAGCATTGTAGAATCAAACTTAATGTGATCATAATTTCATCGTAGGTTAGCCTCGATCGATCGATTCAATTGATCAGGCTAAGTCCGTAAAAAGAGCTGGGGTTCTAGTAAGACCCAGCGATCTAGTCCACCTCAGACCCTCATGCTAGGGGGCTTCGATCTGAATCACCTCCCTGAAGGTGTAGGTATCGATCCCTGGGCAAATCATGTCCTCTGTGGGAAGAATTGTCTCTTCACAGTAGCTCCTTTGCGAGAGCTCTCAGGTGAATAAGGTTTCGGTGATCTAGACCACCTCACAAAGGGCTTCGGGTCTCTGTCGATGCGTTTGGCCATGGTGATGGTGTAGCGACCTTCAGCTTATAACAACCCCAGTTGTTACTCTAGCTAAATCTGGATTTAATTAAACCAAACCAAGCTTTAATTTTGATTCTATTAGACTCAATGAGTCATTTAAACCTAACCCTAGAAGTTTGGAATCAATCGGAGCTAAAATGAAAAATTTAATATTTTTGGCTATTTTTTTAAGCCCTAAAAAATACATAAATTAATTTGATCTCTAAATCAAAATCTGATTTCATTTTTGAATTTTCCACCCCCAAATTAGCTAAGGGTGAATTTTTGGAAAATTTTGGAGCTCATTTAATCCTAAATTGGATTTAGAATAATTAGGATCATTATATATTATTTAATTGATTTTATTATATTTTAAAATTAAATACTTTAATTAATTTAAGTGGCGGGATTTGCTGTCAGGACTTCGGCAGATTCGCTGCGGGGTCCCGACAGCGGTGCATGAGTGTAAGCCACCCGATGCACTATCACACATCTCAGCGCATAATCCAAAGGCTCGCGTCGCTCCGCCCCGTGATCTAATCTCAGACGCCCGATCAGCATCTTATATTCGTCGTTCAGGATTTAATCCGCGCGACCGTTAATCAGTATCCATTTCAAATCGTCCATCTCCAACGACTTTGCCATCAGACGACTACCAATCACCCCGCCATGTTCACCTTCGTCCCGAGGAGATCCCCGACCTGACAGAAGGAAAATTCACCGTACCTGCCACATCGATCCTGTCTGCCACTCCTCCGCCAGGTCACCTAGGCCGTTAGGGACTTCCCGTTTTTGGTCGAACCACCTTGGCAGTCTGGAGGCTGAGTAAGCAACCCCATGGAGGCCGAGCTGTGGAGACAGCTAGGTCGAGCCTGTGCCTTGGTCCCTGACCTCGACAACCACCCCTGAACTCTCCCCGGTCTATAAATAACATTCGGGAATCACAGTGAGTTCCTTTGCTCACTGTGATCCCCCTCCATTGCTTGTTATAACTCCCGTCCCTCCTGGCGATCTTCCTGCATTCCCCAGGTGACTCCAGTGCTTAGAACCGCTAATAGTGGGTGTGTGTCTGGCATTCAGACCCCCAGCCAACTTTTGCAACCGTCTGGAGTACTCAGAACACTCCATCTCGTCCCGAACGCAGCTAGCTACAAAACTTCAGGTACAGCCTCTGTCCCTTCTTCAGTCGAGTTGGTGTCGGCTCGACTCTCCTTCAATTGAGCTCTAGGTGCAGTGATAGGTCGTCACCTAGGTTTCCCAGTAGCGTCCGAGCCTTCTGGTAAGGCCTGACAATAGGCCAGACGGCGAATTTGTCGTCTGAGCGTGCACTGCCAGTGGGTCGCTGGCTCGCCAATTGTGCGCTCCATCGACGTAATTAGCCATACTTTAGGCATTAGGAGCTTTCGTCAATGATTGTCAAACCGTATCGAAGGGTTGGGTGCGATCGTATCGATCGATTCGACTGAGAACCGATCGACCCGTCAAGAGCTCCAGCTCGTCTTAGACCACGAGTAGCACCCCATTTATCCAGACTGTCCCAGAACCCCTCGTCTCGCCCTATCATTTCCCCTTAGGTCCCTGAACGTGTAGGGATCGAGACGGCCTCACTTCATGGCCTCTGTGAGGAGAATTCACTCCTCACAAGTGCGCCTTCAGAGATGCCTCGGCCAAGTAGTCCCCTGGTGATCCGACGCCTCCCAGTTGGGGATTCTTGGTTTAATCGACACATCTGGAGTCAGGGATGGTGTAGCCGCTGAGATCAGGGCGTGGCGTGGCGTGTGCACGGTGAATTGCGCGTCGGGAGCTAACCCTAAGGAGCCGAGCATCGGGTGTCATCCGTAGGAAGGAGACGATGTCACGGGTCGGGCCCACCCATGACCCGCGCATTTTGAGATTTGGGCCGACAACGAATAATTGAATTTCTGGATTTAATTTCCTTAAGGAAATTAAATCAGAAAATCAAACCTATGATTTTCATTTAAATAAAAATACATATTAAATTAATTAAATAACTTTAGTTATGCTGATCCAAATAGTATGATCCAATATACCATTTGAATCAGAAAAATACAAAGAATCTAAATATAAAATTAAATCACAAATCCAATAGTTGAATTTAAAATAATTGATTAAACCTTATCTATTTTTAATTAAATCATAATAAATTCAATTAATAACCAAATTAACTGATTAAGGGTTTTGATTGCTCATTAAATCATAGAAAACAATTTCAGACCCTTAAAATAAATTTTGGATAATTAATTTTCTTAATCATCCCTTAATTACCCTAATTATGGATTAATAACTTAAACCCTAATTAAGCCTCTGATTTTGGTGAATGTTGTTCCTAATAATATCTTAAGTATATTAGAACCTATGGGTAAGGTTGGATTGTCCTAAGAATGCCTAAATTCACTAATCATCCTAATTGGCTTAAATGAGTGATTAGTGCTAATTAACTTAATAAATTGTCAAAATCTAAGATAAGTGTGTTTCCCACTTCATTAATCAATATAAAACACATTAAAATAGATTAGATTTAACTTGGATAACTAAACCCTAAAATCCTAATTTTTGCCTTCAGAAGGGAATTTTGGTCATTTTAACCAAAATATGTTTAAGTGCCCCTTAAACCTTGGAAAATTCAGTAAATTATCCCTTGTTAGATTATTAGCATCTCTCTAAATTCTCAAGTTAAAATATTCATAAGAAATCTTCCTTTAGTCTTAATTAAAATACTTAGATCTTAAGTGATCCCAAAAAAGTCATTTGGCCTTAATACTTGGATCTAATAAATTTAATGGTTAAATCTCACCTTAATAAGTACGATTTAACCAATTTATGAACATAAATGCCAAAAGAAATGCAATTAGTAAAGTCTAAGTTAAAAACCTAGCTTAAGTCTAAAGTGATCAAACAATCAAATCTTAGATCTTAGATCTTAGACTTTAGATCTTCTACTTGAATTGAACTACCTCCAATTGAATTTCTTTAAATGATTCATTGTCTAAATCCTTTGAAACCTTTCATGTGGGTATAGGATAATTCAATCTATAGGGTAATAAAATTATCTTAAAGGTTGAATATAAATCTTAGATTCTCAAGTTCTTAATTATTATTTTATCTTATATTCAGTAGAATAACCCTTCACTAAGTTCATAGTTCTTGGATCTTTTAGCTTATAGGATTCTTTACCTTAGTGTGGATATTGAGTGTGAACCCTAGATCCCTAATAGGATATTTATATTTTTCCTTGGATTCAGGATTTGAACACCAAATTTGAATGTTCAACTCCAAAATCCTTGAATCTTGATTTACTTAATCAAGATTTGGGTGAGATAGTAAAATATTAACAAATTAGGCTGTTGATTAATTTACTTAAACTTTATAGTCATCACACGATTTTAGATTAAAACTTGTTAAGTTATAATATTAACTTTAAGGACGTAAATCTGAGATTCTACTCGATAGATGGATATCAGAGATCCTAAACTTGTACCTTCTCAGAGTAGCTAAATTGGGTAAATAAATAACAACAGATATCACATAAGTTTAGATTGAGTCTCTTGCTTACTTTGACTAGATTTGCTTGGCATACCTTGGATATTGAGCCTTATTCCTTTAGCATAATAGGAGAACTTAGGATATGGATGATACATCCTAAGTTAGTGTTTGTAAAGCATATCATTCATCTAGTTCTTGCAGTACTTTCAGTTAGTAAAATATGTCCTAGCTTAGTCTGCATCTTCAATATTAGTATTGTGCAGATTTGGATGTCTAGGCTGGGTATTGATTGATCTTGGAGGCCCTGTATGGCCTATTGGCTGGTATGGCAGTACTATGTCTTAGGCTTATTGCTACTATAGTTTGATTTTTTAGTCTTGTTTTCTTTTTGCCTTGCCACATGCTTCAGTGGCCTTACTTACAGTACTTGCTTGCTTTGCCACATGTCTCAGTGGCTTATTTTTTATATCTGCTAGCTTTGCTTTTTGCCACATGTCTCAGTAGCTTTTTTCTTTTGTACTACTAGGCATGTTGTATGTACTCTCTTATGGATAAATTATGTATATTGGCATATTTAGGATGTTAGAATTTATTGTTATATTCAGCATTTGTATTCTTTTATAATCAGCATATTTCAATGTGATCATAAGCATGTTAGGTTCAGAATTGTATTGTAGTGCTATTTCTTTTAGCTTTTAGTCTCACCTTGTTTATTCTGCGTTGTATGCTATTTTACATACTACTTGCTTGCTATAAATGGATAGTTTATAGTTACCCCATTTCTTCATAGCTTGTCGCACCCATAATTAGCTTACATGCTTAATTAATATAAATGTGATATCTTTAAATATGGAGTTCATTAAAATAGTCTAAAATATACTTAGATAATTGTCTAACTGTAACCTTTTTATTTTGTTGGCTGGGGCCCTGGCATTTGTAATATCGACAAATGTCAGATTCAGACTTGTTCGTGGGTAGCGCTGTAGGAGAGGGGCCCGTTCAGGAGGAGGACCTTGCTGTTGCAGTTTATATATATTTTGTATTTCTTTTCAGTGAGATTGAGAGACCTTTGCATTTTCTTTTAAATTCAATTTGTAATAATTAATTCTGGATGTATTTCATTTTTGCATTGTGATGAGTTACTATATTTTTTCCCTTTTTCTCTACTATGTTGTGCTTGTGGATGTTACTATACACCTATTGCTTTCGCCAGTTTGATATTTGTATGTATATTGATGAATGTTTATAGTATTCTGGTGACAAGTTCTTGGCTTAAGGTAAGTTGGGTTTTCACCTGATTTTGCTTAAGTTGGGGATTTGCTATAGTTGGAGCATCGTACTTCCTATTGTCAGTATGGGGGCCCCACACAGCTGGTCATGCCATGGTCTGGATGTACGGGAATTGACCTATTAGGGTTTCCCTAATCGGACATCCATTGGGACGAGGGGTCAGGGACGAAGCCACTGTGCAGGTCGGGCTGACCCGTGACCCGCGCGGTGCGACAGGCTTGGGTCTCTCGGGCCCCGGCCTACCCGCATGGTTTGGTTAATGGGCCGAACCCATTTTATTTTAAATCTGGTTAATTTGATTTATTTTTCTTATGAAAAATATTCCAATTAACCAAATCATATGGAATTTTTCATTGGAAAAATACAAATTAAATTAATGTGATAACTTTTGATCTACTGATCGAAACCCTATGATCCTATATACCAAAATGATCAGAAAATTATCAAAAATTTGAATATAAAATAATATTGAATTTTTAATAGTTGGATTCTTTGTTTTAGCCTAATTATTGTAGATCTTGATTAGGGTTGATTTGCATGTATGCTTAGCCAAATTGCATGATTTATGTGCCTTAGGTTCCTTCTGTTTAGTAAAATGCATGTGCTAAGTAGATTAACTTTTTGATTTATGCATTCTTAAGTATGCCCTAATCTTGTAAAAGCATGATAAGTGAAAATTAAAGTTTCTAATTATCCAAATTTAGTAAACTTAGTCTCTGATTGTTCACATGATTATATGGAGTGTATTTGCCAAGTTGTGTGAAATTCTAATGATTAAATTTATAATTATGTGCTAATCCTTTTGTGTTAACTTAAGGTTTGATTAGCACTAATTACTTTCTATTTTTCTGATTTTTTTTGTTAATATGCCTTATAACAGTAGTGTGGTTATAACTAACGTATTCATGTTAATAAATAATTAATCTATTTATCAACCCTAAATTAAGTAATTGAAATTCTTAATTAACCATAAGAAGTCTTTAGATGTTAATCAAGTTATTAATACTTGATGCAAATCTTAGATTACCACCTATAATACATCAATAATTTACTGATTTGATATTTGATCTATAAATCAACAAATGATCTTAATTGAGTAAGGATAAGGGTTAAACCCTAACCTATTTGATTAGGATCTAAATCCTTAATCACTTAATCAAAAGACTTGATTATAAGATAATTCAATTGACATTATTTTAATAATGTATCTGATTTAGTATTGATCTTAAATTATTGAATTAGAAGTGTTAAGGTTAATATTGAATCTATGTGATTGAATAATCTGAATATAAGCTTTAGATCTTTAAGTTTCTCTTATATAAGATTATTAGCATAAGATGGATAATAAAATGGTAATAATTTATGAAAAGACCTAACTCTAATAATATCTTAAATTTCATCCCATGATTATAGAATAGAATATGATCAGATGGATCTAATCATCTAATCCAATCACTTTAATCTAAGTTATTAAGTAAGCCTTGAATGTTAGCTTAAGTAATAGAAGAGTAAGATCTCAAGAATCTTACTATAGGATCATTCTTGAAATATTTAAAAGACCTTAAATATTAATACATTGAGGTAGGAAGAACTTTTGTAACTTATTGAGGTAGAATCTTAGATGATCCTACCTAACCTTAAAAGTTAATCTTAACACCTCATGATAGAAATCACCTAAAATACTTAGAATGGAACTTCTCCCTTATGGTAGAAATCTATTTTGAGTGATCTTTTGATCACATCCTTGGAGCCTTGTATAGAACTCACCTAATTAGAGTAAGGATTGATAGCTTTGATAAGTCCTTATTAATTAAACAGAATCATCTAAACCTATATTATTGGATGGGTATAGTTGGGTATACCCATAGTACTGAATTATTTCAGTACTATTCAGGATTGGTTGATTCATCTTAATGTAGGATTATGTATGTGTTCTATCCTGCGAGTTTAGTCGAATATATTCCCACTTAGAAAAAATTATTTAATCTTAAGAGTGTTAAAATTAAGGACTTAAACCATTAGTTTGTTTGAATAAAAGTCACCATCGGGTGATGCCTCCTATCGAAGATCGCTTCCATAGGTGTACTTCAAGCATTCTATGTGATTCGACTCACCCTCTTTAGAACACTAAGTGTGCTTTTGATTTTGGTATTTTAATGGCTTAGCTTGAGATACAAATCGCTATCGGGTGATACCTTCTATCGAGTATCACTTCGTTAGGTGTGGCTTAATCAAACTAAGTATTAAAAACTATCCTTTTTGAAAACATGTTAAATATGTATATATAATCTTCCCAACTAATTATTTTTAAGTAAAATCTCAACTATGACCAATTACCAAAATTATAATCTAGGAGTTGGAATCCTTTTAGTAGGATTCTGCATAATGGAGATCTTGAATTCATTATCGGATTTCAAAGAATTTATAGATTTCTAAATTTAACTCATGTAGTATAGAAGCATGAGCATGATGTATGAGTATCAATGATGATGTATGAGTATTAGTGATGACTTATGGCTTACGGAATGTTTCATATATTGATCAGGGAACTTTATGATGCATCGACATCACAGTAAACTGTATTCCCAACTGGATGCATGTATACATTGAACCGTATGACTTATAGTAGTTCAGTGATAGTTCTGTTGCATATCAGTGGCATATAGTATTGTGGCATATTTTGATGCATGGTCCCAGTGACATATAGCACAGTGTTGGATATTTTTAAATCAATTTCAGATCATTTGTTATTTTTATTTGTTTTCAGTATTCAGTTTACAGTTCAATGTTACTTTACTCGGTTTTATATAGTTTCAATTATTCAGTGCCTTTCCAGTTTTTTTGCAATTTTATTTACTTTACTGTTACATTGTAAATATTTTAGAACTATTTAGTTTAGTTTCTATGTGTTAGACTTCTTGTCTAACACGGGATACTTTTGGGATTCGATAATTTGCTAGATCTTGAGTAGTTTGTTGAGCCAGAACATGAGGACTCGCATAAGATTCAGGAGAAATACGTGGAGCCTTAGTGCACCCGCCTTTAGCCTTGTCACTTTCTATTTTATTTCAATACTTTAGTTGAACTTTACTTTTGCATTATTTTGAAATAGTTTGTAATAATTCTACATATATTTTACTTTTCTTTTCTAAAATGAATGTTTACTACTATAACAACTCAAGTTATTATTTAGAATAATTATGACTAATCTAAGTCCTAATTATGATTCTAATACTTTAATTATGTCATTAGAAGCTCACCTCTAAGATACAGTCCAAATCAGGGATCAAATGGATAAAATCTTAATTTCTGGAAAATCCAGAAACCCTAGAATTCAACTGTCTAAATTGGCCTCCAATCAAAAAATGGAATTCGTCATTTCACTTATTGCCCCCAAATTAGCTAGGGGTGATATTTTCGTGCTAATCGGAAGTCGTCAAAATTTTGGCGAATATTTTAATAATATTTAAATTCCCAAAAAATTCGAATAATTAAATTCTCGTCGAAACAAAAATCCGATTGCGTCGTTGCATTCCTCACCCCTCAATTAGCTAGGGGTGATTTATTGGAAATTTTTGGAGATGCATTCAATTAATTAAATTTAATTAATAAAATAGGGTTGAATTTAAATAAATATTGATATATTAAATACTTAATGGCACCCTTTTACTCCCTAACGGCGCTAGGCCTTACCGTTTGGGTTCAAACGGTGCATCTGGACCGTTCGATCGCTCTACTACATGGTTTGCTCGAATCTAACCTCTGCAGAAGTCGAAGGCGTTCAGATTGAATCTATTGATTCTCAATCGTCGAACTTAGGTACCATCCTTCTCCTTACTGTCTTAATAATTTACATCCATTACAATTCGAAAGCTTATTTCATATTATGGATTGATAATTTATCGCGATCGATCGAACTCTAATGAGTTGGATCGATCCAATTTAGTGATTTATAAACAGTTCTTATCGTTATTTTTTTTTTTGTTCTAAAACCTAGAATTCATGGTTGGATTTTTCTAGTAGCATTGATCATCCTAAAATTAAATCTAGTAGTCGACGAAAAGCCCTCGCTGTACCCTTTCCATCACCATACGAATCAAGACCAGCCGACGATATTAAGACCTTAAGATTGATTGCCCTAACCGCGGTCTTCGAAGGCGAGGAAGGCGAAGAGGAGAGTTCGGTTCGGGCTAGGTTGACCCGGGCCCGACCTGCGCAGTATGACGCATCTGCGTGTCAGTGGGACCCATGTTGCGATGATGCACGTCCGGTCTATGCGTTCAATCGCGAGTCCCGCCTTCGTTGCCCTGTTGTATAGATGGATGACACGTGAGCGTGGGACCCACATCCGTTGGCATCTCAGCACTGCCTACGCACCACGTAAGCTATAGGGCCCTTCTGCATAATTAAATTAATAATATAAATAATGATTTATACCAATTAAATTTAATTTAAATGATTAATTATAAAACTTTAACACTTAATAAATCTCAAACCACAACTCCAAATATAGCAATATTATATATCATTATGATCAGTAAAATTAGAAGATCAATTTGGCACTGTCAAATTTCCATTTGGAGTTATATATCAACTAGTAATATTTAGGGTATGTTAATAATTACAAAATTGTCCTAAAACTTCATTTCACCATAACTTTGTAACCACTTACCCAAACATATCCAATATGGGTCTTAAAGTAATCAGCAAACTCTCAGGAAGTTCTAGTAGTATTAGTTTTATTGTTTGATTAAAATTTTGACTAATCACATTTGGACCCAAACCCTAATATTCAAAGGCTCATAATTTTTTTAACCACTAGTTCAAATATAAGCATTATGGATCTTAAAGTAATTAGTAGAACCTCTAGAACAACTTAGTAGTGTTCAATTCTCTATTTGGATTAATATTTGCTTAATCACTTTTATGACTCTTTGTTGCTTTACTGCTCCTACTTTGCTTAGATGATTGTGAAATCATTAAAATTATAAAAATACTTAACCTAAAATGTACTTAGATATTTTATCTAATTAGATTTTTCTTTTGTTGGCTGGGGCCCTATCATTGTGAAACTAACAATGATAGATTCCGAGCTATTTGAGATTGTGGAGCTTTTTGAAGACAGGATTCAGGAGGAGGGTCGAGTTGCAGAAGATTATTAGTTATTTTCCTTTATGTATTGTGAGGATGAGTGTTGTCTTTTATAATTCAGTTCTTACCTTTAAAAATATTATAATAATACAGGTTTAATTGTATTTTCTTTTACTGCTATTATTCTGAGTCGTATGTTCTTACTACTGTATTTTGATGGGATGGATGTTTACTATTTTGCTTCCGCACTCTGCTTTCTTGTATCTATCATTTAGTGAATATCTATTATAAATGGCAATTCCCTTAATTATAATGGGTTATGATATGTGCTTAATCTATTCATAAGTGAGAGACTTGTCATTTGGTGACCACTTCACCGTAATCATGTTAACTTAAGAGTTAACAGGACCACGGCGGGGCTGGGCCATCACAACTACTGATCTATGATAAATGTATTCTGGATGTTTTGCTTTAGCTTTCGCACTCTATTATTCTATTACTATACTTAGTATTGTGATGTGATCAGCAAACTGGAAATGCTGATATTTGCCTACATACAGTGGGTTCCTTATTTACTTTTATAACCCAATGTATGTATTGGTTTAATACTTAGGATAAGTTACTAGCTCTTATCTTAAGTATTAACCCTCGACCCTCTTTTTGGGTTGAGTCAGTAGCCTTCAGTGTGGCTAGCTTCTTAGCCCTATTTAGGGAGTTGGGTTGTACTCTTTCTTCCCGAGTAGCACGTCACTCCGCCGCCGGTATGTTGTTAATATTATTGCGCGCGACGATGGGGTGAAGCGCTACATTATTACATCAATGCATGCCATGGCATAGTCCACCATATGAAACCCCAATTAAAGAATTATATGTGTATTTTATGCACAATATTTTTATAAATGTATTCAAGGATTTAGTCTCAATGCATTATAGCAGTCAATGATATTTTAAAGCTAATTAAAAAATATGTGATATCCAATGTTATTTACTTTAGTTATCTACCCTATGAGTGGAGCAAATCAAGCTCCTCAATTAACTTAAACATACATTAAATATCTTGATCAATTGATATAATAATAATATACTTATTAAAATGAGGTTTAAAAATAATAATTTGATTAAGATCTTACTGATGTGACAAATTTTTTATAAATATAATTAAATTACTACATCATATCCTATTACTAACACTACACTTGTCTAAACTACCAAATAACCACTTATACTCTAATGGGATACTCCAAGCACATACTAAAGGCTTCACTATTACCCTACTTAAGTTACTAGATTCCTATGACTTAGATTACTTGAAGGTTGAGTTATAAGACTTTATAACTGCTAAGCTTAGTGTCACACTACACTTAAGGTATAAGGTTCTCTTAACTTATTATATTCAAAACTTAAGTTAATACTCTCTTCTAAGCATCCCATTTTAATATCATCTTAAAAGTTCTATGCTTAAGAAAGTTCAATCATCTAATTAATTACATTGATTAGCCTTAGATATGATACTAGTAGGATACTTCTAGTCTAATCTTAGGCTAGAGGGTTTTATAAGACTATAAATTTAATGTGGTAATACTTAAGGGTTAATATTACTTAAGTTAGTATTATCTAACTTCACCCCATATTAAGTTACTTATTTTAACATTAAGATTCTTTTCTAAATCCTTAAATTTCAAGTTTTGCAAATCACATTTTAAACCTAATGAGGCATAGCTTTACCTCGTAAAGTGTGCAAACTCTATTTTAGTCAAATAGGGTATCTATGGAGTCCTTGTAGCTCATACAACTCAAATTTAACAACAATAGGATAATTAGATGAATAAAATATCAAATCTTGAATTATAGTTGTAAATGCTTCATAAAGCATGCCCAACTCCATTTTAGTCAAATAAGGTATCCATAAAATCCTCATAGCTTATACAATTCAGATTTTGTAAATTTAGAATGCTTATATGATCAAAAATGCAAAACTAAAATTTTGTTTACTCTTGCCTCATAAAATCTGTAAATATTCAATTCGAGTAACTGAGGCTCGTATGAACTCCTAATTGCTTAAGTAATCTCAGTTTATTAAAATGATCAATTCTAAGCCTAGTTATAATGCATCGTTATGCATTGAAAACTTAGAATTTTGTAATTTAGTTGTTTCTAGATTCTTAGTAGCTTGTGAGTTCTAAAATAGAGTAGAATTAATCAATTTTACTTCTTATTCTACAAAGATAATTTAGGTATTATAAAATAATATTATTTTGAATATTTAAGTAATATTCCCAATGTAGTTGTTATTTAGAAGTTAGATATTAGTATTCATTTCAAAAATCAAGTTAAGACCCAAGATGGCATCTTATGTATGATTAAGTTGATGGAACAAGAAGACTTGATAAGTCTTGATCTCACAAGTATAAGGATAGATAATGCAATATATAACAAAAGCATATCACAAATACAATTAATCTATTTTGATTATTTTTAGCTACAATGCTTTGGAGCCCATTTTTAATGAACATGACATTTAGATAAACTTTTGTGCGTAAAAATTCAAGACATTAAAATAAATATTTATAGATTCACTTCGAGAGAATTGGAGTCTGTAAGCTATAGAGAGATCAGGAGACTATACATATCCTAGAAGGAGAGTGTATATATTATTCAAGATCCTTGAATTCAGATAGTTGGACAGATGTGCCATTACTTTGTTCTGTATATTGCCTATAAAATATAAGTAAAATAAGATATACCATAATAAATTACGTTCAATCTTACTCCACTTTCATTTCCCATTTTGTACTTTATTTACACATGTAATATTTTCTTTAGATACTGCACCTGCTAATCAGATTAATTGTAACAAAGTTATGATATCCTAAAAGAAAATAGATTAAGAGCTTAAAATGTACATAAACAATATGTTTCTACTTTTTTTGGTTGTGCCCTAACATATTATAGCGATATGTCAAATCAAAAGCTTAATGGAGCTTTAGCTTTGGAGGAGGAGCCAGTTCAAAAGTAGTCAACTGCTTAGTCTCTCAACCTCAACATTTTACTTTAGCTTTTGCTTTTGCTTTCAATTTGGTTGTAATAATTCTAATGTTTGGATGTTTTACTTTCTGCTCTGAGACGTGTGCACTTTTATTTATGTTTCATTCTGGATGTATTAGATTATGGATGTTGTGGTATTTTGCTCTTACCTTACAGTTTATATGAATTTACTACCGTGTTGCACCTCAAGAGGATCCTTGACAAAGGTGACCCTTTACAGTGGATTAGTACATATACTCCAAAGTAAAGTGTCACAGTAACACCCAATGTTGATTAAGTTAGCTAATCCAACTTTGGGGCATTACAAGTGAATTCACAACTATATCCATATGCATACTGAAAGATACTTAAAGAAAAGGAGAACACTTAATAATATAATTAGACTACCATATAAATTTTTATTTTCAATTAATATTTTTATGATACTATAAATAACATAAAGAGATGCTTATTGAAAATTATATGTCATATTAAGTCAATAAATAAAATTTATATGAATTCAACGCTCACTTAAGAAAGATAGGCCAAGTAGAAGGCTTTAATGTCAATTTGGGCTATCTTAACCTAGGTATCCTAGCACAATTGAATTCATGTGAATATTGTTGAATGAATCCAT
Organism: Gastrodia elata; assembly: GCA_016760335.1. Lineage (NCBI taxonomy): Eukaryota > Viridiplantae > Streptophyta > Magnoliopsida > Asparagales > Orchidaceae > Gastrodia > Gastrodia elata. Next base: position 439,524 of record JACERR010000025.1, read on the forward strand.
ATGGAATGAATTATAATGCCAAATATTAATAAGATAATGATTAAAAAATAAATTTTGAGACCTGGCTGTGATTTGAAAAGATGTTAGCTTGTGTGGAAGTAAGTTTTTTCTCCTTTACTCCCCGAGCTTAATATTAGGATGAAGTTAATAATATATGAATTCATACATTATTATTGAACCATATAAATCAAATAAATACAATATTGAAGCACTCATCACTAATTCTAACCTTGAAAAGAAATCAAATACTAATCTAGATCCTATTCACACATTTCATATCTTTAAGCTTTAGGGTTTATTAAATGGTTAAATATTAATATTTTTCATAAGAATACGGTATATTTTAAATATATTAATATCATATACAACTTTTTAAATAAGAAATAAAAATAATAACGAATATTAATTTGATGTCTTGAATTTTGATTACAAACAAATTAAGGAAGGGCTAAATTTGAATGTTCCATATTTTTAGGTACGTAAATTTTGAAATATTTACATTAAACTACTATGTGCAATCTATATTTCTTTTTGTTATGAAAATCTTATTTATGACATTAATCCACATTAAACGTTGAATAATCACAAAATCTTATCATAAGAACTTGTGAATACATGATGAAAATTTTTGAAGCGAGAAAATAAAAAGTGACGTAAATCACAAGAAAATAAGATGAGATCAAATCAACTAGAAAGTGACAACAAAAAAAAAAAAAAAACTCACCAAATTTAAATGTTAAACGAAAACAATTACACAATTACAGACATATAATTCTATACCTTCATAATATATACCAATATCTAAGTTTTCCAGTAAAATTTAGGAGTCAGACTTAATAAGAGATTTCTTTCACAGTGCTTATGAAATTTACTTTTATTGTTTCTTAATTTTTAGTAGAAAATATAGCACAATATAGCATATATAGAATCAATGTAATTTTTGAATAATTTCATTCGATACTAAATTTCATTGAATTGATTTTGTTATTTATTTTATACATATACAGGATGTTATAATATAATTATTATTAATTTTCATTGAATTTTTATGATATATTTTTTAGGATTTAAGAACTAGTGAGAGAAGATACTTTTTGGGATTAAACACAACTTTTGGCCTAAGCAGTGCAATACTGAGATAAATTACACGATTTATAAACGTATTTTATGGATGAATTTTATTTAATAAACAAATTTGTTATTTTATATTATTTAAATGAAAATTATTGCTTCTGATACTACCACAACGTCATAAGAGGGGAGTTAGTATTTTGTAAGAGGTTTAGTGATTTTCTTTTGTATTGCAAAATGTTGTACTTTTGTACTGAAGGTTGTACTTTTATAAAGAATATTATTTTCTTTAGTTATTATAATTTGATTCTGGCACAAAAATATTTATTCACACAAAAATATTTTTAATGTGTTGCTTTTTCACTTTGACCTTCATCATAATCCTCAAACATCATAGACAAAGTGAGAGTTACCCTAAAAGAAAAATTGATAGATAAAAAGAGAGCAAGGTCCCCAACCAATCAATCAACCAGTTGTGGCCAATCATCAGTCATCGACAGCACCAATGAGTTCGGTTGGCTGTAAAAGAGAGGAGAGAGACAGAGAGAGAGAGAGAGAGACGAGCAATGTCTTCTAAGGTGCTAGCTAATAATAAAGCATATTGGGAACACATACTAAACACCATCTCATAGTTCACTATTATGTACACATAATAATCTACTTACTTATTTAAGTTTCATAAATACCTTATGTACTTATTGGATGGAGCACGTTTAACAAAACTCACAAGGGTTGGTAAATTGTGTTTTGAAAATATTTAGAAATTATGTTTGGGAAAAGATTTGTGTTTAAGAGTTTATGTTTGAGAATGAAAATGACAACACAAATGAAAAAAAAAATCAAGAAACAAGAGCAATGCAAATTAATATACAGTGAATTGGATCCTTGTGATCAAATATATATTCTTTGATGATGCTAACGCCAATTGTCACTCAACACAAGTAAATCTCTCCTTCACGTGATATCGACGGAGAAGCTGTTACACCAACATTTGCAGGTTTCACTAGTGGAGCAACTGGTACAAATTCACACATAACACAATCACTTGCACAACTCACACGTGAAAATGCACATTAATAAAAGAAAAAATAGCTTGATTGCTTACTCGATTGAGGTTTAGTCTTAAAACATTTTACTTTTTAATTTCTGGTATTACTTTGAGAACTTAACTAAGTCTTTTGAAGGCTTTGAATGCTAAATTGATTTCTACTAAGACTCATCCTAATAGATTGGTGAGACTTATAATTGAGCATTATTTATATAATGAGCCACACTTTTTCATAATTATAAAAAGAGCACTTTCACAATCACAAAAGAACATTTATCAAATAATAACATGTATACTTAAAGAAATTTAATTAAAAAAATATTAATTTATAACTTGAAATGCAAAGAAATCTTTTTAAATATTATAAATTTTTTTTTGAAAGAATGTGAGCATCAATAAGAAACAAATGTGGCAATAAAAATTGAACTCATAACATAGTATAATAAAATCAAAATTTTAACCACTAAACTATAACATTATTCATAAGTATTTTAAGTTTGTTGTTATTGCATTTTTCTTATGAATATCAATAACATTTTCATAAATTTTATTAATGCTTTAATTGACATAAATTAATTTATATTGTGGCACGAAGCACAAGTATCTAGCTAGTTAATAAATTAACCTAGATTGAAGTTTACTCATTTTTAAAGAGCAGGGGCATAATGAAACAACGAAAACGAGGTATAAAATTTGGCTTATAAATTATTTTTATTAAGTTCGAACTATAATCACATTTTTAATTAAGCCTGACATGATTTTAAAAGTCTAATAGTTACTATTCACAATTATGATTATACATTTAAGCAATAAAATCATCAAAAGATAAATAACACTTGAGTATGCGTGGTGTGGGTGTGTACGTATGTATATATATCAATACCTGGAAGGATTTTGATGTTGTTTATGCGTTTGCATTTCGCTGGTGTTCCCTTTCAAATATCTCAGCGCCTCTTCAGCAGCCTGCCAACACTAGTCATATCAGTTTAGGAATGATTGCTATAATAAGGAAAATAAGTCCTTAAAAGCATTCTATCTCAAATCGCCAACATTTAAAATTCTACAATACACACAATGCAAAACCGAGCCATCATCTGCTTTGAAAAAAATAACAAATATAATTCAGATCAGTTTTTGAAATATGGTGAAGCAGGGTCTCAATTTTCCCTTAAGATCATGTCAAACTTTCTTATTCTCAAACAAAATGTTTGCAAATTTTTCAAAGATCTAATGAATTAATGCTCACACTTTTTTGGCCTTCAGAAAGAAGAATGCAAACCCAAGGTTCTAATAAATGCTATTAACAAATCATTGGCACTTGCATCAAATATTGAGCATTGCTAATCTATCTTATAATGTTCAAAGAATCATGATGACGAAAGAATTTATCATTCACAAAAACATAATGCATCAATCCTTGCAAAATTTAGGAAGCAACAAAATATTCTTGGATTGACCATAATTTCAAGTAGGTTATGAAAAATTGTTATTAACCAGAAAATTTTAAAAGAAAATCTGTTTGATTATTAATTAAATTTGTTTTAATGAGAGATATGCTATTCTATAACAAGTAAAATATAAAAAAGGGCAAAAAACGGGCATAAAGGTTTATAGCGATTCAGACAAAGGTATGTGCAATGTAGATGTATTTCATGTATAACAGTCCACAAAGGAGTCAGGACTAAAAGTTTGGAAAAGGGGTAAACAAAAGATTAGCCTTAGAACCACAAAAAGATGAAGAAGTTTAATTCCCTGAGCAAGAAAAGGATTCCTTAAACCTCTTAAAAGTAAATGCACTTTGAAAAACAGATGTACTTCTCTAGGTAGCTCGCAACAAATAAACGACCAGTCTCTTGGGAAGGTGTATTAATTTAAAGTCATGGAGAAGCTGAGTGGACAATATACCAATTGGAGGACAACCTTCACCAGGATGAAAAAGAATATCAAGCAACAACGATTACATTTGATAAATGACAAAATCAATTGTGAAATAGCCTGTGTGAACTCTAGTGAAACATGCACCGATCAGGCAACCTTCACCTGGATGTTGCTATGACTACAAGGAAGTTGACATTTGAAAGTTTGCATGGAAAGTTAAGATAGAAAGGCTGAAAATTGGCAAATTAGCTTCTTCAAATAACCTCACTAGTTGCTATTAAGGCTGATTGAATTATTGGGCTTCCCTAGATTGAAGGAGAGTTAGTGCCAAACCTTTCTTGTACAACTATTTCATTCAGGCTCTATTGCAAGGATTATAAGATTATTTTAGGTGATTGTTTGACAACTTAATATTAATTATTAATTTTAGATTTGTAATAATAAAAATAATATTAAATTTAAGGTTTCATAAATAAAGAATGTGAAATCTTAAAAAGAGTAGTATAGACATTATTAGGAGTGATAATTTAAATTTTGGACAGTATGAACTTGAGTGAAGCTAAATTTATATAAAATTCAATAGCTAGTTGTATTTAAGCCTCAATGAAGCAATTATACGATTGATGGTATTTGAATTCTTGGCATGTCAATAGTTTAAATCCAAAATACCCTAACGCACACATGCCCGCTAGCCCGTCCACGTGCACACACGTGCACACGCGCGCGCGCGCGCGCGCGCACACACACACACACATATATATATATATATATATAAGCTAGTCAAGTTAAAAGAGCACAAAAAAGTTGACTCAAATAAAATATAAGAAAAGATTATAAAAAAAATTATTTTTTGAGATGAAAATATTTAAAATATAGATGAATGGATTATTTTACTAAGCTTTTTTGGTTAATGACCCATGTGCTCAAACTTGGAGAGAGTGATTGAATACAAGTCATGAAGAGATACTTGTATTCCACAAAATCAACTTGGTTTTATATCAAGAAGTAATTCAAATACTAAGAGATTTGATGGATAAATTTTAAGAAAGAAAATGAGATCTTTATTTAAGCTTTATTGATCTTGAAAAGACTAATGTTAGCGTAAAAAAAGTTTATGAAGAAGTTTGGAGAAAGAAAAAGTGTTGCATACATTGATGTTATTAAAATCATGTATAATGTGGTAATAACATGTATTTGATCACAAGGTGGCTTAACTAATGATTTTCTTGTTACTATTGGATTACACCAAAGCTCTATTTTTTATCCATATTTTTTTGCTTTAATTAAGCATATTGTTACTGAGAACAATCAAGAAGAGGTTTCTTGGTGTGTGTTACTACAAATGGCATTCAATCATTAGATAGAACTAAAGATGGGTTAAAGGAAAACTTGATTCGGGGAAAATTAGTTTAGAATCTAAAGGATTTCATCTTGATAGATCTAAAATAAAGTATAAATCCAAATACACCCAATACATGTAAAACTCATTGCCCATAAAAAGATCATTTTCGCATAAAAAACAATGGAAGTTTGATCAAAATAAAATCCATAATCAAGAGGACATAATTATTCAGAACCATTTGGCAAAAAAATCATGAGATTCAAATATCAATGAATCAATTATTCAAAATAATGGTGAAATAGAGCAATGTGATTAACAGAATCCAAACTATTTGGATAAAATGGAGGAGCGCTTCCGAAGTGTTGTGAAACCAAAAATATCACTCAAACTTTGTTTATTGATTATGTTATACAGGGATTAATGTATAAAATCATAATTAACTAAAAAAAATAACTAGTTTTATTATTGCTAACAATTGTTATTATTATTATCATTAAAGTTCTCTAAAAATAAAAATATTATTATTATTTTATTCTGTAGCGAGTCTAAATGAGAGAGGCAAGCCTAGACGCATGACAAGCCCGGACATGCAGAATGCAAGTACAGATACGTGACGAGTTCAAACGCGCAAAAATTGAGTCCATGCGCGTTAACCTTAGACCAAATTGTGTCAAAACACTAAGCATAATAACATCAACCAAATTGTCATTAAATTAGTTGTACTGTTATGCACCAACAATAAGAAGCCCGAGCACACTATTGTACGCCCAGGATTGAGCCGATGGTCTATAAATACCTCCTCCTGGCAGAATTTTTTTTATAAATTTCCAAATTCGACGTTGTTCTGCCAACATCCAATGGGATCCATTGGAGCTTGAGTCAGATTAGTGGTGAGTCGTGCTAGCTAGTCAAAGTGTGAGGAGGCCGTTGTATAGTCCATTTGGTCGCTTTGTGTATGGTACAAATAAGTCTAAATTTCAATTGTGTTGCTTAAATTAAACCAATTAATGTTGCTTTGCACAAACTTTTTTCTTAAATAATAATTATCATTGCGACTATTGCTTAAAATTATAGTGGAATGGTACTAATTTTTAGAATTACATACAATGTTGTAGTATAATTTGCAATCAAAATGTTGTTGTTGGGTAAATTTGCATGAAGAATGAGTTGGATATATTGTATTGCTAAACATATGTTAATAATGTAGGTTGTTCAAATTCTATATTGGTTCATAAATGCTACCCAAATTTTATCAACATTGATTTCATTTATTACACATTTAGTTTTGATAATAAAAAGGTAAGAGTTTGAATTAAATTGCATGATCTGCATTGATAAATATCTATCATATAACAAGTTAAAGAAGTCTAAAATAAATAAATGAATGATCTTGTGATCTAATTTGGTGGTGTTATTCCACATCAAATTTAGGAAATTCCTTTGCATTATGTACGGATGTATATCATCAGCACTGGAAGGTGGGACATTATTGCTCGAGGAAGGGGCACATACCCAAAATTTGGTTAGACTCATTGTATTATTATAATTATAGCAGATCATATACATGTGGATGACAGACTGTAATAACCCCAAATTAAAGGAATATTAATTGTACAATTTAAAAGATTTTAATTGAGCAAATTTTGATTATTTCTTCAAGATAAAAATACTAGAATTTTTATTGCAAATTTTGGTAATTTTTCCAAGTATGGAATTTTCCTGAATAATTTAGAAAGAATTAAAAATAAAATAATTATGAAAAATTATTTATTTTTCAAAATAGAAAATATTGATATTTTTGGATTCAACACATCCAAATTAACTTACAACAAAATTTTCATAATTTTTTGAGCTAAAATAAATTAAATATGCTTAAAATACAATTAAAATTAAATTTATTTAAAGTATTTAAATTAATTAATTAAAAATCAATTAATCAGATTTTTAAATCGAACGGTAGAAATCGCGTGCACTGGGCCAAACAATAGACACAGGAATCCCGCGATCACAGTCGTTCTGCATATATTAGATATGATCAGAGGACCGATAATCGATTTGTCGTATAATTTAATTCGATGGAAATGACGTTAGCCGTCTAACGAGAACCAATGATTAATCGCAACATCAGATATTGTGGAATCTTTGTCGCTTAATCTATTAAGATATGACAACGCAGATCAAGTGGTCGATCTAACGCCGTCGGAGGCGATAGGGACTGTCGTCAATCACACGGTTATAAATCGACAGGCCGGTTCAACCCGAACTGAACTAGTTAAAACACAGGTTCGGCCGAACGTGAATCAATTTGGAAGCCAAATTCGACTTAACCACTTAACCAAATCGCTTAATTGAAATTTGGTGACTTGTATAGAGCTAATTTTAGAGAGATTCAAATTTAGATTTTTAAACCTTATTTTGCAAATTATGCACCCAAAGAGGTCAAATTTCCCTTGATCTCATTCTAAGGAATATTCCCATAGGTAGCAAACAATATTTTATTATTTTTGAGGTCTAATTTAGCACCTCTTAATCTCCACCATCCAAAACTCCCATAGGAAAATCTCCACCATTGGGAGATATCCTAGTGCACCATTTAAACCCCTCATTTCTTTATATTAGGGACAGGAATACATTCCATCATCCATTTGAGTGCTGTTGAGAGTCCCCTCAAGTTGCAAACATCTCCTCTTCCTCTCCTTTTACATCTCATATTCAAGCTTGAAATCCTCCATTTAAAGCCTTCCTAAAGACTCAAGATCCTTGGAGCACCAAACCACCCAAGAAGGAAGTCTCAAGTCTTCATCATTCTTCAACCCATTCAAAGATCAATCATCAAATCTCAAGGGTACCCCCTTCTCTTAAGCTTAAATTTCAAATCAAGTCATGTGTGATGACTTAAACTTGATCTAGATCCTCCTATGGAGTAAATCTAAGTCAAGGTTACTCCATATGATGTTTATATACCACCCTTGGTTTAGATTTAAGCATAGATCTAAGACTTCAATATTTGGGTTTTTGATGCATGCTCAAGATGAGTTACTTTGGCATGCACAAATTCAATCTTGTAATTTGTAACTATTGGATGTATTATAATATAATTTGTGAATTTATGATGAAAATAAATTGTTTGTTTAAGAAAGATTTGTGATTGTATGTGCATAAAAATTCTCATTTCAAAGGGTTTTCCTTCCAATTTTAACTCAATTTACTTCACTTAATAATCATTTTTAATACTTGATAATTTCACTTACTTAAATTCATGTATATTGGTATCAAAACATTGAACACCTCATAAACTCAAGAAGTCTCCAAAGCCTTAAAATATTTATCTAAAGTTACAAGAAAATTCTGTATTTTTACTTGGTAAAAAATTGTGCAGTCTTTACAAATTTTTCTCACAATTTTGCATCACTATAATTATTATTTTATCCATAACCAATGTTTAAATTTTGGCATACAAGCTCTCATATATATTAGGAACAACTTTTCTTTAAATAGCAAAAACTCATAATGACTATAAGGCTTCCATTATGTGGTTAAAGTTTCAAGAAAACAAATTTATACTTTAATATTTTTTAATAGTTTCCTGTAGATTTTCTCCCAACTTTACACCAATATATCTTCTAATATGTAACATATATAACGGTTGTATATATTAATACGTAAGTAAGTATTATGATCAATTACTTTGTAGATCTCATAAACTAATAGCATTATCAAGGCTTTCATTTTTGTAATCAAAATTCAGCAAAATTACATATTTTTACTTAGTATAACTTTCATTCCATATAAAGTCCGTTAATGAAATTGATACGTAAACTCTCATATATATTATGAATAATTTTTTTTGAGACATCAGGAGCTAATAATAATTTTAGGTCCTTCATTTACACACTCCAAATTTCAGAAAAAATTACAAATTTTACTTGTCAAAATTCCAAATTTTCTACGATTTTCAAAACACACTATTTCGCATCCTAGACCCATATAAATTGTTATTTTTATAATAAATGCAATATCATATGATTATGTAACAAGTTTGGCATTGAAAGATCCTCTTGATTTGAGTAATAAGGCTTTTAAATGCATGCCCAAACTTGGGAGAAAAACCTAAGTAAAACATTTATAAAAGCTTGTAAATTGAATCCGTATCTTGGCAAATCACATAACATTATGAGATTTTAAGCGATATTAACATGTTGATTATATCCAAAGAGGTGTGTTTAAGCACTCTCCTTCACATCATATAAACTTAAGAAGATTCCATGAACTCTTAATGCCACTTAAGCAAAGAATAAGGCATAAGATCAACTCCAGTCTCATACCTTATTTAGTGGATAAAGATAATTTTAAATAAGTTATTATCTTCCTAAACTCACTGATGTGAACATGCAATGAACTCACACAGCCTCATCAACGTGTGGATAGCTTCACACACATATTAGAAAGATAAGTAAAATGGAGATTACTTAAAGGCTTATTTAAATTATCATATGAAATTATTCTCAATTAATATTTGTATAAATAATATAACTGACTTATAATAATGTTTATTTACTATTTTGTATCATATTAAGTCCATAAAATATCATTTATATGCATTGGAGACTTACATGTGGAGGATAGGCCAAGTTGATTCTATTTAGATCAATTTGAGCTATCCTAACATATGTATCATTACAACATGGAATTATTGTTAATATTGCTATATGAATTCGTATACAAAGTATTTTTATGCCAATTATCATAAAAAGAATGATAATATATTAGCTTTACACCCTAAAGTCCTCTTTACTTAACACCCTAAGCTCAATAATTGACATAAGATTAATAAAAATATGAACTCATGCATTATTTTTGGAACAATATTAATCAAATAAATGCATTTTGAAGCACTCACATCACTAGTTCTAAAATTCTAGAAGTAGAACTTACTTTGAACCTTACTCAAATAATTTGCTAAGATTAGTAAACATCACTAATTTTTCTATGATAAATATATTTTTAATATGTATATATATATATGTATATATATATATGTATATATATATATGTATATATATATGTATATATATATATGTATATATATGTATATATATATGATATTAAACATTAATTTGAGGTATGAATATTAATTTTTAGCAGATTAAAGGAATGATAAATACTGAGTATTGCAAAACAGTCAAGCACGAAGATTTATTTGAAAGTTTTACTTTAAACGCCTACCTTGAGCCTATGTTTATTTGCAAATGCGAGTTATGGCTTTAATACGCATTAGCCACTTACTGATTTGTAAGACTTGATCAAAAAACTTGTGACAAATATCTATGATGAAAGTCTTAGAAGTGAGAATAAAAATGTGACCTAAGCAGGTTGCACTGACTAGTAGCCCATGGAGAATAAAGAGAAATCTAACCTTCAAGAAAGTGATAGAATATCTAGAAAAAAGACTCATCAAAAATATTATGATAAATCAAACTACCGACGGGTAGTTGTAAAGTTTCCTAATATATATTTATGCCAATATCTAGGTTCCTAATGAGGCTTGGGATCCTAGATCTAAAGAAAATGATTTTGTGACAAAGTGGTTATGATGAGATTTTATTTTATTGTTGTGATGACCTATGTTAGGCTGGTAACAACCAATCTAACATCGGGTGATCTTTCCGCAGGATCATATTGCAGTTAAATAAAATAGCAGTTAAACAACATCCAAAGGCATCCAAGTATAAAAAAATAATATTTATTCAATTTAAAGTAAATAATATCCAGAATTTATTACAAAAATGTCATTATACAAAAATGATTATCCCTCGTTAAAAAAATAAAATTAATTTTCCGCGCAACGCCTCTTTTTAACGACTTTAAACAATATCAGCCTCATCCAGCTGTATCTGATCTAGCATTATAAAAATAATGCTTTAGTGCACATTCTAAATACAAAGGATATTAAATATATACTTTAAGCAAAAACGAAATGCAAAAATAATAATAATTGCAAAAAAATATAGTTTATTGCAAATAAAAGATAATCATGTTTCCTGTAAAATAAATATTCTTGTCACATGCTAATTTTCCAAAGGAAAAACAATAATGTATAAAAATTCATATTTATGTTTATGTTTATGATATTATGAAGCAATGTTAGCAGTTCTGACGAGCCAAGCTAAAATCATGAGGCTGGGTTCATAAAAATGCATTTAAGCATAACCTTCACCTGGGCCCTCTTAAAGGCTCCAAATGGCAACAAACATGCATTTAAGCATAACCTTCACCCTTATAGCTCCTGAGGACTAGCCCCGTCCCTAACCTATTTATGCTCCGTTTCGGAACCATTTTTGCAATATTTACAAGATACATAAAAATCATCTTATTTCTCTTACATCATTAGTAGTAAGAATGACACTTTAAATAGCAATACAAAACAGACTCAAAGCGATGCATAAGTAGCAAATAAAAGTAAAAAAAAAAAGCATAAAAATAATATCCAATGTACCTTTGTGTTTGACTTAAGAAGACGAATCACTCATAAACTTGATGTGTCTGCAAAAGTTGTATTTATAATCTCCATCAAACTCTAATGAATAATTAGTATCTCATACGAATACATTCACAACTATGCCTATAGGTTAATCTTATAAGTCATTCCTTATAACTCATTTGATACATTAGTGAATAGGATAAAGACTGATGAATCAAAATGTGACTATAATGATTTCATAGTTCATCATTCGATATGCGTCACAATCTTAAGTAACTTAACGTGTGCCTAATTCATTATGTAGGGATTCCAATTTTCCATGAGATGATAAGTCAACAAAACTGATGTTGAATGTTTAAATAAAAATTATTACATTTACTATTGCCAACAATTTTATTATAAATAACAATTTCACCCATCTTATATTCCATTCTTAATTGGAATCCAACAAGAGCTTGAAGCAAAACTTTTGCAACTTAATTCAGGAATAGAAACATAGAAGATTTATGTAATGACCCTAGGTCATTTATAAGGTAAACATTAAATTCCCGTAATATTCAGATTCGTTAAATCCTCCCGCAAATTTCAATTTCCCGTTAAATCTCCCGCTAAAATAACTTTTCAGTTACAAATATTGATTAAGAAAGTTTTTCAAACTCAAATAATACTGGAATAGAAATTAAGATTTTGTCATTAACCCATACTCAATTTAGTTTAGCATTACTTACCTCATTAAGCCCGGGATCAATTAAGGCAGACGAACCTTTTAAGAAATCATCGGTAATAAAGCCGACCAAAGGTTTCAAATAGAAAGGTTAACGGAACGTTACCTCCCTGCCTGCGAGTGACGCATAAAGGAGCCGACAATTTTGGGAAGGATGCACGTTTCATATGCAAGAGTTGACGAGCCCAGTCCGTGGCTCACGCCGCAAGGAACAGACGTGCGTTACGTGTGTGCGTCCTATTAAATCTCCACAAAACCAACGATCCCTCACAACAAGCTTCTATCTACCCCTCCCTCTCTTCCGTAGAAGTATACCTGAGCCGACGGACTGCAATCAGAGCCGATCGTCTCCCCCTGCGCTCGATTCTCCTTCCGCTCGTGCGCCAAGAGACGGACATCAGGAGCTCGTAGCGCTCGACCTCTGCTTACCGAAATGAAGCTGTGCCGACTTCTCCCGCCTCCATTCTGACGCCGATCGCTCGACCTTCTGCGTCTGTGCGCTCGATTCCGCACTCGTAAGGTAAGAGCTCCTGCCGATTCTCTTAAAAGGATAATGTATATATGTATATATATATATATATAATAATAATGATAATTTAGGATGAAAATTTGGTAACTTGTATAATGAAATTAAGCATTTTTAGATGCTGAATTTAATCATGAAATGTCTAGACTCTACTAATGAACTAAATTATTAGCAAAACATCATGTTCCGACCATTTGAAATAATTAGCATGTACAGGGTTATTCTGGAAACCTAATGATCTATGCTCTAAAAGTCTGCGTCTAAACCTGAATTGAGTTGTACAAAAATATTTATGCTTAGTTTGCCTACACTTTAGAGCTCTTAAGTGAATTCATTGTAATGAGATTTAAACCAATCACTTGATAAACTTACCTTACTATACTTAGGACTAACTGATTTATATTGATCACTTGTTTCTATTTCTATTTGCATGGTTTAATACTTAATTTATATCTCTTATCTACAATAAAAATGCCAATCTTCTTTAATTTATTTGAGTAAGAGATGTATGCATAGATTAACCAAGATAGAGCGTGATAATGAAATGCTACATAAGGCCTTCTATTTATGGGCTTATAAACAACATGACTATGATTAACTTACCCCTAAAATTATATTCACTTCAATGCAAAAATGTTATCTAACAGATATTATTATGAAAGGATATTCTTGACATTGGCATATGAATAGTTTCCATCACATTTTTGCAAGTAAGGTGGTTAGATTCTAACGTAAGTGCTCCAAATTATATTATTTTATTTCAAGAAAGAATGCCTTGTAGTCCTGCACTAGTATTGCTGAGTTTGCTATCTTGCTAATGAAAGTTAAAAGAACTTAGAATCATTGTTGTACATAATTAAGATTCATATCAAGAGGGTTGGGGAGGATATAAGAACAAAAGGTTATGGTAGTATACTGAGTAAATAGAATTCGTTGAAACACAAAATATTACTTTCAAAGTTTAATAGAATTCCAATTATAACTTTTGCAGATACATCAAAATTGTGAGTGAATCGTCTTGAATAAGTCAAACACAAAAGATAATGGATATTATTTTTATACTTCTTACTATCATTTGCTACTTATGCATCGTTTTGAGCCTATTTTGTATTGCTACTTAATACATTATTCTTACTACTAATGATGTAAGAGAAATTGAATGATGTTTATGTATCTTATGAATGTTGCAAGAAGAATTCTGAAATAGAGCATGAATAGGTTAGGAACGGGGCTAGTCCTCGGGAACTATAAGGGTGCTATCTGGAGCCTTTGAGGGAGGCACAAGTGAAGGTTATGCTTAAATGCATGTTTATTGCCATCTGAGGCCCTTAAGGGGGTCCAGGTGAAGGTTTATGCTTAAATGCATATGAACCGAGCATCATGGTTCTGACTTTGCGCATCAGAACTACTATTATTGCTTCATAATATCATAGACATAAACATAATCATAAATTTTTATGCTATTATCGCTTTTCCATTTGAAAACTTGGCATGTGAAAATGATATTTATGTTGCAGGAGACATGTTCATCTTTTATTTGCAATAAACTATATTTTCCCTACAATTGTTATCATTTTTGCCTTCCACTTTGCTTTAAGTATATTTTTAATATCCTTTGTATTTAGAATGTGCACCAAGGCATTAATTTTATAATGCCAGATTAGATACAACTAGAGGAAGCTGATATAGTTTAAAGACATGGCGCAGCAATTTAACGGATTCTAACTGCCCCTTCAAAGGATAATTATTTTTGTATAATGAAAGTTATGTAATAAATTATGGATATTGTTTTACTTTAAATTGAATGAATGTTGTTTCTTATACTTGAATGGCTCTGGATGCATTTAACTGCTATTTTACCTAACTGTCAATATGATCCTGCGGAAAGATGTATCCGATGTTAGATTGGTTGTTATCAATCTAACATGGGTCATCACAGTTTAGGTTATCAATGAAGATGGTAGCTGGCTGACAATAGCATCAACACATAATTTCACAGGAGTTTTACTACAACCTTAACACAATTTGACTATCTTCTATTTTCACACGATCAACCCATATATGAAATTGGCATATTATCTAAATTGAGATTACATCAACCTAGTACAACAAGGTTCTGGCACATTTCTACCACAGGTTTTGATTTCATAATTTAAAATGAATAACACGTATTTACCTAAAACAGTAACTAAAATGAGTAAAATAAAGAAGATCTCAATTATGCTGGACTGCTCCCTATCTTTACCAATGATATCAGATTCTATATAAAATCAATAACTATAGACACATAATCATGACTGGATTTTGACCCAATTGTTAACTAGGTAATTTAACAAAGATTTTAATATTTTTAAGTTTCTCACAAAATTCTTATTCTTATCAATTGTATATATATTGATTTGAAGTATTACTAACTTACCCTTAAGATTCTATCTTATAACAAGAGAGTCGACACAATGAAGGATTCGTACCTTATTACTCTCGATCGAATGCACAGAAGGGTCGGCACAGAGGATCGAGTGGTCGAGCAGAGAATGATCGGGCGCAAGGAGAAGCGATTGTGTGCGCTGAGACGTCGACCGCACTTCTGTCAGCTTTTGTCGCTGACTACAAGGATCGAGTCGTTGTCGCCTGATGCAAGGTGAGCTCCCGTCGGCTGCTGCACAGTCGACTTCCGCATGGGAGAGAGTTGAACGGGGGGGTTCGACCGACTAAGGGGAGAGAAGGCTCGTTCGAGTGGTGAGAGTCGTTCGGTCCCTTTTCGATTAAATAGTGTGTGTGTATGTAATGCACGCCCATTTTAACAGCTAATGCTCGTATGTTACAGGAATCAAAAATTGAAAAAGCTTATTTGCCGACGATTTCAATATGGATTGCCAGTTCTTGCTTTAAATGAGTATCTTTTACTTAATTTGGCTTAATGACAAATATTAATTCCTATTTCAGCATTGAGTTTGAAAACTTTCTAAATCGAGAATTATAACGGATTTTAGCGAGTTTAACTGAAAACTGAAATTCGCTGATAGTAAATGGAAATTCAAAATTTGCGAGCAACTAACGTCTTTTATAAATGACCTAAGGTCATTACGATTGCTTTTGATAATTGCTCATTTTCAGTTGAATAAGCAATGCAAAATGTGAAATTGTAAAAAATATTGAATGTATTAATAAAATTCATTCATTTGATGCAAATTTACTTAGATTTAACTTTGTTTATTTATACCTTATATAAGATGTTAGAATGTAATTTTTAATGAACATTTTATGTACTCCTGTTTGATTGTCAAATTGATACTTTTACAAAATTTGAGAACTACTAGGAGAAGAATCACTTTGGGTTCAAGCACCAGAACTTGAGGTTAAAACATGAAATGGAGAACAAATGTTTTTAAAATTTTCTTTTAGTTTAATATGTATTAATGAGGCAAAATATGCAATGTAATAAATACTTTATGTGAATGATGATTTTATTTGATAAATAAATGTATCTTTTAATAATGTTATAAAATTTTGAGATTATTACTTAAATTTCTTGAACTAGATCCCCGGGTCGTCACATAGACCATCATGCATACGTCTATAATTTGGGTATAAATTCCTAGCGTGGTAGCTGGTGGGTGAAAAAGACCACTTGCAGCAGTGCGATGTCTTAATAAAATATCAATTTTTTCTTCTTCCAAAAAGGCTTGTATGTCTTAGTTTATGACCAATCAACATTCATCTTCTGTATTTGTACCAAGGGATAGTGTAGCTGATAGAGTTCTAAGAACTTTCTTAAGAGTTCAACCTCCAAAATTTGGTAGGATAACTTTACCTTAGAAATCTGAGGACTGGTTAGAATGGGTTGAAGAGTTGAAGTGCATACAGTATTCAAAAGATCAGAAACTCATATTAGCCTTGTATCTTTTCTTTGAACCAACGGAGCATTGGTGGAAATCAATCTTAGCAACAACATTTCTGGGAAAGCAAGAGAATATATTAAATAGATGAAATTTGTGAAAGTATTTTTGCATAACTTTGTACCACCTTTTGTTAGATAAGTCATGAGGTAGGAGTTTTTTAATATGAAACAAGGAGGTTGAGCATATTGAGCACAAAAAAGAATGTAACGGTTAACCCATTTTGTACGTGAGATGATAGCTCCAAATAACATGAGATGTTATTAGTTGTTTTTGGCAAGGTTAAGAGTATAAAGAGAATTAGTAGCTCTTAAAATTATAGAATTTGAAGACTTGGTGAAGTGAACTAAGTTATTAAAAAATTAGGAGAGGCTTACAGTAGCTCAAGAAGTGAAGAGATGGATCATAAATCAAACTTATAAGTTTCCAAAAAGGATCGAGCCAGCTTACCAATCTAGAACAAGATTATTCAATGCTCAAGGAAAAGCCAACATAAGGAAATAACTGCCCATTAAGGTAGAGAACATTTAAAAGAAATTTACTTACAAATAGTAGTTATCGATGTGGACGTGCGGGTCATATAGTTAAAGATTGTGCTATCAGATTCTCCAATGTTGGCCAGAATGCGCCAATATTCCAACAAATAAGAATAGTGGAAAGAGGTCATTGGTGCAACAAATTTACCAAAGCAAGTGAATGCTTACCTCAACATGCAGTAAGGAGGCCAACACAAGCCAAAATTTTCAAGCTATCCCTGTAGAAGCTATGGACTCACCAGATATTGTTTTGGATACCATTAATATACAACAAAATCCTTGCATAATTTTATTTGATTTGATGCCAATAATTCATTTGTTTTTTTGCTTCCTATGTTGCTTTATTAAGTTTTATAAAAGAATTATTGAATCATTTGATAGTGGCTTTATCTTCTGGGGATAGCTTAGGAGTGGCTACCCAACGGGTTTGCAATTTAAAGATTAGTGGTAAACTAATAGATACAACCCTTATTGTACTACCAATTGTAACATTTAATATAGTCATGAGATGAATTGGAAGAGTAAGCATACTACGATTATAGATTGCTTTAAGAAGAAAGTTCATATTGGACTGAGGAAGAAAAATATTTATTTTATAGGCTATCAAATTTTAATTTCTTAAATTTTATCTCTACAAGCTTTTAAATGATTAAAAAAGAAAACTTAGCATTTTTTGCTGTTACAATAGGAGTTTGTGAATCTAGTAAGAAGTTAATATATACCCCTATAGTTTTTGAGATCCAAAAATTTTTCATGAAAATCTTCCAGATTTGCTACTAGAGCGTGAAATTGAATTTACTATTGATTTGATGTATGGAATCCTCCTGATTACCAAAACACCATATCAAATGGCCCCTAGAGAATTCCAAAAGCTTAAAGAGAAATTAGAAGAGTTATCCAGTCTTGAATTTATTCGTTCTATTTCTCCCCCTGGGGTGCACTGAAACTGTTTGTTAAAAAAGATTGTTCAATGCGTATGCATAAAAGAAATCAATAAAGTTACAATAAAAGAGCAAATATCATTTTCCAAGAATAGACAATATATTTGATCAGTTGGAAGGAGCTATGGTTTTTTCAAAGATTGATTAGTAGTTTGAATATCACCAATTATAAATTAAAAAAGATCATGTGCCTATTTTTGCTTTTCGCAATCGTTAGGATAATTTTGAGTTTTTAGTTATACCATTTGGTTTGACAAATGTGCCATCAATTTTCACGAGCATAATGCGCAGCATCTTAAAAGCCTATCTAAATAGATGTGTTATAGTAAATCATTGATGACATTCTTATATACTCAAAGAGAAAGGAAGAACCATTTTGAAAATTCTTAAAAATAATCAATTAAATGTTACGTATTCGAAGTGTGAGTTACAGTTAAAACTCAATTTCCTTTTTAGGCCATGTTGTCGAAAAAAATTGAATTTCTATTGATCCAAATAAGATTAGTGTTGTTCAAAACTAGTCACAACTAACATCCGTAACTGAGATCCAAAGTTCCTTGAATTAGTCGATTATTGCAGAAAATTTGTAAAAGATTTCTCTCACATAGCAAAAGAATGTTCCATTTATTTGGTGTTCTAAGTGCGAGTTAGCTTTCCCGACAATTAAAATATTATTTGACTTTAACACTTACGTAATACTTCTAGTCAAAGAAAATGATTATCAACTTTTCAGCAATGCTTCTTCGTGTGATTTGGGTTGCTGCTAATGCAGGATGAGTATGTCATAGCTTATGCTTTTAGACAATTAAGAGTATAGGAGAAAAATTATCTAGTTCATAATTTAGAATTAGCAACAATCAAATTTGCACTTAAGATTTGAATACCTCATTTATATGGAGCAAAATATGAATCTTTATTTATCATCAAAGCCTAAAATACATTTTCGCTAAAAAAGAAATAAACTTGAAGCAAAGGCGGTGGCTTGAGTTTAAAAGAGATTATGATATAAAAGTTCAATATCACCCTAGAAAACCAAAATGTGGTGGCTAACACCTTGAGCAAAAAAGCTTCTAGTGGAATCTATCGCTAACATCAATTAATGTTCTAGAACTTGAAATGAGAAGATTGTAATTGAAAATTGTTTCTCAAGGAGTGAACAAAGTTAATCTAAAGTAGCTAATATCAGAGGTTTTTTGTCAAAGCAGATTAAGCACGCACAAAATAGGAAGCATAATATGAATCATTGATAGCTTTGGTGCACAAAGGATCTTGTGGTGAGTTTCAAATAGAGGCACATAGAATTATTTATCAGCGTAATAGACTTTGGGTACCAAATAATCATGTTCTCAAAGAAACAATTCTTACTTGAAGTT
Organism: Gastrodia elata; assembly: GCA_016760335.1. Lineage (NCBI taxonomy): Eukaryota > Viridiplantae > Streptophyta > Magnoliopsida > Asparagales > Orchidaceae > Gastrodia > Gastrodia elata. The sequence continues at coordinate 459,343 of JACERR010000025.1, forward strand.
CATGATACCAAACACACTATTTTAGTGGGCATGAATTGAAGAGAAACATGAAAACGTTTGTTCCAAGATGTGAAACTTGTAATTTTGTTAAAGCAGAGTATCAAAAGACTTGATGTCTATTACAACCTCTCTCTATTCCCGAATGGAAGTGGGATGATATTTCAATTGATTTCATAATCGAGTTTCATCATTTAAGAATGGGAATGATTCAAATTGGGTAGTCGTTGATCGACTTACATATTTTGCACATTTCATTCCTATCAAGAAGTCGAAACAAGTTGAAAGACTAGCCAAAATATATATCAAAGAAATAATAAAATAGCATGGTGTACTGAAATCAATTGTGTTAGATTGTGATACAGATTTACTTCTAAGTTCTAGCTAATAGTCCAAACAGATTTAGGATCTAATTTGAGTTTAATGACAATTTTTCTTTCACAAATGAATGGACAAACATAAGAAGTAAAGCAGATCTTAGAAGATTTGCTTTGCCTTTATGCGTTTGATTTTGGAAAAAGCTATTAAGAACATTTTCGATTAATAAAAATTTGCTTACAGCAATAGTTATCTGAGCTATATTGGTACAACACCTAATGAGACTATGGTAGGAAATGACTACCAATTGCATGGTCTGAGATTGGAGATAATAATTATTGGGTTCTAAGTTGGTTATTGCTACAAAGAAAATCAAGCTAACTCAAAGTCAATCATTTGAAAAACTTTAATCTGAAGCATCAACCAGTGAGATTGAGGTTGAAGAATATGTATATGAGAAAGTAAATCATTTGAAAGGAATCAGTCAATTTGGACTATCAGGAAAGCTTAATCTAAGGTATATTGATCCATTCGAAGTTCTGACACAAGTTTTAAAAATAGCTTATAGATTAAAACTTCTAATTCATATGAGCACGTTCATCTGTATTTTCCAAATATGTAATTTGAAGAATATGATTTATAATTTTGACGAAACTTCAGTTAATATATATTTCTATTCAAATATTAACTTGAGAACATACGATGCGTAACTAACAAAAACTAGACACGATATTACAGCATATAATAGCATACGTATGGACAAACAGAAGGACGATTATAGAAAAAAAAAATTTGAATTTAAACGGAAGAATAAAAAGAAACGGAGACAGCATTACCTGAAGTTTAGCCATATCTTTGCTTGAAGCCACTCCCCTGCCAAGAACTTTTCCTGCCAACTCAACCTATAAAACATGCTACAATATGAATGCATAAACGTAAAAATCATAGAGGTACACAAATTAGACTATTCTGTAAAAGCTTGAAAAGGATGTAAGTTACCTGGAAACAATACTCTCTAGAGTTTGTGGAAGTTAGAGGCACTTCTTGAAAAACCAGGTGTTTCCTTTCCAAACACTAAAGATAAGTCACTAGACTGTAATAAAACTAAAGCACCAATGAAAAATAAGAAAAAAATGAATTGTCTCTTACAATATCTTTTATACCAGATAAGACAGATGACAATCTTTCTAAGTTATCTGACTGCCCCAGCTGTCCAATCGAACTAGAACTAGAAACGAGATCATTCTTGGATGGCTTGTCCAGATCAGGGTCAGTGTAGTCCTCTAAAAATCCATTTTCACACTCCAGAGAAATATTCTCAGTTTTGGCAACCTCCATATTTGGAGAAATAAATGACAGGTACCCACCTAATCAAATTAATGTAAGTGAATGAAACACTAAGAAGCCTATATTATCTGAGAACTTTATAAAACAATAAATTAAACAATTGATACAAGATTCAACAGATGATGGGCAAGTATAGCTGAACACATAGTAACAGTGTTGAGGTGCTCGATTTTGTAAGCTTACTAGCCAAATTACGCAAAGCATTCTCCGCAGCTTGCAGTTGAGCCTCTTTTCTTGTTCTCCCCATTCCAATTCCAATCTTTTCAGTGCTGAATAAAACCTATCAAAAGACTGATGAGCGACTCATAGTAAATCCCAAAAAGGAACACTGCAGCCAACAAATGATTTTTCCCCTAAAAGAGTAATCTTTTTACTATTAGTAGAAATTTCATACACCCATTTATGTTAACTGTTCAGTTAGGTGAGCATATACCTTTGAAATAAGAAAAAACATTCAACAAAATAACGGGCACTGATACTTTATATAACAGTCAGAAGCATACAAACATTATATAGCAAATTTAGGAGTCAATAATGCAAACCTCGATAGTAAAATGCAAATCTTTGCCATTTCCCGAAATAGACCGAAACTCAACCTATACAATGGCAATTCCAAATAACCAAAAAACAAGTTAATTTATGATTAAGAACCCGCAGCATCTAAAAAGTGGACAACAGAAAATCAAAATACCTTAGAATCACACCTCCGACCGATTTCCTGCAATACTGATACAAGCAAAAAAGATGGAAGTAGTGGAGGAGGCTCCACCCTATTGGCTGATGCTCGATTCATTGACCCATCTTCATCAAAATTCATCAAATTAGAACAGCTAATGACAATAAAAAACATTCCCTTATCCAAAAATAAGCAATAGAATTAAAAAATCATTAATATATACAAAATTACAGAAGAACAGTCGATGGGAATCCACTATATACCCAACACAAATGCCACAACTTTTTTGAGAAATTCTTGGAGAAAATTAGAACGACATATTCTCTAAATTTCTTGTTTAAAGTCAATTTTTCCTTGCATGAATTCCCTCATATAAGGATCGCCTTTTAGACAATGAGATCTCCAATCACACGTTAATATTTACAACCACCAAGAGAATCACTATATAAAAAATCATGCTAAACACACATAACAAAAACTTATTTCATTCATGCACCCCCATCACTTTGAGAAATATTAACACCACAATTAATAGAGGTGTCAAAGTCATAGCATCTTCCTCAACATTTTAGTTTGGAAGAAAATATTTCAGAAGTCATCAAGTGGTCACTATGGCAATGAGTGCTCAACTAGGGGTCTTCACTTGAGAATAGAAAGAGAACAAGAGCACCTTGAATTCATCAAATTCAAGGAGATATATGGGGATGTAAGTAAAGAAGAGATAGACCATGCTCCAAACATCATGTGTTATATCATTGCCACCATCAACGCTAAAGATGAATGGAAGCTAATCTCAATTTTTAAACACCTTCAAACTTGTAGAAAAGTTATGCAAACGAATTTTTGATAAAAGGAGCTATATGAACATAATTTCTAAATCTACATTTGACAAAATAAGTTTTAATATAGAACCACACTCTTAGCCATACAAGGAAATTTGGATAAATAAAACCACAACTTCTATCTCAAAGGTATTTAGTATCCATTTGACTATCTTCATACTCAAGGTTTAGAGTATGATGTCATATTTTACAATGGAAGTTGTTCATTTTAATTTAAGATCACCCTATATATACAATCACACGGTGGAACACCAAGGAAAAAAAATATTATGCCTTTTTCTTTAATGAAGAGAGGGTAGTTCAAAAACCTTCTAGGCCAAAGGATCCAAAGGCTGCCCCTCAAAAAAATCAGCAAATTTATGAAGTTAAGAAACATTTGCACATCCTTAGTAAGCATGTTTTCGAGAGAGAATAAAATAAGAAGAAATCATTTATAGATTAGTACCCTTTGAAGTAAATTCACAAAATATTGAGAAAAAAGAATTAGCCAAAAATGTAAAATCCATTATATAAGACTTCTTAGAGATATGCCAAAAAGAATTATTATATAAGTTACCATAATTAGAGATATTCAATATACCATTGAGTTAGTCCCTAGATCATCATTACCTAATATTTCAACATATAGAATGAACCCAAGTGAACATGCTTAGTTTAAACGACAAGTAAATTATTTGAAAAGGTGTTTTTAGAGATAATATAAATCATTGTGGCATACCTACTCTTTAGACTCCGACAAAAAATTAACATTAGAGAATGAGTGTTAATAATCAAGTAATCAAAAAAATCATTGTAAAATATAAGTTCCCAATTTCTACATCAAATAATATGCTATATGTGATGACAAGAACCATGATATTCTCTAATATGCGGATATCATCAAATAAGGATATGAAAGAAAGGGAATATGAAAAAATATTTAAAATTAAGAGTTGATTAGATGAGTGAATTATGAATGTTCACACTTTAAAATATTAATTTATTTAAATGATATGTTAATTTATAAAGTTAGTTCTTGAATGAGTCTAGTGACTACTGAATAATGCTCAATTTAATCTATTGACAATTAAAATACCCCACATATTCCTCAAACTCTTTTTATAAGTCCAAATTAGTCCCAATTTAACTTATCCATCAATTTTTTTATAAAAAAGTTAAATTAACGATTTTAGTAATTAGTTAAAATATATATTAAAAATTTTGACATTAAAATTTAAAAATATAGTGGTAACTCATTGGGGAAGTAGTGCTTAGGTCGATAGCTGGAAACAACATTTGGTTGACAAATAGTCCTTTCCCGCCTTTCCCATTGCACAATCTATTGTTGTCGTCTCCCTCATGAAAAGCTCCAGAGAGGGAAATCTCCATATGTCAGAATTTATCATTGTTAATGTATTCGTTGAAAAACCAAATGCTTCAAGACCGAAACTTGCCGGAAATAGTCGATCTAATAATGTTCAATGATGTTAGTGGCTGCTTCGTGGCATCGTGGTCTCGTTTAAGCACTTTAGCCTCCACATTGACCAACTGGTGGGAGCAAATTCAAATGTTAAACCGCCAGGGAGTCGCTGGCTAGTTGGTTCAAGCATTGATGTATCTCTGGGAATGCTCGGAGCTTTTTGTTAATGCAATGGAAAACTTTCATCCATATGCTCAATAAGAGACATTGACATCTCAAGTGAAGAAACATGAGGCTGGTTGGCATGACGTCGACCCCCTTAGTTATGCCTAAACTTCGACGAAAGCCTTGACACCGACGTTGGATGTCGTGGCGTCTCTCCATTTGCTGCTCTGTTCTTGTCCGGAAATCGTCAATGGATCTCGCCATCCCTGCTGCAGCTAATCGTGCGGAGAACGAGACAAGCTGAACCTTTTGTAGTAAAGGGAGAGTTATTGTGCTTTTTTCTAAGAAAACACAATCCCCAATTTATTTTTTTATCAAAAGGATTTTATATTTTAACTAATTAACAAAATACCCCTAAACCCCTCATTAATTTTATTTTTCCATCTAAAATGGATAAAAAAATTAAATTGAGACTAATTTGGACTTTTAAAAAGAGTTGAAGTACTATTTTAGGCATTTTAATAGTCGATGAACTAAATTATGCATTTCTCAATAGTTGAGGACCAATTCAGGAAATAACTCAACATATAAAATGATTAGAGAAAAACATTTGGTGCACCTTAAAAAGACATTTATGATTTTAAAATCATAAAAACTATGCATGAACCTCAAAATTATAGCTTCATAGCCCATTTGAAATATTCTTAAATTTGTTATCTCGCAGATCTAATCGTAAATACCAACACGACCAAAGTGATACGAGTGACCCACACTTAACACAATCCACGATGTTGAACTTTCTATGGATTAGTTACCTTTATAAAAAATTTATCCAAGAAGCACAATTAAGACACTAATCATAAATTATTTATAAAAGAAAAAGTTTAATTGAACAAAAGATGCAAAAAGAGCATTTAGAGAAAGGCAAACTCACTAAAATATCAATATTAAAATTATCTAATTTTAATAAGTATTTGAGATTACCAGTGATGCATTGGACTTAGGTATGAGAGAAATTCACAGTCAATATGACCACCCAATATCATATTTTAACAAAAAATTAAATGAAGCCAAACATAGTGCAGTACACAATTTCTTATCTATTAGAGACACTATATATTATCAAGGAAATCTGTAGTATATTTGGATCATCAAGCATTGTGGCACTTTAATTCATAAAAAAATAGGATATCATCACACAAAGAGGGTAGAATTTTTACAAAAAAATACTTAAATTGTTAAACATTGTGTTGACTAAAATAATATGTCATAGTAGTGTCTTTATTATTGCTCACTATGTTGATTAATTTAATAGGATTTGATCATATTACATTGAGTACATTTAAACAGAGTATCTAAATGAGACGTAATTCTAGCAAATGGTTAAATTTGCATACATTTCATCTAGCAACATGAATCCATTTGATATTTACATGTTGTCAACCAAAAATAACATTGATCAAATAAAGTTACCCAATGAGCCCACACATAATGAAATAAGATTAGTATTATCACACAACAAATGCAAGATTTACATGAAGATAATCAAGAAAAAGAAATTAACATATAATCGGTATAACTTTATGTGAATTTAAATAAATAATACATAGAAGCTAGGTTAGTCTTTCACAAACACTATGAATTCCCCTCTTTCCACCTCTTCCATATGAACTAACAATCAACTCTTTATTAGTCATGATAATGCAATTAATGGTGAATTTCAGAAATACTTCTTCATTTAGAGAGAGGTAAGATATTGATAACTCATGAATTACTTTACAGAATGGTTAATGAATTTGCATGAATTCTCTCAATGACTATCAATTATTAAATTTATTGAAGCCAGGAAAACCTCATGGGAATTGCAACTATGAAAGCCACAAACATTATTCAAACTAATGCTTAGAAATATTATGACAGTTTAAATTTTTATTTTTTTATTTTATTCTTTAGTTATTTTATATTTATAGATGATGTTTGGAGAAAAGTACTTTTTCGATTTCAACTGTTAAGTGACATCATGTATTAGTAGTTAGTTATAGCCATTATATTAAAACACCTGGAATACCATCTGCAACCATTAGATCTGATAACAACACTGACTAACAACCATAATTGCTAGAGCAAGCAATACATGGATCCCCAGCTACAAAAATTAGATTTAAGCACAAATTCATAGCTACAATCTTCATATTACATCCCACGAATCACTAACAACAATCGTCCCAACTTTTCTTCAAAATTAATAGATTCAATATTCAAGTATTTATAATTCTATAAATAAGGCTCCAAATTTCCATTAAAACATTTATTTTGAAATACAAAAACAACTCTCAAACTTGATGTTCTGGTAAATGTGACCCCGGGTGTGGAGCATAGATGACAAACTTCCAAAAAAATCTTTTCACATGTTCCAACATGAAGAGTATATTAAAATTGTTCAACATTTATCATTTATCATTTAACATGTTCTCCTAAATTCCTTTCTCATTGTTTTCTCAGTTAATATATTGTTAGCAAATGTTACAATTTGGATAATCACTTGAATGCTAATACCTAACAGTGGAGAATCTAAATCATCTTAACTTTCTTGCAAACAACTTCACAAGTTCTAAATGTCAAAAACTTGTTTCCAAAAAATAAAGTATCACTAATATTTAAAAAATCAAAATTGGATTTCAATTTAAGAATAATTGGAATAGTTGTCTTGAATCTTCCTTTCTTAAATTATTCATGCAAGTTCATTTAGCGTTTGTATAAACTAAATCATATCAATAGATAGAGGTGTGTGCATTCAGTCAATTTAATAGCAAACCAAACCAAATAATGAAAAACTATTTATTTCAGTTCTAAAATTAAGAAAATAAACTGACAAAATAAGCATAAAACACTAAATTAAACCATATTTAAGTCTTTTCTGTTTTGATTAAATTGATATTTTAAAACCAAGAAAAAATCTAATTTGGTTTAGTCTTAGTTTGATAAATTTGACTTAATATGTAAATTTGGTTTACTAAATAATAGTGTAACAGGATGTTTAAAATTTTGAATATTTAGATGATTTGGTTATCCAAAAGTAGAAAACACCAAAAATTATAGAACCAAAATAGCCTAAATATTTATTCAAAAACCAAATCAACACTTTACTAACCGAATTGGCCAGATATGATTATTCGGTTTTAACAAATAATGCACACTCCTGTCCATAGAAATCATACCAAGAGAATAAAGCCAACGTATCATCTAGTTTGTCCAACACTAAAAATAATTTAGTAGCAAAGATAATTTAAGCTAGCAATGTTGAAAATAATGTAGGTATAAATTTAATCTAAATTAACAATAAGAATATTAATAATAATTATTTAAATAGTAAACTTAGAAAATAATTATTTACATATAGCTAATTAAGATTATAATTAATTAAAATATAAAATATGAAGTGCAAGTTTGATCGTAATAGAAGCCATAATCTTGAAGACAAAACTATTAAGGATCATGTAATCAAGAAGAGCAAGGGTATTCAAAATAATGGTGAAATAGAACGTGATGTAATTGATAAGATCCAAGCTAGTTGGATGAATGGAGGGTCGCTTCTAAAGTGTTGGGCGATTGAAAAATCCCCCTTAAACTTAAAAGAAAAATTCATCAAATAACTATACAATCAACTCTATAATATGAGGCTGTATGTTAGCTAATAAAGAAGAAACTTACCAAAAAAATGAGTATTTATAGATTATGATGCAAGGTGGATGAATGGGTATATTTTAAAGAATAGAGTTTATTTGTAGAAATGTTGGAATAGCCCCAATAATGAATAAGATTAGAAAATATTATCATAAATGGTTTGGGCATATTAAGCATAGATCGTTTGATGCCCCTATTAGAAAAATAAGTATATAAAATTTTCTCACATTAAAAGAGCAAGAGGAAGATGAAACCATTAGAAATGATCTCTAATTAAAACTTAAAAAAGTGGCTTCTTTATGATCATGCAAAATGGAAATAAAAACTATGTATCCAACCCCACCTGGTGGGACAAAGGCATTTTTAATGTTGTTGATGTAGGATATTCCTAATGATACTGAGACTCGCTTTTGTGCTTTATGATTAGGCCTTAACTTACTTAAATTTTATAATTTATTTCTCCTAAGAATTTAATCAACTCCACCTGGTAGGACTAAGGCTTTGTTATTGTTGTTGATGTAGGATATTCCTAATGATATTGAGACTCGCTTTTGTTCTTTATGATTACACCTTAACTTACTCAAACTTTCTAATTTATTTCTCCTATAAATTTAAATATAGTTTTTGATACAATTAAAAATTCTCTCTTCAAATGGCACAATTAGACTTAGAAAAAAAATGTTGATGTGTTTAGTGTGTCCATTGAACAATCGGCATAGAAAGAAAAAAAAAAGTAGTCCGTGCTATATGTGTGCTATAATCAAAACGTGTAGTGTGAATGATTCACAATTTTAATTTGATGTAAGCAAAATGATATATTATAATATTGGTCTAATCATTATTTAAATTTGTTTATAGTTAAAATCTATATCCAAAAAAGTTCACAAACAATCAAACTTGATATGTTCAAAACCATAGGCATCCATGGTGTGAGGGCAGACTTGAGGATTTGCAGGATGTGGAACACAAGTCAATGTAAATGGAAGAGATCCAAAAGGGGAGGATGCAATGCCAAAGTCAGCGCAAGGGTTGAGGGAAATAACATGAACAAGTGTATTCAAAGTGTGGTCGATGGCCCAAATAAGTTCAATGTAAATAGTCGTTTTATTTCATTTTATTATTTTAGAATGAGTGTCACAAGTTTTAATTTTGATAAGTTAATTTTGTCAAACATTATATTTAATATTCTGAGTGCAGGGCAAATAATATTTAGCACTTATCTAATGATTACTATTTAGCATGAAAATAATGAACAATTCTAGATCTTATTTCTATTTTTGATGATGCTTATTAGCATTACAATTTCCTATTTTATAATGAACAATTACTCATATTATTAGCATGTTTTTAAAATAGTGCGCTATGCTAGAGAGTATTATGAGTGGTATGAATTTGTCAATGCTCTTCACAATGATGAGTTACACCTGCTGTATAAGAACTTAGAATCAAACAAACCAAAAAGAAAACTAAAAACAATTTCAACTTTTAAATATGAACATTATCCAGAGAATTACAATGGACACAACAACAACAATAAAAACACCAAGCCTTAATCCCACTTGGATGGGGTCGACTACATGAATCCGTTGTTTCCATTGTGCACAATCATATAGAATTCCCTGCCTAAGTTCCAAATAGAGGAATTCCTTTCTAATGGTTTCTTCTCGGGTCTTTTTTGGTCTTTCTCTTCCTATTTTAATGAGCAAAATTTATAACTCAATTTTTCTAAAAACGGCATCAAACAGTCAAAGATTAATATATCCAAACCATCTAAAACAGCATTCTCTAATCTTATTAGCTATTGAACCGTTACACGCTTGTTACAAATAAGATCATTTCTCACTCTATCCTTACAAGTATATCCAATCATCTGCCGAAGCATTTTCATCTTTGTAACACTTTATCGCTAAGTTTCTTGTTTGTTGGCCAACATGTGGAAAGATCCTTCAAAATCTATAAAACATTAACGCCAAGAAAAAGAATGGAATAACATGTGCCATATCAAGTCAGTTGCCCAACAAAAAAGAAAATAACAATGACTTTTAATCCTCAATTACATTCATGAAAGAACATAGAAGCATCATAAAAAAATGATAAATAAACTAAATGCTGCATTTTTAGGGTCAATGGCACATTCTAGTCAGAAAATGAGCATTTGAAAGTTGAAATGAAACGAAGAAGTAGCACAAACTAGACACCATAATAACAAAAATCACGTGCCAGTGTTAACAAGAAAACCTGATGGCATGCATTGGGTTGACTGTGCTTGACGTTGAGTTGGCTCTGCAGCAGAATATGCCTACAAAAATACCGAACCAAATTTCTTTTAGTTACTTAAGAAATGTCTATAAAAAGCCTAAAATTGAAATGTTCATACATTTATAATCAAAATGTTTTCTGTTTAATACTGTTCAGCTGTAGTATAAGTAAAAACTTATACCAATAAAAATGAATAAACAATATTGACTTCAATGGCAATTTTACTGTGCTCATCATTATGTAAATAAGCACAATTTATAAGATTTGGGGAAGCAAATTTTTTATCTTCTATATTTCTTGTTTCAATTGAATTTTACAGCTCATGTAACCTGAATCTTTAAAAGTAAACATTTAATTTTGGTTAAAAATTTCAAATTTAAGAGAATTTAAAACCAGCATAAAGAGCTATGCGAACAAAATTAAACCTAGAGTAATCTTAGAATAAAATACTTAATAAGATAGCCTATAAAACCTGCTATTTATTTATCGAATAATAAATTCTTATGACACTAAATATACATATATTAAACACTATAATTAAAGCATATTACATTTAGTCATACTCTGATCTCCTCCATAATTTGTAGATTAAAATAGTATCACAGCTAGTCTTGGTAGAAATGTTTAACAAACATATATTTGTACGAATTTAGTTTAAATCTAAATTAAAATAAATATTAGAAGACCTAAGAACCATACTTATAAAAAGCTCATCCTACAATTTCAATCCAATTTTAAAATAGCCACATCAAGGGACTAAAAAAGGCATTTGCAACAGTGTGGGACTAAAATGAACAATACTAACAAGTGAAAGGGCCATTTTAGCTATTAACTCAAGAATAATAAAATGGCATAGCCAAAATAGGTCGAGCAAGAACGAAAGATGCTTATAGCATGAACTACAGCATCAACAAAAATTAAAGATACATTCAAAAGGATGATTTACTAATCAGCAACAAATGTGGAAGTGCTGAACATTTACTGATATACTAATAAGAAGAAAATTAAATTTAATATGAAGTACGAAGAAAAAGAGGGGAACCAAAATTCACATTAATAGAATTTGTACAAAAGAAAGTATCTAAATAGATTTATATACCATAACACAAACAGAATGGAAAATGAAGATTCATGGAGCCTAATCCAGATATACGACTGGCATGTAAAGTAAGGAGAAAGAAGAGCATTATGAGATGACATTAAAATTAGAATGAAAGAATAATAAACTATAGCTATTAAAGGCAGTATATATATATGGAACAAGAAAGAAAATGGGCTTCTTATAACAAAACAATAAAAAAAACTCTGCAAACAAATTAAACAGCGTAATTTTGATAATGAATAACAAACATTTTACAATAAGCAATAGTAAAATGAAAAAAGATCATATGATGATGATCATACTGTCCCAAGGAACTTGTGCTTAGCTTCAGAACCATTCATGCCATCAGTGCTAGGGAGATCTCTATTGCAGTTTACCACCGAACTAGTATCCTGATAGTTCTAGATGGTCAAACAATAAACAAGCAGACAGAAAACAAATAAATTAAACATAAGAAAAATGAACATACCTCTGACATCAAGTAATCACCAACATCTGGAGCACAAGGTAAGTCGGGTATTTCATTTTCAAAGCACAATTCAAAAACTCTTCTTATTAAGATCTCATCAAACTCTCTGTCAAGAATGCCATATTACATTATGTTGTAGAAGTATTTGCTAATAATATCATATAAATGTGATTATATAACTTCAATAGAAACTTTTAGTACTAAAAACAATAAAAATACAATAATTATTAATTCACCTACTTGAAGAAACCACCACGTACATTGCAAGCAACATTTCTTGCAACACAGAGAACAGGAACAGTGTTAGCCATCTATAAGATGAAGGAACACACTAACTTAGCCATGGCAAACAATAGTATAAATAGCCAATGTGAATAACAAAATGGAATATTAAACACCTCTGCCTGAGGGGCATAATATGGAGTAAATGCAGGAACAACATGCACTCGAGGCTGGTCACGTTCATCCCAAACCTGCAATCGGTCATCAATAACCATTGCCATTTTGGGATGACAAATAGCATCTCTAAAAACATATTGAAGCGACTTCCTTGAACCTACAGCATGTCAAGCATTTAGCTTATTAAGCCAATTAGCTGAAGCATTGATCCAATAAATCAACATTGTACATAAATTTGAACTGTGATGATAACTATACTCCAATTCAAGAATTTATAAGGACTTAAATACCTCAAAAGAAACAAAAACAATAACAACAACACCAACACTAAGCCTCAATCCGACTAGATGGGGTTCGCTACATGAATCCTCTGTTTTCATTGTGCACAATCAAATAGAAGCCCTTTTGTAAGTTCCAAATAATTAAAAATACTTTCTAACGGTTTCTTACCGTGTCTTTTAACTAAAAATACTTTCTAAGCCATTTTTTTAAAAAAATGCAAAAAATTATTTGGATGGACCTTATTATGCAATACAGATTTTAACAAAAAATATTTATTGAAATTCATAACTAAATAAAAAGACATCATATATTATTTAAAAAAGGATGCACAAAAAATATTATTCTTCATTATATGATACATAAGAAATATGTAACTCAAATCTCTATTTATATTGCAAAAATCATATACTCAAGTTTTCTAACGGTTTACGCTTAATATGATACAACAATCTAAAATGACATTATCTAATCTTATCTATTGGAGCCACTGCAACAATGCTATGAATAAACTCATTTTTTATTCTATCCTTTCATAAACACCCGCTAATCCACCTTAGCATTCTCATCTCTGTAACACATTTTATCGAGAAGTTTCTTCTTTATTAACAAACATTCAACCCCATATAATATAGTCGATTGTGTAGCTGCTCTATAATATTTTTTCTTTACTTTGAATGGGATTTCCAATCGCACGACACTCTAGAAAAGCTCCATTTCATCCAACCAACTTGGATCCAATTCATCACATTGCATCTATTTCACCATTATTTTAAATAAATTATATTAAATAATTGGCCCTAAATATCTCAAAAGAAACATACCAAAAAATACAATCTAGAAGAAAACTATAAAATGTAGAAACAAAAATATGGTAAGAAGATATTTGAAATTAATTAGAGTTTTTATCAAGTAAATGTAGTCAGCAAACTTTGTTTTGCTTCAAAATTTGCTTTGGTTGGTGAAAATATAACGATCCAAGAGCATCTAGAAAAAAAAGTAATATGTCAATTTGAAAGATAAAATAATAAGCATCAAGAAGAAAACAGAAAACCTTAAAGATAATTTTTTCCCTATACAAACAATAATATGATATCTACATATAATTCATCTTTTAAAGATAAATTCTTGCCAGATTTTACGCATACTATTCGATCCAAGAGCTGGTTTGAATTAATCAGATGATATTCTGGATCAAGAAGTCTCCAAATCTCTAAAGCATAGTCTCTTTCGGCCATTGTGCAGACATAAACTTCAAAACGCTTGCGCCCTTTAGCAGTTAAATAACTCCTCAAATCCTCCCAAGCAGGTCGTAACCTCACAAACACACTAGTGTCACGTATCTGTAAAAAAGCAATGCAAGAAAAATATTATCTTTCTCACACTTGTATAATTAAAAGTGGCTGAAAATTTTTACTGAGTTGAAGCGGGTATATATCAACAAGCTTTTCCTAAAAAATGTTCTGCCCCTTTTATGATGTCATTGCTACAAAAACAAGAGAAACTGTAAAATCTATAGATGATGCATAGAAAATACAAACTAGACGTGTGTGGTTAGCCATTACAAGCCTACGGTTAATTTGTATCACATTATGATTTTTATATTAAAAAGGGGCTGATATATGGTCCTTCCTATGTTAACTTACAGTTGCAAAATTATCAACAACTACTTGGTTTAGCTTTACAGTAATTTTAAGAACAGTCCCTCAACTATCTTAAATTAGTCAATTTTTCTTGGACTAATATAATGCCATTTTAGTCCCCAACTATCTTATGCAATCCCAATTAGATTCCAACGTAGGACTAAATTAGAGATTAATTCAACTAGTGGAGTACTAAATCATCATAAAAGCTTGAGACCAAATTATTTATATTGAAATATTTGATGGTCTATTTTAACAAATCTCCCATTCTTTTTTTTAGCTTCAGCAATCTGGTTTAGACTTTCAAATGCAATCCTACTCTAATTTAGCAAGAGTTTATACTCATTTGGCACTCAAGCTCTCTCACATTAATAAACCAAGCAACCAACTTTTAGCCCTTATTGACAATGCACCTATGCTAAGATCCTCATTAACCAACAGCTTCAAAAACTTTTAAATGAGCATATGTTAACAAAACTTTCAAAGCACATGGCTGGTGCGGCAGAACAAGCCACACTATTCAAAAGATCATCAATTTGCATATTTTTAGCTTCAAATCTTAACTGGACCAAAAAAAAGTGAGAAAATAAGAAATTTAGGCTTTCTAACATTATAGAAACTTTATTTTCTATATCAAATTAACTGCATATGTAACTGTAATTACAAGCCAAAATAAGGGCCGAGAGATAATTGCATAAACAAAAAGCATACATAAAATCCTTTTAATGAAAATGAATGGTAAAAATTTAATTTGAACCATGGAGAAGAAAATCATGAACTTGCGTCATCACAAAGAATGCAGC
Source organism: Gastrodia elata (assembly GCA_016760335.1). Taxonomy (NCBI): domain Eukaryota; kingdom Viridiplantae; phylum Streptophyta; class Magnoliopsida; order Asparagales; family Orchidaceae; genus Gastrodia; species Gastrodia elata. Next base: position 474,725 of record JACERR010000025.1, read on the forward strand.
AAACAAGAAAGCTAAGATATATGCACAAGGATCAAGTATGCACTATAAAATGCAAACCACTTAGGTGGGATTAACGTTTCAAAGGCCCCGGGAAATATGTAATTTGATATGAATTAATTTAGCAATGATTAAATTACAATTGAATATGCTTATTCAAACTACAATGATGGTCACCCCCACTTAAAAATGGTTATGGTAACTAAGAGAATGTGAGAGAATTGTGCTGGAAAGATGGAAAATCAAGCACAAGCTCACCTAACCTAAACCCTATCTATATTTGCAAAACAATATTTCAAGGGAAAAAAACCTTAAAGTCTTCCAAGAAATTCTAAAAATAAATATTAATGCTGTTGAACACCTTAGTAGAACGTAAGATCAAGAGATGCACATAACGAAGTGCTTTGCAATCCTTAGAAAAATACAAAATTATATACTATTGTGTTCTAATTTTTTCTAGTTTAACATATTCAAAAGCATTTTTGAGATACTACCCTAGATATCTGTTAAATCTAAGATGTATAGTAATTTGAGTTAATAAAAATAACAATTTTTATTAGGATTTGTATGCTTTGATATGTGTTTGCTGCTTTTCAGGACAAAAGGAGCTGAAATCAAGTTTGCAGTGGAAATTAGAAAATCTGGAAGAAACACACTACGGCGCCACATAGCGCTGTAGAAAAAAATTAATTCGAAAGGCAAGCACTATCGCGCGCCATAGCGGATACCAGATCGAAAGTCAGACGCTGCTGCACGCTGTAGCGAACCCATGACCAAAAGTCTGGCGCTACCGCGCGCTGTAGTGGATACCAGATCGAAAATATGGCGCTATCGCGCGCTACATCGAATCAGATGTTACCAGGCACCTTACACTTATGCAAATATTCTAAAGTGTCACGCTACCGTGCGCTGCAACGGTCTCAAGACCAAAAGTCCTGCGCTACCGCGAGCCGTAGCGGCATCAAATTCGGAAGTTCCACGCTACCACACGCTGCAGCGGTCTCAAGGACGAAAGTCATGCGCTACCGCGCACTGCAGCGACATCAAATTCGAAAGTGGCATGCTTCCGCGCGCTGCAGCGGTCTCAAATTTGAAAGTCTCGCGATATCGCGTGCCGTAGCGCCCTCAAAATCGAAAGTTTGACGCTACCGCGCGCCGTAGCACCTGCCGTAAAAATTCTCAGAAATAGGAAATCAAATCAGCATTGGGAAAAGAAGGGAAATTAATTCCTCCTCTTCCCACAGCAGCAAATGAATCTATTACATTAAATTCACCTCTTTCTTAAGAGAATAAAAGAATAACCAATAATGGCAATTTAATTTCCAAGGAGATGAAAATGTGGTTGCACTTATGCTAAGAAGACTTCCATGATTTATCAAAGCAGGGATTCAAGACTAAGATATGATTCTTGTAATGACCCAATATCTTTATCTGCAAATTAAGTCAAATTCCCTCCTCATAAATTGAGTTCCGGGGAATTTCGATTTAGGGCAAACAAGAATACTAATAGATAGAAATAATTTTTAGATCAAAGTGCCCTAGTTTAAGAGAATTCGGATAACAGAAACTCTCGCTTTATTTTATCTGAATTATTTAAATCCAATAAAATGATAAAATTAAATACATGCCGAATTCATCAATTTCATGGTTATGTTAAGTATATTATTTAAAAACTGCTTAAAAAACTTCATCAAATTCTGAGTGTCGGTTTGATCTCAATTAATTTTCGAAGTTTAAAAACTTCAGAAATTAATTAAAAATAAAATATTACTTTGAATCAAAAACTTTCGGCGTGAGGGTGTTTGTTATATCATAACACGCCTCGGAGTCAAGTTTTGTTATGTTTGGACGCCAAACGGCAAAAAAATACGAAAATTTTAAATTTAAGTAATTTTTAAGAATTTCCGTCCCCCCCCCATTCGGTAAGGAATCCTTCCGCCTCTCGTGGAAGGTTTCGCGCCAAAAGCCATGCGCACCTTGCGTGCATTCAATTTTGGCGCATGGAATTCCCCCTGCGTCTATTTAACCCCCCTCCAGCCCCACACTTCCTCTCCCCACACTGCAGCTCCCACTCCCACAGCAAGCTCCTCTCAGCCCTCAGCCAACCACCTTCCTGCCAACCTCCAGCCTCCAGTGCCTCCCCTCCCTCTCCACAGCAGCAGTCAGCCCCCCTCCCACAGGAGCAGCCGACCACCCAACAGCCAACTCCCTCCTGCCGCAGCCCTCCCTCAGCCAGCCAGCAATCGTTCGGCCTCCCTCCATTTTTCGGCAACTCTAAACCAAGGTATAAGGTGAATGAAATTAAGGAAGAAATTGAGGAGAGTTTAGATATTTCTGTTGTCTTCATTATCTTTTGAATATAATAAATTATGATAGTTTTAATATCTCAAATGTGTCATTCACATTATTATTGTGTTCATTAAGTAATAATAGATAATAGTAAAAATATTATAAAAATGACTATTATTTCTAATTTTATCAATTTCAATTTAGTCATTTCTATTGTCTTTTTCTTATAATAACTATTATTGTTATCACAATAATAGTTATTATTGTTATCACAATAACTTAAAAATCAAATTTCAATAAAAAATAAAAAAGTAAAAGAAGAACAAAATAGAAAAGAATATAATATTTATTCCTACGAATATTGGCTAAATGCTAATTTAAAATATTAAAATTAAATATAGATCTAAAATTCGAACTATCAAACTTTGGATTATAAAAAACAAAGGTACTCAGTACATGACAAATATTACTTTTTGCACTTTACTGTTGCTTAGCTTCGATTTTAGCCAAATTCATATTGAAGCTTGGTTGGTTGTTTGAAACCAACATAACATGGTTGTTACTTGAAAATAACATCATTAACATTCTGGATTATTACTAAAAAATGATATCAGTAACATTCAGAGTTGTTACTGGAAAATGACATTATTAACATTCGGAGTTAATTACTAGGAAATGACATCAGTAACATTTGTGGTGGATTACTGAAAAAACGACATCAGTAACCTACATTTTGTGATAATACTTTTCGCAAGAAATTGATTATTTATTTTGCTCTATTGCCTTACTTTTCCTGCATTTTATTACATCCATATTTTCGCTAATCGCATCCTTTAAAATGTAATATTATTGTTTACTGCAGTACTTGGAGTATTCTCTAATTATTGGGAATTCCAATCCCGGTATTGTTTTCTGTACAATATCAGGTGAGGTGCTTCTGGAAGAATACGCGCAAGAACCCTAATTCTTAAATTTTCAATCTTGCTGATAGATCCACGACGCTGTTTTGCTTATCTTTTATTTTATTTTATATATCTTTTTTTTTCTTTTGTACGAGGAGTACGATGAAGGATCATATAATCTGCAATCTTAAAAAAAATGAGAATATTTGTTTGTCTTTACATGTGTATCCATTCTCTCTCAAATTACTCAATAGGATCCTGCGGTATGTGAACACATGAATGATAGGACAATTCTCGCTGAGCCGGCATCGGGGCATCACAGTTCTAGTTTTTCATACTCAAGGTCTATTGGTAAGACAAAAGAGGAGAAGGCTGCACTTGAGAAGAAAGAGCAAGCATAAAAGGACGGAGAAAGAGAAGAGATCCAAGATAGAGGAAAAGACAGGCGAACGCGACAACAGTTCCCTAGTATCGTACCCTATCTCATACCTTTGATTTTTCTCTATAAAAGCCATGCAAAGGCTTTCATCTTATAGTGATTTTGCTATTGTTTACTTTTTATTGGCAGCCTAAACCCTCTTTGGGGAGGGTTAGGCATATGCATGTAATGAATGAATGTGTTTGCACTCTTCGATTACTAATGAATATCTTTTTGATCATTTCTTTTTGATTAAATGATGTGAATAATGGATTGGATAAATTATTTTTGTCATGAAGATATTTTTTAAGTAAATGAATGTTTTAAAACAAGAAATACCATTGAGCTCTTTGATCTCTTAAAACTAGGGCTATTCATGTTGAGCATCTTCGTCGCGAATGTCCGTAACAACATTCGCTATGTAAAAATGATTAATGCAAATCCTTAGATTTAAGCTGATCAATAGAGCATAGAATAATTAGTAATCTTCAAGCTCCACTGCTCGCCTTCAGCTTATGCAAGAAATTTATGCACAACAGCCTAGAGCCTTGTGCAAGCTTTGTGAGCATCGTAGAATAACTCCTTTGCTAAGCTGAGAAGTTGATGTGTGTGAGCCGAGAGCCACCGATTGAGCTCCATAGCTCATCCTAGGCTTATGCTAGGATTTAGATGCATTGCGTGCTATGGGTGATATGACATAACCCACCTAGCCTAATGGCTCATTTCCTTAGCTGAACCTAAAATCGATGCATGTGAGCCATCGGTGGAATCAAGTCCATGTGATGCATAACTAAAATTATAGATTTCATAAGACTTAAGTATTGAACTCAATCAATATTGATCACATGAGGGTCTACGTGACGAAATTAAACCTTCTTGTGTTCATCTCTGAGCACTAGCGAGAGTTAGTACATTTGGGGGACACCCTAGAGAAGATTACGTTTCTTGATTGTAATTAAACCATCCAATTTATTTGACACTAAATTGATGAAGAAGAGTACTTATATGAACCCTTGCGAATTGCATGCTAAAACCCAACTCTTAATATTTTCTTTAAAAGTAGTTTCTAATCCAAAAAACTCTGATTTGCTAAATTATAACTAAACCATCAACCAACTTAATCATCATTCAAACATTAGTAACCTAAGTAAACTTTAGTAACGAAACAACACCGTTCCCAAGAGATGATAAATCTTGGGATCTCATCATCCCAATATTACTTCAGACCACGTGCACTTGCATGTAAGCGCAGACGTACATTTTTAGTCTATCAAGCTTTTGGCACTGTTGCCGGGGAACGGTTTTAACTGCTTCGTATTAAAGATAACTTGATAGTAACTAGTGATTTGAAATTTTTGCTGAATATATTTTCTTATTTTTGTAATTATATTTCAAATAACTTCTGTGTATTTATAATTTTATTTCTTTTCTTTAAATTTTGTTATTATTGATATCATTCACTAAAAACCGCCATTTATTAGTTAAAATTTGGGTTGTATACGAAGAAGAGATTATTCGGACTACCTTTTCAACCCTTAAATTGAGATGACCTACTTGAGAGCTCGGAGAGAACAGCAATTTAGAACAACTCAAAACGAAATGAAAAACCTAGGAGAAAATCAGATAGAAGTGTTAGGAGAACAAAGGGGTAGAGCCTTGAGAGATTATGTACTGCCCACTGTAAGGTGATACCTCACCCGATAATTAGACCTAATGTAGAGGCATATAACTTTGAAATAAAACCATCCACCCTACATATGATCCAAAATAGCCAATTTAGCGAACTAGCCACTGAAGATCCCAACTCACACATATCCAACTTTTTGGAGATTTGATATACTATTAGATTTAATGGCGTTAGTGATGACGCCATTAGATTAAGGTTATTCCCATTTTTTCTAAGAGACCGAGCTAAGAGCTGGCTGAGTTCCCTACCTAGTGATTCTATTCGCACTTGGGATGATTTGGCTAGAAAATTTTTAGCCAAATATTTCCCACCTGCTAAGACAGTCAGGTTAAGGATTGAGGTAACCAATTATTGTCAGCAGGACGGGGAGACCTTGTATGATAGTTGGGAGCGTTTCAAGGAGTGCCTAAGGCGATGTTCTCATCATAGGTTTCCTCAGTTTATGCAAGTGCAAACATTCTATAACGGACTGAATGCTCCCACTAGGACCCTTATTGATGCAGCTACGGGGGGTTCTCTAAGTAGCAAAACTCAGGAGGAGGCATACGAACTCTTAGAAGAAATGACTAATAATGCGTATGGATGGCCTATTGAAAAGCTGAATTCCAAAGGGAAGACAATCGATAATCAAAACCAAATAAACCAAATTTCAGCTCTACAACAAGAAATCGCACTTTTGAATCAAAAATTAGAAAAAATGAACGTTAGTGAACTACAAAACAATCATAGGTATGATGGGGAGTTAAGAGATGTAAACTTAAATAGAAATGAAAATAATACTCTCAACAGGGATAAAGAACACATGGAACAAGCATTAAATGAATTCAAGGTGTCAACTATGGATTTCATGAATAAAACAGATGCAACACTTAATAGACACGAAAACACCCTATTAAGATAGAAAAATACTGTAAAAAGAATCGAACAACAATTAAAAGATATTATTAACCAACTCAAAAAACCTGTTTTAGTGGGAGCTATAAGTGGGCATGAAAAGGAACAAGGGAACACGATAACCCTTAGGAATGGGAAGATAACAACACCCCCAACTCCTGCAAAAATTGTAACTAGTTCAAACAATAGATGAGCGCAGGAGGAGGAAGAATAAAATGAAAAGCAACCCATAAAAGAAAAAATTAAATCAATTAAACCCCTTGCACAAGTAGTGCAACCCCAGATCAGTCAGCCCTTACCTTTCCCCCAACGCATAGCTAGGAAAAAATGGTAGTGCAATTCCAGAAGTTCCTATAAACTTTCAAAATGCTGCATATAAACATACCATTTGCTAAAGCACTCAAACAAATGCCAAGTTATGCTAAATCATGAAAGACATCCTCTCCAAAAAGAGGAAAATAAACGAAAAGAAAACTGTAACTTTGACTAAAGAGTGTAGTGCAATTTTGCAACAGAAAATTCCAATGAAAAAAAAAGATCCAAGAAGCTTCACAATACCCTGCACATTGGAAACCGCACTTTTCCGAAGGCTCTATATGACTTAGGAGCTTCAATAAATCTTATGCCGTATTACATCTTTAGAGAGTTAGAAATTGACAGCTTAAAGCCTACCTCGGTTCTTTTACAGCTAGCTGACCGATCCGTGAAAACTCCTTTGGGAATCCTTGATGATATTTTGGTAAAAGTTGATAAGCTTATCTTCCAAGCTAATTTCATTATCTAGGACATGGAAGAAAAAAATCAAGAGGTTCCTATAATCCTAGAAAAATATTTTTTAGCTACTAAAAAAACAATGCTAGATGTAGATAAAGGTGAATTAAGTATGTGTTGTGAGGGGGAGGAAATTAAGTTCAATATCAAGGATAGCATGAACCACCCACGTGAAAGCAATGAGAGTTGTTGGAGAGCAGATTTAATTGAAAACTTGAAAATGATTGGGGATGTTGTGGAAGAAGAATTTAATAATGATGATAGTAAAGACTACGAAATAGAGGGAGAAATTGAAGAACTGATTAAAGAGAAAAAAAAGATTTTACCCTCAATTGGAACCACCAAATTTGGAGCTGAAACCTCTCCCAAGCCATCTCAAATACATTTATTTAGGTGCAGAAAAATTCCCTCCTGTCATAATTTATGCTTTGCTAAATTCTGATCAAGAAGCCAAATTACATGAAGTTCTGAATAATCATAAAAAGCAACTGGATTGAGCATATCTAATATTAAGGGGATTAGTCAGGTGGTGTGCATGCATAGGATTTTAATGGAAGATAACTTTAAAAGAACCATAGAACCTCAAAGATGCTTAAATCCTAATATCAAAGAAGTCGTGCACAAGGATATCATTAAACTTCTTGATTCGGGAATAATTTTTCCCATATGTGATAGCCCATGAGTGAGTCCAATTCATTTGTCCCTAAGAAAAGTGAGATAATTATTGTGTTGAATGATAACAATAAGCTCATTCCTACTAGAAAGGTGATTGGGTGGAGAGTCTATATTTATTATAGAAAGCTAAATAAAGCCACTCGTAAGGACCATTACCCTCTACCATTTATTGATCAAATGCTTGATAGACTAGCTAGAAAGCCCTACTATTGTTTTTTGGATGGGTATTCCGGGCACAATCAAATTTTGATAACTCTGGAAGACCAAGAAAAAAATTACCTTCACTTGTCCCTACGGAACATTTGCTTTCCGACGCATGCCATTCAGACTATGCAATGCTTCTGCTATCTTCCAACGTTGCATGATGGCAACATTTTTTGATATGGTAGAAGACTTCTTGAAAATATTCATGTATGACTTTTTAATAATGGGATTCTCCTTCGAAAATTACTTAATAAATTTGGAATGGATCCTTAAAAGATGTGAGAAAACTAATTTAATCCTAAATTGGGAGAAATGTCATTTTATGGTTAAACAAGAAATTGTGTTAGGACACCTAATATTTGGAAGGGGGATAGAAGTAGATAAGGCAAAAATTGATGTTATTGAAAAGCTGCCTCCTCCCTCAAATGTAAAGGGGATACACAATTTTCTTGGACATGCTGGGTTTTTTAGAAGATTCATCAAGGATTTTTCAAAAATTAGCCTTCCCCTTTGTAAGCTTTTAGGAAAAGATGTGGAATTTGTCTTTAACAATGATTGCACAAACAGTTTCAACACAATTAAAACCGCTCTCAATTCCGCTCCAATAATCTCAACTCCAAATTGGGAGCACCCCTTTGAGATTATGTGTAATGCAAGTGATTCAGCGATAGGGGCTGTGATGGGACAAAGAAAAGAGATAATTTTCACTCAATTTACTATACTAGCAAGATTCTCAATGATGCCCAAAAAAATTATACCACAACTGAAAAGGAGCTTTTAGCAATCATTTTTGCGTTCGACAAATTTCGTTCTTACTTGATTGGCTGAAAAACTATAGTCTATTCTGTTCATGCAGCCACTAAGTACCTGTTGCAAAAGAAGGATGCCAAGCCTCAACTGATAAGATGGATATTACTTCTACAAAAGTTTGATTTAGAAATTAGAGACAAAAATGGGAGCGACAATGTAGTGGCGAATCATTTATCTAGACTAACTCATCTTAAGATGAATGAAGCTGATGAAATTGGTGAAAATTTTCCAGACGAGCAGCTTTATGCCATTGCTTCTTCTAAATATGCAAATTTTCTTGTAGGAGAGGTATCATACCAAAGGAGTTCTCTTATCAACAAAAGAAAAAATCCATGTCAGAGATATAAAACATTATTTTTGGTATGACCCTATCCTTTATAAATGTTGCCCCGATCAGTTGATGCGTAAATGTGTTCCGAAATCTGAAGTCGGCAAAATCATTTTTCATTGTCACATATGACCTTATGGTGGGCATCATGGCATTGAGCAAACTGCAGTTAAGGTTCTTCAATCTGGATTCTTTTAACCTAATATATTTAAAAATGCTGCAAATTATGTTAGAAGTTGTGATAAATGCCAAAGAACAGGAAATATTGGTAGAAGAGATGAGTTGCCATTAAATGGAATCTTTGAAGTTGAACTCTTCGATATTTGGGGAAGAGATTTTATGAGGCATTTCCTAATGTCTAAATCGAACAGCCACATACTGGTGACGATTGAATATGTGTCAAAATGGGTGGAGGCAATTGCCTGCGTCAACAATGATTCTAAAACTGTCAAATTTCTCAAGGAAAATGTGTTGTCTAGATTGGCACCCCTTGAGTTCTGATAAGTGACGGTGGGAAACATTTTTGTAACAAGCATCTTGAAAGTTTACTAAAGAACTATGAGGTAAGACATAAAGTGGGGATTGTATATCATCCCCAAGCAAGCAGTCAAGTTGAGGTGTCAAACAGAGAGCTAAAACAGATTCTTAAAAAAATTGTAAGCCAAAATAGAAAAGATTGGACCTCAAAATTACACGATTCTCTGTGGGCTTACAGAACCACTTTCAAAACTCCGTTAGAGATGTCTCCCTACAAGCTTCTGTATGGAAAATCTTGCCACTTACCGGTTGAACTTGAACATCGGGCCTTTTGGGCTATTAAAAAATTGAATTTCGATTTGAAGCAAGCAGGTGAGCGAGGGCGATGCAACTAAGTAAACTTGATGAAATTAGGCTTAATGCATATGAAAGTGCTAGAATCTACAAGGACAAAACAAAAAAATGGCACAACAAGTTGGTTAAACCGAAAAACTTTGAACCGGGGATGAAAGTCCTTTTATTTAACTCCAAGCTGAAATTGTTCCCAGGAAAGCTGAAATCAATGTGATCCAGCAGCCCTTTTACCATAGCAAAAATCCATCCTCATGGAGCAATTGAAATTACATCAAAAGAAGGATCATTTAAAGTTAATGGACACCTAAAACCTTATTTTGTGAAAGAAAACTTTCAAGAAAAAGAAGAATGGAGATTACAAGACGTTCCTATGGAAGAAATCACATAGAAGAGGTCATTACTGTCAGGCTGACGACGTTAAATCAGGCGCTGCATGGGAGGCAACCCATGAATAGACAGATTGTCATTTTCTTTTTATTGTTTTTTCAGTTTTATCAGATTTTTTTTTTTTGATATATCTTAGTAAAAATCATTTCCACCCTAACTTGTGCTGTTGAATTTTTAACTCTGTTTTCAAATAATTTTCTAAAATAATTTATTGAGCACAATTATCAGCAATGGTATATGCGAAAATTTTCCGAAACCTGAGTTACTTAACAAAATGTGAAACTTTGAAATTTAATGATTCTAAAATATTTATGCTGAGTAAGATTACTCTCTGATCATTATCAATACCCTAAAATCAAAAATTTATGATGCTGAAATCTAAGTGTGGGGGTGGAGAATTAAGGAACTTGATTAAGAGAAACAAGAAATATTGAAATCAAGAATGTGCTAAGTTTTTGTATGACTTACTGAACGCAATGAATGATTGAAAGGGATGAAGAAAAATATCTCTCATTTGGAATGAATGCAAAAAGAAAATAAGGGGATGAAGAAAAATCTCTCTCAAAATAATTAAGAAATTTTTAAAAATTAGGATGAAAAAAAATATCTCTCCTGAAAAGTAACATTCATTGATGTTCATAATAAGAAGCACATATAGTACCATGAAAATTCTAAAGTACTTAATCTTGTTTCTTCTCAACCAAGAAAGCCTAGAAATCTCTCCATAAAACTTTGGGTTTAACATCATACATCAAGGAGGGAAAACAGAATAGTGAAGAGAGTGGAAAATACTGGGCTAAATATGTTTAAGAATTTATGTTTCACTGATCACTATGTTAAGTAAAATTCTAAGAGAAGAAAATTTCACAGTCATCATTATTTTAGTGCAAACTAAAGAATTCAAAAAATTCATTTTAAATGCTTACTCGAGGACGAGCAAGAAGCTAAGTATGGAGCGTGATAAATCTAAAATTTATAGTAATTTTAGTTAATAAAAATAACAATTTTCATTAGGCTTTGTATGCTTTGATATGCATTTGTTGCTTTTCAGGACAAAAAGAGCTGAAATCGAGTTTGTAGTGGAAATTAGAAAATCTGGAAGAAACACGCTACGGAGCGCCACAGCGCAATGTGGCAGAAATTAATTCGAAAGGCAAGCGCTATCGTGCGCCATAGCAGATACCAGATCGAAAGTCAGACGCAGCCGCGCACTGTAGCGGACCCATGACCGAAAGTCTGGCGCTACCACGAGCTGTAGCGGATACCAGATCGAAATTATGGCGCTATCGTACACTACAACGAATCAGATGTTACTCGACGCCTTACACTTATGCAAATATTTGAAAGTGCCATGCTACCACGCACTGCAGTAGTCTCGACCAAAAGTCCTGCGCTATCGTGCACCGCAAAGGCATCAAATTTGAAAGTGCCATCCTACTGTGCACTGCAACGATCTCAAGACCGAAAGTCCTGCAGTATCGCGCGTTGCAACGGCATCAAAATCAAAAGTGCCACGTTGTCGCGCGCTACAGCGGTCTCAAATTCGTAAGTCTTGCGCTGCCGCGCGTCGTAGCGCCCTCAAGACCGAAAGTTTAACGCTACCGTGGGCCGTAGCGCCCGCCGTATAAATTCTCAAAAATGGGAATTCAAATCAGCATTGGAAAAAGAAGGGAATTTAATTCCTCCTCTTCCCAAAGCAGCAAATGAATCTATTACATTAAATTCTCCTCTTTCTCAAGAGAATAAAAGATAATCAATAAAGGCAATTTAATTTTCTAGGAGATGAAAAGGTGGTTGCACTTATGATGAGGAGATTTCCAAGTTTATAAAAGGAGGGATTCAGGACTAAGAGAGGGTTCCAATTTTTCATATTCAAGGTCTAATAGAGATAGAAGTTGTTGTAAGACAAAAGAGGAGAGAGTTCCCACAGCCCAAGGAAGAAGAAAGTTGCACCTAAGAAGAAAGAGCAAGCACAGAAGGGCAGAGAAAGAGAAGAGATCCAAGATAGAGGAAGAGACAGGCGAATGCGACAACAATTCCCTAATATCATACCCTATCTCATACCTTTAATTTTTCTCTGTAAAAGCCATGCAAAGGCTTTCATCTTCTAGTAATTTTTCTATTGATTATTTTTTAATAGCAGCCTAAGCCCTCCTTAAGGAGGGTTGAGCATACGCATGTAATGATTCAAAGAATGAAAGTGTTTGTACTCTTTTTGATCATTTCTTTTTGATTAAATGATGTGAATAATGGATTGGATGAATTATTTTTGTCATGAAGATATTTTTAAGCAAATGAATGTTTTAAAACAAGGAATACCATTGAGCTCTTTGATCTCTTAGAACTAAGAATGTGCATGTTGAGCATCTTCGCCGCGAATGTCTGTAACAACATTCGTTGTGCGAAAATGATCAATGTTAACCCTTAGATTTAAGCTGATCAATAGAGCATGGAATAATTAGTAATCTTTGAGTTCCACTGCTCACCTTCAGCTTATGCAAGGAATTTATGCACAACAGCCTAGAGCCTTGTGACAAGCTTTATGAGCGTCATAGCATAACTCATTTGCTAAGCTGAGAAGTTGATGCGTGTGAACCGAGAGCCACCGGTTGAGCTCCATAGATCATCTAGGTTTATGCGAGAATTTAGACGCATTGTGTGCTATGGGTGATGTGACATAACCTACCTAACCCAATGGCTCATCTCCTTAGTTGAACCTAGAATCGATGCATGTGAACCATCAGTGGAATCAAGTTCATGTGATGCATAACTAAAATTATAGATTTTATAACTTAGACGTAAGTATTGAACTCAATCAATATTGATCACATGAGGGTCTACATGCCTTCTTGTGTTCATCTCTGAGCACTAGGTGAGACTTAGTACATTTGGGGGACACCCTAGAGAATATTATGATTCTTGATTATAATTAAATCATCTAATTTATTTGACACTAAATTGATGAAGAAGAGTACTTACATGAGTCCTTAAGAATTGCATGATAAACCCAACTTTCCCTATTTTCCTTAAAAGTAGTTTCTAATCCAAGAAACTCTGATTTGCTAAATTATAACATAACCATCAATCAACTTAATCATCATTCAAACATTAGTAAACTCAAGTAAACTTTAGTAACGAAACAATATCGTTCCCAGAAGATGATAAATCTCGAAATCGCACCATCCCAATATTAATTCAGACCACGTGCACTTGCGTGTAAACGCAGACGTACATTTTCAGTCTGTTAATATCCTTGAGGCAAAGCGAGGCAATGTTCCGAAGACAAGAGTTTGTCAAGCCTTTTAGGTAAAGGCAGCCTAGGTGACAAGGGAGTAGTTTTATAAATGCAATAGCATCATTACATAGCTTAAATTTTAAAAACAAAAAAATTACCAAATTTTAAAAATTATAAATACAACAACAAAAAAGCCTTAGTCCCACTAGGTAGGGGTCAGCAAAATGAATCCTTTACTTCTTCTATGTACAATCATATAGCCCCTTCCAAAATTTCAAATAGAAAAAATCCTTTCTAATAGTTTTTTCCACTGCCTTTCTTAGTATTCCTCTTCCTCTATTAATATGAGCAAATTCATATACTCATTTTCTGTTACGACATCAGTTTATACTTTATATGCCCAAACAATTAAAGATGGCATTCTCTAATCTTATCCACTTTGGGGCCACTCCAACTTGCAATACATGAACTCATTTCTCATTATATATTTCAACTATACCCACTAATCCGCCTTAGCATCATCATTTTTATAACACATATTATAATAAGTTTCTTCTTTATTGGCCTACATTCAACCCCGTATAGCATATTTGGTCGGTCATATAATTGCTTAAGATTTTTTTTTTTAATTTTGAATGGGATTTTTTGAATGCTCAGCACTCTATAAGTGCTCCTCCATTCCAACAAAAATAAATCCTATCAATTACATAGCTCTCTATTTCACCATTATCTAATTAATTGAACCAATGTATTTGAACCTCTTGCAATTCTTGATCACATGATCATCAATAATTATGTCCTTGAGATTATAACTTCTATTATGATAAAAAACTAGCACTCCATAAATTATATTTTAAATATATTAAAACAAATCTTTAGATTCTGAAGTACTACATAACTCAAGTTTTGGTTTAATTCCATTTCTAGTTTTATCAATTAACATAATATTGTGTAAATAACATACACCTAGGAACCTCCTCTTGAAAATGTTCAATAAGAGCATTCATAATATAGCACAAAAATATGGGATGAGTTCCAAGCCATGAAGTAATCCAATAGTAACAAAAAATCATTATGAGAACCACCTTACAATTGAACATCCTTATTATTCACATATCATTAACAATATAATATATACAACATACAATTCATTTTCTCTCTAGAACTCTTCAAGGTTGTCCTCTTAGTACACTATCATAAGCCTTTTATTTCTCTAAATCTATCCATCAAACCTCTTAGTAGCTGTATAACTTCCATCATAAATCTGCCCAAATTAATTTTGTAAAAAAAAAATCATCTCTTTGCAATTTGTACTCAATAATTCTCTCAAAAATTTAACGTATGACTTATTAACTTAATTTATCTATAATTTGCACACCCTTGAGCATTATCTTTATTCTTATTAATAAGCACAATAATATTTCTTTCCACTCATCTCACATCTTTTTAATTTCAAAAAAATATAAAATAACTTGGTAACCCAAGAAGTTCTTTCCTCATCCAATTATTTTCACACATCAGTAAGAATGTCAGCTGATCACAACTTTCCACTCTTCATCTTTTTTAAAGCATTCCCAATCTCAATTTTAATAATCTTCCAAATGAAAGTACAATTTACATTATTTTTATAATCATTAAACTCACTCATAAATTGTATTAGTGCAATTTACATTAAAAAATCTATTAAAATAATTTATCAATCTACATTAAATATTTACATCTCGAAAAAATGACATTCTCTTTTTATGTAATTTATTAAAGTCAAATTCTTGATTCTCTCTTAATTTTTATAGCTTATATAAGTACCTTTTTTCATCAACAATTTCTAGTTTATCATATAAATCTTCAAATATTATATTCATAGCATCACAAATTGTTATTTTGGATTCACAATAAGTTTGTTATATTTTTTAAAATTCTCATCATACTAACATTTAAATTATTATTCATAACACATCATCTTTGCTTTAATCTTTATTAAAATACTTTATTTTTACCATCAAACATCTTTACTATTAAGTGCTCCCCTTTAATGTACTTCTAGTAATATTGTGAATACAATCAACGCAAGTCAATTCTAATAAAATTGACTTCACCCTCAACATCCCTTTATCCTAATTATAAAACTTCACCCTTTAAATATCTATATTATCCTTTAATATTCCATCTACTTTAAAGGAAATTTTAGATTTAGCATTTCCTACTGTTTATTTTCAAATATAAAATACAATCCTTATAATATAAATATTTTTTCAATTAAGAAAAAATAATTAATCTGAGTTTTAAAAACTTCATTTTTAAAAGTAACAACATATTAACCTTTTCAAAGTATTAGAAGGCGCAGCCTAAATAACATTATGGCAAAAAAACATCTAATTATTTTGTATGTACGGCATGCTTTAAATTAAATACAGAATAATAAAGTTTGGAGT
Organism: Gastrodia elata; assembly: GCA_016760335.1. Taxonomy (NCBI): domain Eukaryota; kingdom Viridiplantae; phylum Streptophyta; class Magnoliopsida; order Asparagales; family Orchidaceae; genus Gastrodia; species Gastrodia elata. Next base: position 490,585 of record JACERR010000025.1, read on the forward strand.
TTAAAACCTACTTCCTTCATTTGTCCATAATGCGGAAAGCAAGGGTTCCCATATTATGAATGAATGTGATAAAGAAGCTAATATGTGATTCTAAATAAAATTTGGTAGTTGAAATGCTAGCACTCTCACTAGAAAGCTTTTTTAGTTAGTTGATATTATGATAAATAAAAAGATTAATATATTATGTCTTCAAGAGACTAAGTGAGTGGGAGAGAAAGCAAAATAAATTATTAATTTATGCTTCAAACTCTTATACTCGAATAATAAATGCCATAGTAATAACGTGGGTATCATTTTAAATAAGATGTTAAATGATAATATAATGAAATTTTAGAAATTGAAAGATAAAATAATATCTTAAAAGCTTATTTAATAGAATAACTGTTAATATTACAAGTGTTTATACCTTCAAATAGAATTTGTTGTGTATTAAAAAAATATTTTGGCATAATAACTTGGATGAGCTTGTTCAAGAAATATCTCAAGAGGAGATATTTCTCATAGGAGGAGATTTAAATGAATATGTTAGGAGAATAGTTAAAAAATTTAATAGTACTCATTGTGATTTTAATTTTGAAGAGATTAATGAATAAGAAAGAATGATTTTAGAGTTTATTTTTATTTATGATCTTATGATTGCTAACATTTACTTTAAGAAACAGAGAACAATATATTATCCCTTATAATAATAAAGCTAAGTTTATTCCAAGTGATTGTTGGCAGCTCAATATTATTTATTTGTTTTAGATTTTAGAATAAGATATAACAAAAATATTTTTAAATCTAAAATATGTCCTAAAAATTAGATGAAAAATATATATATTTAAAAAAAAAGATAATATTATCAATTATAAAAATGGGGCTTCTAAAGCTCAGAAGAATTATTCTCTTAACGAAAAGAGATCATTTATATTCTAAGAACTATAAAATTATTTCAAGTGATTTTTTACTATTAAAAATATAAGATAACAAAAAAAAAAAATCTAAAATACATCTTAAAACTAGATGTTAAAATATAGATGCTTTTGGGAGTGAAGTTTTAAAACATGGACAATGAGATTTTGATGGAGAAGCCAACCTTACGTAGAATTCAATTGCTAGTTGCATTTGCAAAGTAGCAAAGAGTTTACTTCGTAAATCTAAAAAAAAAGTACCCAATAATGAAGATGCATGGTGGTGAAACAATATGTTCAAATTAAAATTAATGATAAAAAAAGTATATTATTAAAATTGTTTAAATGCAAGACTAAGAAGAATTTGAAGAAATATAAATCAACTTATTATCAATCCAAAATAACAATTCATGAGGCTGAGAATGCACCATTTAAGAAATTAGATAAAAAATAAAAAGCTGTCAAGGAAGAGAAACATATTTACAAGCTAGTCAACTTAAAAGATAAAAGAATCAAAAATTTGACTCAAGCAAAATATATCAAAAATGATGATCAAAAAATTCATTTTAGAATGATGATATTCAATTTAGATGGATGAATAATTCTACAAATCTTTTTAATGATCAATACAATTAATATAAGTGAGTAATAATTATAAAAACTATATTAATTATGCTTTCATGAGTGACTATTATAAAAATTATATCAATTACGCTTACGCTTTCAATCAACATGTAAATAAAATTGGGATTTGCAATGCTATAAAGAGAATGAAAAGCATAAAAACAATAAGATCAAATGACAACCCTACAGATGTATGAAAACATTTGGGTGAATTTTTTAGTTTATCAAGTTGTTTAATATTATTTTGAAGATTAAGATATCAAGAGAGTGGAGAAAGAGTATTGCTATATCTATTTAAATGAAAAAAAGGAAAACAAAAAAATATGAGAAGAAACCATTGGAAAATATATTCTCTAAATGGAACTTAGAGATGGGATCCTATCTTATCGTGCACAAAAGAAACGAAGAATTCAAGTAGTCAGTCCCACCTAGTGGGATTAAAGCTTGGTGTTTGTCTCGTCTTTGTAATTTACCTTGAAAATACTACAAAAATGTTAATTATAATTATACATTAAAATTGCATATTTCTACCTCATAAAATTATTTTTTTGCTTTTTTGCTTTTTAGAGGTCTTTGCACACATAGACTTGAAATTTCATATATATATATATATATATATATATATATATATATATATATATATATATATATATATACACACCACACACATATATACAAATATATAGAGTACCTAAATTTTAATATTTATAAAAAGCAATATAACTTTGTCAATCAAAAAAATCTTTTAATTATAAGAAGATATGAGGTGTTATGCACTTTAGAAATGATGAGATGAAAATGCTTTTCTAATTAATATTAAAAATTTTATGCTAAATATGTATATATATATATATACATATATAAATTTAAAAAATTTTATATTACGAAGTAAAATCTCAATTTATAATATTAGAGTTGATAACATGTTTATTCCCTTTAACATTTGAAAACATAATAGGCAATCATAATAATCATTCCTTTTTGTCAATATAAAGGTAGATCAAAAACATCATTTAGCTTGAAACAATGTGATACAGCATGGAAATGAAAATGGGCAAATTCCAATGGTTCTTATTGGACAGTATAATATTGAAAGTGTTTTTATATGAGATGAAAATGGAAAAAAAGAAATAGAATTTAGTTTTTCTAAAAATAATTAAAATTGTGTTACAGAATATGCGAAGATCATTGTGTAAGAAAATGATTTCAGGAGTTGGCGATGCAAAGATTAAATACACCTCAAATTGAGTAAGACCTGTGCTGTTGCAGAATTGAAAGCTATAAGCACAGCAAACTTCTTCTTGCAGCGGAAGCGACGAAGCACGCTCAGAATATTCGAGGACCGGGGTTGCGTTGACGGTTAATAAGCAAACTCAGAAAAATCACAAGCACATAAGAGAGAAAATACAGAGCATACACAAATCATCCAAACACCAAGATATACGTGGAAAACTCAAGAATAGGAAAAACCACGGAGCCACATCACGAAGAAATCCACTATAATAACTTGAAAGTTACAAAGTTACAAGGAGGTTATCACCTCAACACAAATGCTCCACCTCTTACTCTAGAGTGGAGAGGAGAAGAAGCAGCTACCACCTGGAGTATCCCCTCCAACTTGCAAGAGAAACCTTGCACTGCAACTCCTTAGGGTTTTCCTAAGGTTCTTCTCCTCCAGTAGCCTTTGCCTTCAAAACTTATGCCAACTCTTCTTAGGTTTTTACTCAACCTATTGCTTAAGTAGCCAGCTGAAAAACGAGCCCCAAAATATCCAAAATGCCCTCCAAATTTGCTTAGGGCATAACCTGAACCGTGCAGATTTACGTCTGGCACTACAGCGCGCGTTCTCGTATTGCATCCGCTGTGGGGCGCTGTAGAGCCTGATGTCTCGAGATGGACCCGCTGAGGCGCGCTATAGCGCCGTTTTCGCTATGACGCGCTGCAACGATGATTTCCGCTACGGCGCGCTGTAGCGCCTGCTACTCAATTCCTAACCGCTGAGGCGCGCGACAGCGCCTCAAGTTTCGTGTTAGAGACGTCAGGGTGTGCAGCGGCGCTCCACGGCGCGCTGCATCACTTTTGCTGCTTTTGGATACTAAAGGCTTTCCATTACATAACAATCTCCCACTTAGAGACCTTTAGAGTATCTTCCCTCCTTTGATCCTTCATTGTCTTCTTCTGTGGCTGTCAAGAAACGTGGTGTGGCTCACCCCGCTTTCTCTTCACGTACCGAGGTCAACTGAATCTGCACATAGCTTCAGTTTTTCCATTGTTACTGCTTTGGCAAGTATATCAGCTGGATTCTTATAAGTATGGATCTTCTCCAATCCAAGATGCTTTTCTTCCAACAGTGTCCGAATGAAATGGTAACGGAGTTGGATGTGCTTTGTCCTGGCATGAAAAGCGACATTCTTCGCCAGATGAATAGCGCTCATACTATCATTGTAGAGCCTCACATCCTTCGGCTCCTTGCCCAATTCTGCCATGAAACCCTTCACCAGATCATCTCCTTGCTTGCCTCTGTGATGGCAACATATTCTGCCTCTGTGGTGGATAGTGACATGATATTTTGTAGCCTAGAAATCCAGCTCACCGCTGCACTTCCCAATATGTATACATATCCTATAGTACTTCTCCTGCTATCAACATCTCCTGCAAGATCTGAATCTACATAGCCCTGTAGAATAATGTCAGATCTTTCGAAGAATAAAACTTTGTCCGTTGTACCTTTCAGATACCTTAGGATCCACTTGACCGCATCCCAATGGTGCTTCCCTAGGTTTCCCATGAACCTGCTGACCACTCCCACTGCATGGGCAATGTCCGGTCTCGTGCAGATCATTACGAACATCAAACTCCCAACTGCTGAAGTATAAGGAACCTTCATCATATGCTCCTTCTCTTCTTTAGACATCGACATCTGTTATTTCGATAAGCTGAAGTGACTTACTAGGGATTGCCCACTGGCTTCACTTCATTCATGTTGAATCTTTTCAGCACATTTTCAATAAACTCTTTTTGTGACAGCTTCAGAATTCCTGCACTTCTCTCCCTGTTGATTCTCATTTCAAGAATCTACTTAGTCGGCCCCAAGTCCTTCATGTCAAATTCCATTGATATTTCTTTCAAAATTTTATCTCCTCCATATATGATCCTGCGATCAACATATCATCCACATACAGCAATAGGATGATATAGGAGGACTTCCACTGCTTTATGTAGCAACAGTGATCCGTCTGGCATCTTTTGTACCCTGATTCTAATATAAACTTGTCAAATATTTTGTACCACTGCCTTGGCGTCTGACCGTAGAGGCTCTTCTTGAGCTTGCACACTAGCTCAGACTTCCCTTTCTCTTGAACCTTGTACCCTTCAGGCTGTTGCATATAAAGATCCTCTTCCAGTTCTCCATGAAGGAATGCAATTTTAACATTCATTTGCTCCAAATGCAAATCCTCGACTGCAACTATGTTCAGTACAACCCTGATGGTTGTCATCTTCACAACTGAGGCGAAGATATCACTGTAGTCTACCCCATGCCTTTGCTGGAAACCTTTTACTACAAGTTTTGCCTTGTAGCGCTTGCTCCCATTCGACTCTTCCTTCACCTGATAAACCCACTTATTATGAAGAGCCTTCTTCACAACAAATAAGAGTGCCAACTCCTATGTCCCATTTGACATGAGTGATACAAATTCATCATTCATGGCAGCCTTCCACTTAATTGAATCTTCAACTTAAAGTGCCTCTTCCAAGCTTTTTGGTTCACCACTATCCGTTAGCAACAAATAGAACAAAGAAGGAGAGTACCTCTGTGGCGGTCTAGAGACTCTTGTGAATCTTCTTAATATGGGTGTTTGTGATTCAACATTGACACCCTCTTGAGCTTCTTCATGTTCTCCAACATCTTGCTCAATGCTGTCATCAATCTCTATGTGTCGGGGTTCTCCATCTGAAGCATCCTTGGAGTCAGTCTTGACTCCCATACAATCCTTGTACATCTCATTTTCATTGAAAGTGACATCTCTACTTCTGATGACTTTCTGGTTCCGATAAACCCTAAACTCGCCCGCGCCATATCCAACAAATGTGAACTTGATCGCCTTAGCGTCAAGTTTGTTCCTGGATCTTGCATAAATATGCACATATGATGAGCGATTTGTTTCTTAGACTGCTCATTGGGATCTTCTGAGCTTTTTCAGACAAAGCACAGATCAGCAAATGCTGGCTCTGAAGAACCAGCCTAGCAACCTTGAACCTAGCGTTGCTAGCCAAATACCTTGAGGTGGTTCAGTTTCACCTCTTTTTCGCTCCAAACTTCCACGGGGATCCTTTCATTCAAGGGTACGAAAGGTCCCCTATTGATTAAATATACAATCGTGTTAACGGCTTCAGCGCAGAACTGCTTTGGGAGACATGCATGCAATCTCATGCTTCTGGCTCTTTCAGTGATCATTTTGTTCATCCGTTCTGTAACACCATTTTGCTGTGTTGTTCTAGGGACTGTAAACTCCCTCTTGATTTCTCTCAAGGCACAGAACTCCTTGAACTCCTTATCACAATGCTCGCCGCCATTATCGAACCTTAAGCACTTCAACTTTAGTCATGTCTCATTCTCCACCAAAGTTAGCCACTTTCCAAACACATCAAATACATCAGATTTATGTTTTAGAAAGTAGACCCATACCTTCCTAATATGATCATCAATGAAGGTGACGAAGTATGTTGCTCCACATATAAAAGATGTAGGAGCTGGTCCCCATACATCTGTATGCCCAACTTCAATTTTTTGCTTTTCAGCTCCCTTCCACCTTTGAAGAATGAAACTTCTTCAATTTTCCCAGCACACAATCTTCATAGAAGTTCAAGTCCACTGACTTCGGTCCTTGGAGCCTCCCTTTTGATTGTAGGGATTTCAGCCCCCTTTTGCTCATATGGCCAAACCCCCGGTGCCATAGATCAGCATCTATCTCCTCTGTAGCTGCAATAGTGTCAGACACTTTATTAATCAAGTAAAGTGTACCTTTCATATTGCCCCGTACAATAATTGTGACCTTCCATGAGTATCCCGTGAAGCATGTGTTGTAGCCCTCTCTAGTTAACTGGCTTACTGAGATTAAGTTCCTTCTTAAACATGGCACATGTCTAATATCCTTCAGCTTTCAAATTGCATCGCTTGATAGCTTAACATCCACATCACACCTATCAATGATGTCGCATGCTTTATCATCTACATGATATATTTTTCCCAAGTCACCCTTGGTGTAACTCTTGAAGGCACTCCTCGATGGAGTGGCATGGAACGATGTGCCCGAGTCCACAACCCAGGACTCCGTGTTGACAAGTGAGAGGATCAATGCATCCTGATCCTCAGTTGAGACATTCACAGTGGGATTCATCATCTTTACACCATCGCTTGGCTTCTTCAGGGTAGGGTAGTCCTTCTTGAAGTGATATGCCTTCCCACAGTTTAGAGCTTTGCTTTTCTGGGTATTGATTTACCTCGTCGAAACATCGACCTGTTTCTGGTATTGATTTACCTCGTCGAAACCTCCTCATTCAGCACTAGCCCAACGATGCCGTCAAACTTCAACGACGCATTTCCAGATGAATTGCTGATGGCTGTAACCATCCAATCCCAACTGTCCGACAACGAAGAGAGGAACAACAAAGCTCGGACCTCGTCATCAAAGCTGATGCCAACCAAACTCAGCTGGCTCGTCACAGTGTTTAACCCATTTAAGTGTTCAGTCACTGAATACCCATGCATCATCTTCATATTAAACAGTCTCTTCATCAAGAAAACCTTATTCAAAGACGAAAACTTCTCATACATCCTTGTCAAGGCATTCATGAGATCTACAGTTGTTTTCTCATTAACAATGTTAAAAATAACAGAATAAGACAGTGATAAACGAATCAAATCCAGTGCAGTTCTATCAAGAATTTCTCATTTTTCATCAGTCATAGTTGTAGGTTTCTTGTCGGCTCCTTTCAATGAAAGATACAACTTCTTCTAGTAGAGCAAATCCTCCATCTGAATTTTCCAGAACACAAAGTTCGTTCCGCTGAATTTCTCAATCTTGTCTCATTTCTTCGGCCATTGCTCCCACTCAAACAAGCAAACCCTAGGACCAACAAGATAAACCACGCTCTGATACCACTTGTTGTTGCAGAGCTGAAAGCTCTAAGCGCAAAAAACTTTTTCTCGCAGCGGAAGAGACGAAGCCGCTCAAAATATTTGAGGACCGAAGTTGCATTGACGGTTACCAATCAAACTAAGAAAAAATCACATGCACATAAGAGAGAAAACACACAGCATACACAAATCATCCAAACACCAAGATATACGTGAAAAACTCAAGAATGAGAAAAACCACGAAGCCACACCACGAATAAATCCACTATAATAACTTAAAAGTTACAGAGTTACAAAAAGCTTATCACATCAGCACAAATGCTCCAGCTCTTACTATAGAATGGAAAGTAGAAGAAGCATCTACCACCTGGAGTATCCCCTCCAACTTGCAAGAGAAACCTTGCACTGTAGCTCCTTAGGGTTTTCCTAAGGTTCTTCTCCTCCAGCAGCCTTTGCCTCCAAAACTTATGCCAACTCTTCTTAGGTTTTCGCTCAACCTATTGCTTAAGTAGCCAGCTGAAAAATGAGCCCTAAAATATCTAAAATGCCCTCCAAATTTGCTTAGGGCGAACCTGGACCGTGCAGATTTCCGCCTGGCGTTACGGCGCGCCGTAGCGCCCGCATTCTCGTATTGCATCCACGATGGCGCACTGCGGCGCGCCCCGACGCGCTGTAGCGCCTGCTGTCTCGAGATGGACCCGTTGAGGCGCACTATAGCGCCATTTTCCATTGTGGCACGCTGCAGCGATGATTTCCGCTGCGGCGCGTTGTAGCGCCTGCTACTCAATTCCTGACGACTGAAGCACGCGACAGCGCCTCAAGTCTCTCGTTAGAGACGCCAGGGCGCACAACAACGCTTTTGCTGCTCCTGGATACTAAAGGCTCTCCATTACATAACACTTTGATGATCTATCATCACAAGGAATCAAATCTAGTGTCAATAAAGATGATGTCTAGGGTTCCACTGGTGTTGACTTCAAAAGAATGGCATCCATGGGATATTTATTTTGAGCTCAGCCCCCCAAGCAAACCTAGAATAAGAGTAGTTCTAGCTTCACAATAGCTCAATTATTATACCATTGCTGAGTGAGGAACCCACACTATGTATAGTCCTAAAGAAGCTTGCCAAGTGACTACTCCAAGAGACAGTCATCAGTGTTGCATCCCAAGAATTATGATAAATAATCCTCAAAACACTATGCTGATTACTCCAACAATCCATACCAAAACCCTCAATCTTTGAGAACCACATAATACAATACATAATATTTCATGGGAATTCTTCAATAATTCCTTTAGAGAACCCCACAAAATACTCGTTGATTAGTAGTACCTTGAATCCCCAAGGAATATTGTCATAGAATAACTCCTCTAACTCATTCAAAATTATAAAATGAGTACTCCCAGATGTATTAACTCAAAGTACATGATGCTCCAAAATGGTAAGTACTATAGGAGTACTTCAATAGCATGGGTGAGGTGATCGGTGACAGCATTGCGAGTAGGAGTGTAAACAAGTAAAACTTGAGCAATCAGAGACATTGTCTGATCTTGTTTCATTTCAATTTAAATCTATTTGAGATCCTCGTGAAATTTCTAAAACGTTATGCTGATGTTCAATTTGCTATAGAGCCATTGGCTCATTTTTTGTTCGAAAATCTAATTTGAAGCTTGCTTAGATTATAAGATACTTGGTTGTATTCATTAAGTTAAAATGTATTTAAGCATTTAATGAGCCAAACACGATCAAACAATGCTCTATTCATGGCTTCCACAGTAAGAAATAAGGTCAAAATATTTGTTTAAGATAAGTTAATTTCCTTAATAATTAATCTAAACATGAGCCAATTATGAATATAAAACACTTTTGGCATCCATGGTCATAGGGTCAAAGGTTATGGGTGAGATGGTATAGGTAGTGATCAGTGGTTCGATTCATATCAAGAGGTTAATCTGACAAAATAAGAAAATATGAGCCTAAAACCATGTGTCGAGTGCAATTTGGTGCAATATGGTTCAATTCAATCATAGATGTAAGATTGACACCATCAACAACATTTTAAGCACCATTTTAATTGTGCATAATTATGTTAGGTTCCATATTATTAATATTTGAGTTACACCTTTAAATCATCAACATTCATTCATTAATTAAACTTAGCTAACTCTATCCTATAAAGACAAATCCAAAACCCAAAAAAGAAAAGGAGGATTTAAGAAATCCCAAGTAAAATGAATAAAAAATAGTTCAAACTAATAAATAATTTATTATCTTAAGAATAAGTGCAAAGGTTTCTCAATCTTTTTGTGCTTCTTTCTAGCAAATCATGAGATACTTTGCAATGATTTAATCAAATATAAATAGAAACTATATATATATTTATAAATTATAGAAGCTTCGGAGTGAATTTAACAATAGCAACATGAATTTACACAGTCGATGGTTGTACTTGGAAAAAAGTTGACATAAAAGCAATATTCATTGAGAAAAGTATTAATTTAACAAGCAATCAAAGTTTAAGAAATGATGGAGGGCACAATAGAGAGTGCATTATAAAAGTAAGCACATGGAACCGGATTTAAAAGAAGATTCACCCTGCTAAAATATTAAACCAAAATGTGATGCATCAAAAGGGAACAACAAAATATAAGGCACAACCAATTAAGGAAAAGAAGTAAAAAAAAATTAAACTGAAACTAACTTCTGGATTCACTCGAGTCAACACAATATTCCTTTCTTGCAGCCTTATGACAGGTCGTTTAATAGCATCTAGACTTCCAGAAAGTAAAGGAATCTCCTCGTTCTGCACACTGATCAACCTCCCATTATCTAAAACAACATCACTTTCCGCATATTGCCTCAATATTTCTTTGTCCTCGATGTACCGCTTGAGCTCAGCAGACATTCCAGAAACCTTAACCGGATCATTCTCAGCATCAATTCTGCGGGATAATGCTTCAATTCTGCCCTCAAATGATTTCATTGTATTGGCTACAATAAGTGTTTCATCGAGATCAAATACAATGGCAAGACAACGCAGATTGAGCATCCCCATACAAGAATTATAGAGGCCCGCTCGAATGGAACAGCACCAAAAACAAGGGGATTTCTCGACCTTGCTTGGCATTGCAACTAAATGCAGCTCTTCATCTCCAAAAACCATGAATGCTGTCTGGATGATAAGAAGCACAGAGTTACAGATGATATGTCGGTAATCACAAAGGAAAAATGAAAGGGAAGGGGAGAGGACAGACCCTGAACTCTTGAAAGCAGGACAAGTAGAGCCGGGAAATTGGGGAATCGTTTGTGGCTGATTTCGCTTGGATCTTGCACCGTACAGAAAAGGGGGAGATTGTTTGCAGCACGGAGAGTGGAGGGCACCGCTCACTTGGAGGAGAAAGTTGAGTGATGCGTATCTCATTGTTTGAAAACTGGAAGCCTGGGTTCTTGGTGCTAGGAAATACTTCAGCTTCGCCTATGCAAATATCGCCATGGAAAACGATGACAGACTTTGTTCCTTGATGAGCCATCCAGATACAATAATAACTTCGAACGGATCCAAGAGAACGTAAAAACTCAAGCCCAAAATCTCGATTAAGGCGCCGCACGCTAGCTGAATTGGCTTTCGATCTACGGACGGCGAAAAACTATCGGTCTTGCAGTGCTTCAGACGTCGATGCTCTACCTCTAAGGCAAGCGCAAAGGAGGTCGATAAGTAGCGCCGATACGCAACTAGGTAGACCGAAGGGGCGGGCCGCCACTATTCTCAAGTGCGATACTGCGGGTCGTCGATGAACCTGGGCACGGGAAAAATTTATTGGGTACTGTTTGCTTAAAGCCCGGCCTCTACTACTCAATAATTGCTTTTAAAACTCGGCTTGCGAATGCTCCATTGGACAATTTGCCTGATAGCTTTTTCTAATTTATAGGATTGGCCTAGCCCTATCCCATGGCTGTTAGGGCTTTGGGCTACAAAATACGACCTACCTGCATTGGCATGACCCGCTATAGATTTCACTTGCTTGGAGTAATAACTCCCAATTTTGTTAATCAATGATCATAATTTTCATTAATATAATAATAATAAAAATAATATATTTTTATTATTAAATAAAATTATTCTTTTATTTGATTGGGTGCCCAAACACATATTGTTATCCTGCCAAAACTAGAGATATTTGCAATTATCACTAAATTTTATTGATATGTTTGTATAATATTCTCATATTGGTATGACAATTACATTAGAGTAAAAAATATTAAATCATTATAGTGAATGTATTATTTGTTCAGATGTATTATTTATTCAGCTATGTATATGCATGTAAATTACCAATGCATCTACAAATATTATTGTAGCTATTGCATTATTCGTATGGTAAGGTAATCTTAATATTAGTTTGTTATTTAGCATTGATGCAAATTCTGATGAGGCATGTTAATAAATTTTGAAATGAATCAAAGAATGATATGTTGTCGATCGAGACACCAACATGAGCACCGCAGCAGAAGCAATTTGAGCTCGGGGACCGGGGTTGCATTGACGGTTTTTGAGCAATACATGAAATCACAAGCATTGCAAGAAATATATCACAGCACATACACATGCATTAAACCATAAACATATCCAAAGACAAAGATTTTACGTGGAAAACTCATAAATGGTAAAATCACGGAGTTACACCACATAAAAAATTATAGAGTTACAAAGAGCTTCGCATTAGCAAGGAACACTAGCCCTTACTCTATGATGAAGGAGAAAAGAAGTAGCCACCACCTGGTTAGGGTTTTCACCACATGCAAAACTCCTTTGCACAACTACTAGCTCTCTTATGGTTCTCCTCTCCTACAGCAGCCAAAACCTTTGCTTGCCCTTACCAACACATAAGAAACTCCTTCATAAGTTTCCTTAAGTATCCAGCCAACATTCGGACCCCAAATTGTCCAAATTGCCCCTCAAATTACTTATGGTGACGCCTAAACCAAAACAAATTTCCATCAGGCGCTACGGCGCACCTGTATTGGAAAGTGCTAAAATGATATAACACCATCAAGTTCAATTTAAGATGCATAAGCGCTCTCATTTCCAACCTTCCAGATCTGAGCCCTTTAAAAGAAATCGTCCTCAATGACACAAAGTTTTCAACATTGCCCAGAATAAAGGCTAGCAAGGTGAACCAGCTACCAAATGTAATAGGTCACACCCTTTTGGGAAGTGCTACCGCACTAGCAACCGATGTTATATTTGCGGCAGGGTCAACCACCGCTATCAATAATGTCGTGCTAATTGGACCGTTGAAAGAATAAAGATCGATCATCGACCGTCAGTCCAGAATCATACTCCTTATAATTCACAAGCACCGCTTCATGCACTTATGCCTCCTATATCTAGTGGGAACGCTTGTGATCATAAAAGAGTGCCATCATAAGCATAAAGACAATGACAGAGAAGTCGTGGTGACAAAGGCAGAGCAATTGCACAATCCCCAAATGTACCAAGAGTATACGCACTTTCCGCATCTATTGCTAAGGAAGAAAGTGATGTTGTAACTGGTACGTCTTACATTTAATTTTCCTTTACTTCAGTCTTTCAATTTTAGTGCAATTATTTCCTATGCTACTTCCTTTAAACTTCAAAAGATGTACTTGAAATTATTCTCCTTTCTTTCCTGCTATAGGAACATTAAGTATTAAGAACTAATATTTTAACACACTCTTTGATACCGATGTTAGTCACTCCTTCATATCAAAAAATTGTGCATTTTCTTTGAACTTTCAACATTTCAGCCTAGGTAATGCCTTGAGAGTGCAGCGTCGTTAGGTGCTGAAATGTTTGCAAAAAAGTTCTGTTTGGTGAAAATCCCAATAAGTAACCAACTATTCCCATCCAAACTTATCGTTATGCCGATCACAAATTTTGACATATTTTAGGAATGGATTGGTTAAGAAAATTCAACGCAGTTATAGATTATTTCAGAATAAGAGTGTAATATATGTTTATTTTTAATAGAATTAATTAAATTTAATTATTAAATAAAGTTTGAATTATATACTTTTTATTATTTTATTATAATAATGTTAGAAATGAATTTAGAGAATATTTGATAAATTTTAAAAATTAATTTATGCTAGGATTTTTCATGATTATTTTAATAAAATTTTAAATTAAAATAATTATTTAAAAATATTTAGGTGTTAGAATTGAAATTTTTTGACATTTTTGGATTCAGGAAGTTGATGTAAGCTAAAGGGAAAATTTCATAAATTTAAAATTATTTTGAAAAAACAAATTAGTCAAACTTTTTTTTTTTAATTTCCGGGGCTAGTTGGCGCTTAACTGTTTGTTCAAATTTAACGTTTTTGGTATCGTTGGAATCGTATCAACGAGACCTTTCATTTTATACCTTAAAATTTAATTTTCATTAAATCTTGATTTTTTGAATTTATAAAAATTTATATTTATATTTATATTTATTTATTTATTTAAATTAACCTAATTTGTAATTTTTATTTTTTCTTAAAATTTATCTTTGTAAATATACCCTTAGGAATATTCTTATCATATTTTCATTCCAAATAAAGACAAAATCTATCTCTTAATCTAAACCATCTATTATTATTTTGATTTAATTATGCTATTTGATTTAATTTCTCTCTTATCTAATATATTTCTATACATTTAAAGGCTGTAGATGAGAGGAAAATTTTAATATTTGTAACTCAATTTAAACTTTTTCACTCTTAGCAAACACCTCTCATTTATCTTTTTTCATCACCTCCAAATTCTTCTTTTTCCCAAACACTTCTCTTTTATTTTCAAGAACTTCTCCACATCTCTTTCTTTTTTCCTAAATCGCTCATACGCTCAAGGCTATCCTAGAGATCTAAGAAGCTATCTAAGATATATCAAATCATCTTAGAGAAGAGATCTAAAGAAGAACTCCTCTCCATCAAACTTTTCAAATTTCTCCTTAAGGTAATTATTTTTTTTTTCGATGCATGCAAATCATCTTTCAATTTGATTTAGATCTCCTCATGATAAGCAAATGTTTAATACATGATTATTTCATTTTTTTTTATTTCTAAAGTTTTAATTTCATTCAAATATTTCTCATACTTAAGTATATTTATGTTAACTTTGCATATCTATATCTCTTAAATTCATCATATTTAGAACTTGAAATTTTTACTAATATGTTCTTCTATATAATGGTTGCATATTATTAGAAAAAACTATTTAATGACTTTGCTTCTATGTTAATTTAAATTAATCCCAAACTATAATAAAATTTTTAAATTTTTACTTGGAAAATTTCTGAATTTTCTAAAATTTTAAGATTTTGGTAATACTTTGAAACTTTATATCTTTTTGGTTACCAAGAATATAAAGCTGTAATTTTACATATATATTTCCCTATATATTGAGAAGAACTTCATTGAAGATATTTCAGAATTTTGAGCATTTTAGGGTTAACATTTAAATGCTCAAAATTCAATAAAAATTCTAAAAAGTTTCAAATTTAAAAATAGATTTTTCTAAAATTTTTTTGATGTTTAGCTTTGTATGATTTTTATTCCATGCACAATTAGATGTTTATCTTTGGCAAACATAATCTTAATTATATTGTGAGTAATTTCTCTATTAATCACTTGAGTTGATTATGTCATTAAGAATATCATTTAAGTGCTTATAATTTGCTAAAAAATTACAAATTTGAACTTGGTAAAATTTATGGAATTTTAGAAAATATTCCAAAGTTTGAAATGATATAATTTTCAAAATACAAAGAATCCAAATGTGATTTTTAGCATGCATATTCTCTGATATATAAAGAATAATTTATGTTTAGATATCAACAGAAATAAGTACTCTAAGAATACATTTTAGATGACATAAAATCAGCTAAAAACCTAAATTTCTTACTTAGCCAAAATTAGGAAAATTTTATAAAAATAAAATTTTCATTTTAAAAGATATATAATTAATTTACAAACTTTATAATTGTTGTAAGAACATAAATTTTGATATTTATGAATAATTTAAGTAATAAATTTGATTTTTGGAATATTTATAAATATAATTTCTCATAATAATAATATTATGATTTTTTTTCATATAATTTATTAATAAATAATTTAAAATGAATTAAGATAGTTGATTAACAAATTTATATGCTGATTTAACAGATTGAAATCAACAAATTTAAGAAAATTATTCTTCAAGTTAGATACAAAATTATTCTTAAGTTTTATTTCAAGTATCTTAAATTTTGAGCTTATTTCCATTTGAATATTGCTTATTCATTTTATCATGCAAATCACTTTATTAAATTGTAATATTTTCATATAAAAGTATGTGACAAAATATAACGAAATTTTCTTTCTGGTGTTTATCTTTGAAGGAAGAAATGAAAATATAACTTATACAGGTAGAGCTTACTAGTAGCTCACGATGAAATAAGGAGGGATCTAGCTATTATGGAAGTGGACAGAAGATCCAGAGGAAAGATAGATCATTTTACATCTATGAGATGAGGCACTACCGATGGGTAGTGATAAACTTTCATGGCCAATAAGTTTTACTTGGATGATGAGTCATAGGATGATGAGCCACAGGACTCAGCTTTGTGTCACAATTTACTTTTAATTGAA
The DNA here is from genome assembly GCA_016760335.1 of Gastrodia elata. Lineage (NCBI taxonomy): Eukaryota > Viridiplantae > Streptophyta > Magnoliopsida > Asparagales > Orchidaceae > Gastrodia > Gastrodia elata. The sequence continues at coordinate 506,894 of JACERR010000025.1, forward strand.
AAATTTTCACTTAATACTTTTCAAATGTTTAATTTTATATCTAACATGCAGGGCAAGCTTGGTAAAATTTATAGCATTTATTTTATTATATGTCAATATAAAAATTTAATTTTCTTGCCATTTTATTTGATTTACACCTATTTTAGGATATTAGAAAATAAATTTTAATGGATAATTTCCGTACTCCTGCCTGACTGGCTTTACTGATAATTATTTTAGGTTTTGAAACTTAAGGCTTAAGAAGATACTCACTTAAGAAGAGCTTATAAGAAGAAGTGAGATTGAAGTGAATATATTTTCTTTTATTATATATTGTAATAATAATTTAACTTATGTAATTTTATAAGATGGGCTCTATGATGAATAAATAACTTTTAATTTTATTATCTTATTCTCTATATTTCAAATGATGAGTTTATTCTTTAAAAATTCTCAACCTTGATCCCTCGTTTGGTATCAGAGCAAAGTTTGAGAAAATCTAAGTAATAAATTCAATAGAGCCAAAATTAATAATATTTAAAATTTTAAATAATGGGATATAAATTAAGTTGGGGAGCTTAGTAATAATTAAGCTTAACAGAATTTATTTGCTTCTTTTTTTAGAAAATAAAATGTCATAATCAAAATAATAATAATAACTCTTCTCATGATGATGGAATTCAGTAAACTACGCTTAGTCATAATGAACGTATCTCTCTAAACCCAGAGGCAGTGTATCTATTCAATAATAATAATGGGGTAAATCAAATATTACAATTTATAAATATGATGGCACAATTCATAAATCAACAAACTCACTTCCAACCTCTTACCTCAACTCAAATAAAGAATATTGAGAATGCAATTATGGTATTTCTCAAATTGCAACTGGCTAGATTCAATGGAATGGTAAATCCTTTTCAAGCTGATGAATTGATTCAAATAATTAAGAAAGAATTTAAGTGTGCTAAGAGTTCTGAAAATTAAAAAGTAGCTTTAGCTACTTATCTTCTGACTGAATCAACTGAGAAATGATGGAAAACTGCGAAGGTAACCACATTTCAAGAGAAAATTGAAGAAAAAAATTCATGGCCTGAATTTGTTAATGCCTTTCTTAATAAGTATGTGCCACCGTCTGCAAGGCAGTCAATGAGAAAGGAATTCTTAAATTTAAAGCAAGGAAGTCATACGGTGACAGAATATGAAGAAGAATTTACTCGCATAACAAGTGTTGCTCCTGAAATGGTGGCAACGGAAGATGTGAGATGCCACTTATTTCTTAGTAGTTTGATAAATTCTTATCAGCACATTTTAATTCCTCTACAAATATCAATATTTCCTCATCTATGGAGAAGACAAAATTAATGGAGATTCAAGAAGGTCAAGTATTTCAGAATCATAAAAGATCAAGAACCTCAAACTTCACTCCAAATAAGAAGACTCATTTTCAGTTACATCAAGGAAGACTTCACGATATTTAAGGAAACACTCCTCCTACACCTTAAGGAAAATTTACATGCCGATTTTGTGGAAGAATTCATTCTTCGAACAAATGTTTCACTAATTTAAATCAATGTCATCAATGTGGAAGAAGAAACCATCTAGTTAAAGACTGTCATGCAAATTTTATAGTTAATGGGCATCATATTCCTAATGATGGAAAGAAAGTAGCTAAAGAGCCAAGTCAACCATAGAATATTAGAGGAAGCAATATTGCCTCTTCTAGTAATGTAACAACCCAGGTTGTTACCTTAGTCAATTAGGACTAATCTTAAGTCTTAAAACTAATCGTAAGTGCTAATTAGGTTAATTGGAGTCAACCTCTAAGGCCCAGATCAAATCAGGAGTCGATTGGATCAAATCCTGATTTTTGGAAATTCAGAAATCCTACAAGTTGACCTATTTAAATTGACCTCCGATCGGAAAACGGACTTCGCCATCGCGCTCATTGACCCCAATTTAGCTTGGGGTGAAGTTTTCGTGTCAATCGGAAGTCGTCAAAATTTGACGAATATCTTAATAATATTTAAATATCCGAAAAATGAGGAAATTAAAAACTCGCCGGAATCGAAATCTGATTTTGCCGTTGCATTCCTCACCCCTCAATTAGCTAAGAGTGATTTTCTGGGAATTTTTGGAAAACATTAAACTATGTATTTTTTTAGAAAAATTATGATTTATATAATTAAATATAAATAAATATATTTATATATTCCTTTTTTTTTTACATTCTTTCTTCTTCTTCTTTTTTTTTTTCCTTTTCTCTCCCGATGCCCTGCCCTAAAAACCATGAATCGCACGCCTCCTCCATCTCGATCGCACGCATCTCGCCTCTACCTTCGTGCGACACGCGCCTCCTCCACCTAGGAGTCTCCGTCGTCTCGCCTCGCAACCTCCGCCTCCACATCCCCTAAAAGCCGAAGGTTTTAAGCCTTACACCTATAAATCTCTCGGCCGACCACCTCCTTGGCCGAACTTCCTCCATGATAACGGCAGCCGTCTCCTTCTCTCTTGGCTTGGCCGAGAGCCCCTCCTAGCGCGTCAAGTTGGCTTCGCCGACCCTCCTCCAAGCGCCAGCCGCCTCTTCCTCTTGGCGCCGGTTCGCCCAACTCCGCTGTCGAGCAAAGTACCCCTGCACCTTACTTCCATTTAAGTTTCTTGGGTACATAGGCCTCAACTCAACAGTTGAAGTGCTGCTCCAAGCAAATCGAACAACAATGCCATGATTTCAATCTATAAGCTTGCATTTTGCTGATGTTTTTGAATGCTTGGTAAAGAAGAAACTCTTATTTGTTATCGTTAAGTTTTATGAACACTACAAATAGATATAGTTTGATCTATCTTCATTCAAATTTGAGATCTTGATGTTTTCTTTTTTTTTATATATTTGAGTTTGCAATAATGTAGTGTGCAAATAAAAATCTATTTCCAGAACTTGGGTCAAATGGATGTGTTCTTCTATTGTCAATAAGGATACAAGATTTCATTCCATATGCAGATTAAGTAGCTATATTCAGAAAAATGAGAATATAAGTTTATCTATATTAGTGATTGATTAATTGCATCCAAATTTGGAAAGCATGAGTCCATGCAGCACATTCAACAATTTTGTCAATATGATCCTATATAGATTCTTGGTAAATATGCTTAGATTTATTTCATTTAGAATCACAAATGAAATCTTTATTTTCTAGAAGTGAAGTTCTTAGCATAGACAATAATGTCTAAATAAAATAGGGTTGGTATTGTATTCAAGGCAGTAGTAGTTAAAAGAGCGCAACTTATTGTTGATTACTCTTGCCAATTTTGTTTTTTTTGTTGCGGTGATCGATAACGATGATAAAATTGTTTGTAATAATCAATGATTTGAGCCATTTATTTAATATCATAATTTGCTACTCCCTAGTTTATTCTCTTGAAAATTATGTTCTTAATTCAGTTATTGACTAGTCATGCTTATCATTTTATTGAAATTTATATTGTAATTACACCTAAATAAACAGTTAAATTTCAACAAATGGTGCATTTTATTCATGCAACTCAAAGTAAAAGATGCAGTGTTTGTTTCACTTTTCGTATTGTTATCAAATTATTGTAGTAATAGTATGCTTTTGGAAATATTCTTTTAGTAGTCATAGTAATTGTATAGTAAAATTGGCTTACTCTGGACATAAAATTATGTTTGGATTGATTGCATGATATATTATGCATATTTCTAAGCTGATTTTTTTTTTTAAAAAAATGCACTTGCAGTCAACTTAAATGAATTAATAGAATTTTTTTTTTTTGATGGTTTGAACTTAGAATCTGATTACATTCATAGCAGTGTTGGAGCAGCTCGAACTGAATTTAAGCACACAAGTCTTCTTAGATCTTTCAGACATTGAATAGACGTCTGTTAGATGTCTCATTTGAAATGTTTTGTTTATAAATTTTAGTGTTGTTGAAAGAGGATGAGGAGCACCAAAAATCTATGGCAAGAAATTATAAGGAATATATATATATATATATATATATATATATATATATATATATATATATGGCATTTAAAAGTTTGTTGTTGCTTTTGTGAAATTTGTTGGTACAATTTTGTTTCATAGTATTTTAATTTAACATTTTAGATTTTTAAGGGGCTGTATGGTTCAATATTATTTGAAAAGTTATTAACATAGCATATTATTCAAATGACATGTTATTCAGATAACAATGTTATTCAGATAATAGTGGCTGTTTGGTTCAGTGTTATTTAAATAACAGATGTCAATGTTATTCAGATATATGCTGTTTGGTTCAATGTTATTCATGTTATATTACACATGAGGTAAGAATACTCATAAATAAGACTTTCATTTCATAAAAATATTTTTGTGAAGAAAAAAAAAAGAACATTTGAAAGATGACAACATACTATCATTTTTTTTTAAGATTTGAGGGCTAGGCACCCAGTTGCATTCCAAGAAGTATATATATATATATATCCGAATGGTGGAGAAGAATGGCCTAATACCTATCCGAATGGTTGTCAAAGGGGTGTTGATGGTCTTGATTTTGAAAGAAAAGGACAAACCTTTGTTCAAATAAATGTTGCATTATCAATAAAACAATAGTTAAGCAAAAATTTTCCATACTTTATAGTAAAACAGCGGATTGAATAGTAGCGAGCGGATTGAATAGTAAAACAACGGATTGAATAGTAGTGAGCGGATTGAATAGTAAAATAGCGGATTGAATAGTAATGAGCGGATTGAATAGTAAAACAGCGGATTGAATAGTAAAACAGCGGATTGAATAGTAATGAGCGGATTGAATAGTGAAAACAGCGGATTGAATAATAATGGAAATTATGAGTTGAATTGCACCCTTTTTTGTGTAAAATAAATATGTATTAAGTTTCATCTCACATCATGCCTTCACTAAATCTTATACTTTTTTAATTAAGCTTTCAACCAAATTAGTTAAGCTTCCTAAAATATTCTCTAAGTCTATTTCTTTAAGATTGTATACCTCAGGATCATTCCTAAGACTAGGACTAGATCATAAGTTAGAGTTCATTCACTAGGTAAAATGGGTTACCCAATGGGTGAAACTTTGGTCTTATTAGTTTTTAGACTTTATTTTATTTTATAACCTATTCTGATTACTTTGTCTTTTAACTTTAGCTTTAAGATAGGAGATTCATCCTATTAAGTTTGATTAATTAATAGAATTGACCTTGACTATTAGATCACTATTAGAATGAAACTCAGATCTTAAGTCTTATCCTTTTTGAATTATGTGATTAAGCCCAATCTCGTGGTGTTTAATCCATAATCTATAGTTTAGTAGCTTTAGTTAGAACGTCAAAAATTATCAATTAGGTCATAATATTTTGTTATTCAACTTTTATAGTTGACTTTGATTTGGTATATGAGGACCTAGCTAGTCCTGATATTTTGTAATTTGTAAGGATGAATTTCTAAGTTACACTTGGTATATGGGTAAATGGTGATCCTGAACTTGTGTAATTTGGAATAGTTAGAATGAATAATAGAAAATAGATGGTATCACCATATTAGTAGAGTCCCTTGCTTATTTTGATACTTTGTACTATGCATTCCTTATGTATTTGAGCTTACTTCCTTAGACATTTCATATAAGATAATTTTGTACATAAAAATGAAAACTTAGAATAATAGGATAACAGTTGCCTTTGGGTCTGGTTTGTGGAGATTATGGTGCATATTTGCCTCGATGGATAGGGGTAAGGTGAGATTAGGATGCCTAACATTCTCATTGAGGAGAGTGTGTTAGGCTTGGGACCCGTATAGTCTTGCAGACGTGCTTGACTCCTCAGTTATTTCTAACAGTTTTGTCCATAGAAACAAAAGTAAAATAACTAAAATATGTTGCATAAGTATTGTCTGCCTCTTCAGTCATGCAGTATGTTCAGTATGTTTGCAGATTGAGATGTATATATATATATATATATATATATATATATATATGTGGGCCAGTTTGGCCAAGTTTTCTGATATGGCAGTCAGTATACAGAGTTTAGATTTGCAGTTGTAGTATTTGGCTATATTTTGGTATTGTTTATTTAGTCAGCTATTTCCTTGTACAACTTATATATAGTAGGATATTAGATTTAGTTGCTATTTATGTATATCACTGCTGAGATTTATTATCGTAATTTGCATATTTCATTTGATCACTAGCATGTATTAGGATGTAGTATTTTCTTTCATCACATGTTTAGCTACTTATATTATATGCCTTACATTATTTTACTTCGCTTTGAGGCATGTCTTAGCCTCCTTTGTTTAAGTTATAAATATTATTTATAGCTTTTCCTCTTTCTTATTGTATTGCCAATCGCTCCTTTATATATTGTTGCTTAGAAAAATTGTGTAAAGTGGTGATATTATAAAACATATAAAAATGTATTAGCCTAAAATATACTTAGACAAATTGTCTAATCAGATTTTCTCTTTTTTTGGCTGGGGCCCTACATTGTGAAACCGACAATGGCAGGCATAGAGCAGATAGAGGATCCAGCACCTGTAGAGGAGTTATTTATAGAGGAGGAGCAGCAGCTCGGACCAGAGCATATCTAGTCCTTAGACTTATTGTGAGGATGAGTACCTTGCATTTCCTTTTATTTGAACTTTAAATGTTGTAATAATACAGGTACTCTTGACTGTGCATTTGGATTTGAATACTTATATTCTGAGTCATATTTTGCGTTTATGTTATATTGTGATGCTTGGATGTCATTTATTGCTTCCGCACTCTGTACATTATAGTGACTGTTAGATTGATTATGTGTTAATCCTTCCCTAATCAGGTGGATTGTGGAGTCTATCCTAATCCAATGGTAAGTGAGGGGTTAGCCAGAGTGACACTCCACCCTTAACCTAATCCTTGTTGGATTAAGGGTGCGGGGCGCCACAGTTGGTATCAGAGAATTCCATAAGGTGTCAGATAAGAATTTGCATTCTTATCTACCTAATGGATGATTCTTCTGCCAATTCAGTCACTATATCAAAATATGTTAGAGTCACATCCAAGGAATCACAACGTCACACTCAGAATAAGAAGTTGATAATCAAAATACACAAGTAATGGTATCAAACAAAAATCTAAATGTTAACATAATTAAATACACTAGAATGATGGTCGAAAGGCATTTCCAATAATTCAATGAAAGTTGGGAGGAAATTGTCCAATTCTACCAAGGACTCGACTCGTACACAGATCCAGAAGTCAGGAGGTTGAACCAGTTGCTCCGAGAAAGCTCCTTCAGAGGACATGATCACCCCGCATTGGCCGAGAGATGGCTTATGTTGACAGATGAGATACTGGGGACGATGGATATTACAGACAATGTCAAGCTTGCCCTCTGACACGCCTCATGCAGGATAGGGCTAGAGACTGGTGGCGTGTCACTCTCAGAGCCCTCACCCATCAGCGCGGATGGTTACAGCGGGACATCATCTACAAAGACTTCCGTCGTATCTTTACAGCCCGATACATTGGATAGAAGCCTTAGTTTTATTTTTATGCTATTTGTATTCCCTTCTGTATCATCGTAATTTGGTCTTTTGAATCTAAAACTATTTTTCCTTACTACATTGATATGGATGTCTAGGATATTGAGCAAGCATGACAGGATATGACCTCTTTGCCCATTTTAAGGACAGGTGGGCATACGATGTGTTCTTAGCAAAGAAATATGGGAGGGAAGTTCAAGGAGTCTCCCCAGCTGGTGCCAGCGTTCTTGAGAAGATGCTGGAAGGTGCGGTGTTCAGGGGACTGAATTTCCCTATCTTGGCCAGAGAATGGTTATGAAGAGTAACCAAAGTGTTTGATGAGCTGGAGTGTCCAGATGATACTCGACTTGATATCCTTGAGATCCTCCTCCAGGATTATGCGGAGGAGTGGTGGGCCTAGGAAGTATGGAGGTTTGAGCGACGACACGCCCGTCGCTGCCAAACACTGACCTACGTTCACTTTACTTGAGCTTTCACCAGAGAATACATAGGATAGAATTTGTACTCTCACTATTTATATCTTTTTATGTACTACTTTAAATGATGTGTTGTACCTGGTTAATAAAGGAAATGGAATGTTTTGATCTCCTGTTTATTGAGTTCTAAATAATGCATTGTTCTTGATTCAGGTGTTGATAACCATGAACCCAGGATCAAGTCCCCCTTCTGTTCCCTCCAGTACCTCCTCTAATGAGGTAACCGCATTATTGGAAGCTGTAAAATTGATGATGGAAACCCACCAGCGCCAGGTTGAATTTAGCCAAAAGCAAGCTAGAAAGGCCGTGAAGGCCCAAGCTAAACAAGCCGAATGGATGGAATAGCTGCTGGTATCTCAGATAAACCAGAATCGTACCACTGCGGGAAGCACCTCAGCACCCCAGACCCAACCGCAGAATCAGTCCGCAGAAGGAATACTCCACAGCTTTCTCCGATTAAGGCCTCCTACGTTTGATGGGACCCTCTCGGCAGTCGATACAGCCTCATGGTTAAAGATGGTCAAGAAGAATTTAACAAGCATCCAATGCCCGGAGTCAGCCCTAGTTCGCCTTACCACCCACCTCCTGCAGAACGAAGCTGAATACTGGTGGGATACCACCCGCAGCACCACATTCTCTGGAGTTTCATTAGCCGACATCAAGTGGGATGAGTTCATTGAAGTGTTCCAAGCTCAATTCATTCCTCCATCTGCTAAGCATTGCTTGGGAGAAATGTTACTAAAATTACAGCAAGGAGATCGATCCGTGTTAGCATACGAAGCCGAATTCCGTCGCCTTGCAAGATTCTCTACAAGACTGATCCCTACAAAGACAGACCATTGTTTTCGATTCCAGGATGGCCTACGACCTTTAATTCAGAGTCAAGTGATTCCTTTGCGCATCACCGATTTCTCAGAATTACTTGAGACAGCCAAAGTGGTAGAACAGGATCAGGCTAGGGAAGGATCCAGAAGGAATGTAGTGTCTACTTCATTGCAGCCACAGCAGTTCAAGCGAGCCAGGGTATACCAATTTGAAGCCGAGACTCCAGCAACAGATTCATTCAATGGTTGCACCAAACCACACCCTTATGGGCGGTGCTACCATGGGAGTCGTGTCTGCTATACCTGCGGACAGCCAGGTCATGGGTTCCTTGACTGTGCAGCTACAGAAATGGTGGATGGTGATGTGATCGATCGTACCAAATGCCGTCCAGTCTTCAACCTGTACCAGAGGCCTACAGCTGCCCGTCCATCCCCCTCTCCTACTTCAGTAGTGAGGCGTGAAGCACCCAATGCTCCTCACCCAAATGCACCTTTAAGGCACAATTTCAGCAACTGGCCTGTTGGACCTGCACGTGTGTACACTCTCACACCTGTTGAGGCTACAGAAGACAACCATGTGGTGTCAGGTACACTATCTTGAACCTACTCATCTTTACTATCATTTCTTACTATGCACAGTTAAGTCAATTATTTGTTATATGATTAGGTTCCATCTGTATAAATGGGAAACTCTGTAACATCTTATTTGATACTGGGGCTAGCCACTCTTTTGTATCTGAGGGATGGGCAAAGTCATTAAATCTCCCTAAGTATAACTTGGCCAATCTCCTTAAAGTTGGATTACCTTCTGGAACCCAATTGCTAGCTCGCCAGTTTTACAAGATGCAGATTCCAATTTCAACCAGAAAGTATGAGGCTAAGCTAGTAGTTCTTCCCATAGCCAACTTTGATATAATACTAGGCATGAACTGGCTAAGCCAACACAATGCCACTATCAACTGTACCAAGAAAAAGATTACCTTGGGAAGTGGGAATGAAGCTATATCCTTTATTGGCAACCTTAGTACTCGCGCCTCACTCATCAATGCAATAGAAGCAAGAAGATTGGTTCAGAAAGGATGCGAAGCCTTCCTAGTAACAATACTAGGAGAAAAGAAAGAAGAAGTCCCGTTAGCTGAGAACCCTGTTGTTTGCAAATTCGTAGATGTATTCGCAGAAGATTTACCTGGTCTTCCTCTTATACAGGAAGTCGAATTCGCAATTAATGTTATTCCAGGAACACAGCCAATTTCTAAAGCCCCATATAGAATGGCGCCTAAGGAATTGTAGGAGTTGAACAAGCAATTATAAGAACTCCTAGAAAAAGGTCTCATAAGGCCAAGCTCGTCACCATGGGGAGCACCAGTATTGTTCGTAAAGAAGAAGGATAGTTCTATGCGAATGTGTGTCGACTATCGCGAATTAAATAAAGTCACAATCAAGAATAAATATCCTCTGCCGCATATAGACGATCTGTTTGATCAGTTGGCAGGAGCCAAGGTATTCTCAAAAATTGACCTGCGATCTGGATACCACCAACTACAGGTGAAAGACTCTGATATTGCTAAGACTAACTTCCGGACTATTTACGGTCACTATGAATTCCTAGTGATGTCGTTTGGACTCACTAATGCTCTGTCTATCTTTATGGACCTGATGCAACGAATCTTGAAACCGTACCTGGATAGGTTCGTCATTGTATTCATAAATGATATCCTGATATACTCTAAGACCAAGGTCGAGCATGAGGAACATCTCCGTACTGTATTGGAGGAATTAAGGAACCACCAGCTATATGCCAAGTATTTGAAGTGTGAATTATGGCTATAATCGATCGCTTTCCTAGGCCATGTTATGGATGCTCACGGGATCAGGGTGGATCAAAATAAGATTTATGCAATCCAAGAATGGGCTCAACCTAAAACAGTGACGGAGGTCAGAAGTTTTCTGGGATTAGCTGGCTATTATAGAAAGTTTGTGAAGGGATTTTCCCAAATTGCCTCTCCTATTACCAAGCTCACCCAAAAAGCAGTACCATTTGAATGGTCGCCGGCATGTGAGAAGGCCTTCCAAGCCCTTAAAGATGCGCTTGCCTCTGCCCCTGTACTAGTCTGCCGAAAGAAGGAATGAACTTCCAGGTATATACAGATGCCTCAGGCATAGGTCTAGGGGCCGTATTGATGCAAGAAGGAAAAGTCATCGCATACGCCTCACGACAACTTAAGGTCCACGAGAAGAATTATGCAGTCCACGACCTCAAGCTGGCCGCAGTGGTGTTTGCACTAAAGATTTGGCGACACTATCTCTACTGGGTTCAATGCTCGATATTTACCGATCACCAAAGTTTGAAATATATATTCACTCAGCGAGAACTAAATTGTAGATAGAGAAGATGGTTGGAGCTGATCAGTGACTACGACCTGGACATTCAATACCATCCCGGGAAAGCCAACGTTGTAGCCGATGCTTTAAGTCGTCAGGCCTCACTAAATGCCATAATATCGGAGGGACCGTTAGTCAAAGAATTCTGCAAAATGGGTATCAAGCCTATTAGCATGATAGACTCAATTTAACTCTGGCAAACATCAATGTGGAACCCACCTTTCACAGGGACGTATCTGTGTCACAAACCAAGGACGATGAATACTTGGGCTTCAAGCAAGCTATTGAAAGTGGCCACCGTACTGATCTTCGATTTCAAAAGGGTGCTATCTATCTAGGAGATCGTTTGTGGATCCCTAAATCTATGCAACGTGAAATACTAATTGAGGGTCACAACTCAGGATATCAGGTACACCCAGGGAGTACAAAAATGTATCAGGACCTGAAGTTATCATTCTGGTGGCCAGGGATGAAGAAGAGCGTAGCAGACTTTGTGGCTAAGTGCCACACATGTTGCCTAGTAAAGGCAGAACATCAAAAACCTGGTGGTTTACTGCATCCACTAGAAATTTCAGAATGGAAATGGTCAGATATATCAATGGATTTCGTTATGGGATTGCCTCGTACAAGGTCTGGTGCAGATGCAATTTGGGTCATAGTTGACCGGTTGACCAAGTCTGCACACTTCCTTCCAATCCAACAAATGGACTCAGTTGAGAGACTTGCCAAAATCTATATCAAGGAGATAGTTCAGTTTCATGATATCCCAAAGACTATTGTGTCAGACAGAGATAGCCGATTCACATCAAAATTTTGGCAGGCTGTCCATCAGGACCTAGGCACCACACTGGCCATGAGCACAGCCTTCCATCCTCAATCAGACGGTCAAACAGAGAGAGTAAATCAAGTTTTAGAAGATTTGCTCCGCCTCTGTATTTTAGACTTTGCAGGATCTTGGGAGGATCATCTTCCCTTGGTAGAATTTGCATACAATAACAGCTTTCAGGCCAGTATCAAGATGGCTCCGTATGCAGCACTTTATGGTAGGAAGTGTTCTACGCCTCTAACTTGGGTAGAAACAGGAGATGTTCAATTGTATGGCTCTGATCTAATAGAAGAGACAAACAAGAAGATAAAGCTCATACAGCAGAGAATCAGGACAGCCCAGGATAGGCAAAGCAAGTATCATAACCTTCATCATCGCCCCTTAGAATTTCAAGAAGGAGACTCTGTATATCTAAAAGTCAGTCCTATGAAGGGAGTCTATCATTTCGGGGTTGCTGGTAAGCTCAGCCCAAGGTATGTGGGACCATTCAAAATCCTAAAGAGAATTGGGTTAGCTGCCTAGCAATTAGAATTACCAATAGATTTCACCATGGTGCACAACGTCTTTCACATTTTGTCCTTAAGGAAATGTCTCCGGGACCCGTCTCACCTTGTGCGACTCCCAGAAGTGCAGATCTAGCCCGATCTGTCATATGCTGAGGAGCCAATTCGAATTCTAGCTCGTGATCGCAAGCAGCTCAGAAGTTGTGCCATCGACATAATCAAAGTTCAGTGGAAGAATCGTTCCTGCAATAAAGCCACTTGGGAGAAGGAATCTGACATGCGATCGAAATATCTCAGACTCTTCGAGAACCCAGGTAATTCCGTTTCAAATTCTTAGTCATATTCGACTTTTGTCTTTATTTCTGTTTAAGTGATGTCGAGGACGATATCGTTTTAAGTGGGGGAGTCTGTAACAACCCAGGTTATTACCTTAGTCAATTAGGACTAATCTTAAGTCTTAAAACTAATCGTAAGTGCTAATTAGGTCAATTGGAGTCAACCTCTAAGGCCCAGATCAAATCAAGAGTCGATTGGATCAAATCTTAATTTTTGGAAATTCAGAAATCCTACAAGTTGACCTATTTAAATTGACCTCCGATCGGAAAACGGACTTCGCCATCGCGCTCATTGACCCCAATTTAGCTTGGGGTGAAGTTTTCGTGTCAATCGGAAGTCGTCAAAATTTGACGAATATCTTAATAATATTTAAATATCCGGAAAATGAGGAAATTAAAAACTCGCCGGAATCGAAATATGATTTCGCCGTTGCGTTCCTCACCCCTCAGTTAGCTAGGAGTGATTTTCTGGAAATTTTTGGAAAATATTAAACTATGTATTTTTTTTAGGAAAATTATGATTTATATAATTAAATATAAATAAATATATTTATATATTCCTTTTTTTTTACATTCTTTCTTCTTCTTCTTCTTTTTTTTTTTCCTTTTCTTTCCCGATGCCCTGCCCTAAAAACCACGAATCGCACGCCTCCTCCATCTTGATCGCACGCATCTCGCCTCTCCCTTCGTGCGACATGCGCCTCCTCCACCTAGGAGTCTCCCTCGTCTCGCCTCGCAACCTCCTCCTCCACATCCCCTAAAAGCCGAAGGTTTTAAGCCCTATACCTCTAAATCTCTCGGCCGACCACCTCCTTGGCCGAACTCCCTCCATGATAACGGCAGCCGTCTCCTTCTCTCTTGGCTTGGCCGAGAGCCCCTCCTAGCGCGTCAAGTTGGCTTCGCCGACCCTCCTCCAAGCGCCAGCCGCCTCTTCCTCTTGGCGTCGGTTCGCCCAACTCTGCCGTCGAGCAAAATACCCCTGCACCTTACTTCCATTCAAGTTTATTGGGTACGTAGGCCTCAACTCAATAGTTGAAGTGATGCTCCAAGCAAATCGAACAATAATGCCATGATTTCAATCTATAAGCTTGCATTTTGCTGATGTTTTTGAATGCTTGGTAAAGAAGAAACTCTTATTTGTTATCGTTAAGTTTTATGAACACTGCAAATAGATATAGTTTGATCTATCTTCATTCAAGCTTGAGATCTTGATGTTTTCTTTTTTTTATATATTTGAGTTTGCTCTAATATAGTGTGCAAATAAAAATCTATTTCCAGAACTTGGGTCAAATGGATGTGTTCTTCTATTGTCAATAAGGATACAAGATTTCATTCCATACGCAGATTAAGTAGCTATATTCAGAAAAATGGGAATATAAATTTATCTATATTAGTGATTGATTAACTGCATCCAAATTTGGAAAGCATGAGTTCATGCAGCACATTCAACAATTTTGTCAATATGATCTTATATAGATTCTTGGTAAATATGCTTAGATTTTTTTCATTTAGAATCACAAATGAAATCTTTATTTTCTAGAAGTGAAGTTTTTAGCATAGACAATAATGTCTAAATAAAATAGGGTTGGTATTGTATTCAAGGCAGTAGTAGTTAAAAGAGCGCAACTTATTGTTGATTACTCTTGCCAATTTTGTTTCTTTTGTTGCGGTGATCGATAACGATGATAAAATTGTTTGTAATAATCAATGATTTGAGGCATTTATTTAATATCATAATTTGCTACTCCCTAGTTTATTCTCTTGAAAATTATGTTCTTAATTCAGTTATTGACTAGTTATGCTTATTGAATAGTAAAACAGCGGATTGAATAGTAGTGAGCGGATTGAATAGTAAAATAGCGGATTGAATAGTAATGAGCGGATTGAATAGTAAAACAGCGGATTGAATAGTAAAACAGCGGATTGAATAGTAATGAGCGGATTAAATAGTGAAAACAGCGGATTGAATAATAATGAAAATTACGAGTTGAATTGCACCCTTTCTTTTGTGTAAAATAAATAAGTATTAAGTTTCATGATGTGAGATTCATCTCACATCATGCCTTCACTAAATCTTATACTCTTTCAATTAAGCTTTCAACTAAATTAGTTAAGCTTCCTAAAATATTCTCTAAGTCTGTTTCTTTAGGATTGTATACCTCAGGATCATTCCTAAGACTAGGACTAGATCATAGGTTAGAGTTCATTCAATAGGTAAAATAGGTTACCCAATGGGTGAAACCTTAGTCTTATTAGTTTCTAGACTTTATTTTATTTTATAACCTATTCTGATTCCTTTATCTTTTAACCTTAGTTTTAAGATAGGAGATTCATCCTATTAAGTTTGATTACTTAATAGGATTGACCTTGACTGTTAGATCACTATTAGAATGAAACTCATATCTTAAGTCTTATCCTTTTTGGATTATGTGATTAAGCCCAATCTCGTGGTATTTAATCCATAATATATAGTTTAGTAGCTTTAGTTAGAACGTCAAAAATTATCAATTAGGTCGTAATGTTTTGTTATTTAACTTTTATAGTCGACTTTGATTTGGTATATGAGGACCTAGCTAGTCCTGATATTTTGTAATTTGTAAGGATGAATTTCTAAGTTACACTTGGTATGTGGGAAAATGGTGATCCTGAACTTGTGTAATTTGGAATAGTTAGAACGAATAATAGAAAACAAATGGTATCACCATATTAGTAGAGTCCCTTGCTTATTTTGATACTTTGTACTACGCATTCCTTGTGTATTTGAGCTTACTTTCTTGGATATTTCATATAAGATAATTTTGTGCATGAAAATGAAAACTTAGAATAATAGGATAACAGTTGCCTTTGGGTCCGGTTTGTGGAGATTATGGTGCACATTTGCTCCGATGGACAGGGGTAAGGTGAGATCAGTATGCCTAATATTTTCATTGAGGAGAGTGTGTTAAGCTTGGGACCCGTATAGTCTTGCAGACGTGCTTGACTTCTCAGTTGTTTCTAATAGTTGTCCATAGAAATAAAAGTAAAATAACTAAAATATGTTGCATAAGTATTGTCTGCCTCTTCAGTCATGTAGTATGTTCAGTATGTTTGCAGATTGAGATGTGTTAAGCTTGCAATACACTCTTTTATTTCTTCAAATATTGTGCAAATGTTATCTTTACTAGTAGAAATGCTTTTAAATTCATTCAGAATAAATTTATCATCAGGAGATTATTTAGAATCAAATACTTATTGTTTATGTAAGTTAGAAATTGATAATAGTAGTTGGGAAGAAAAATTAACTATCCTTCCTATCACTACTTTTGATATTATAATTATAATAGATTTGATGAGTCAGAATAAGGCAATGATTGATTGTATTAAAAAGAAAGTATGTTTGAATAAAAGAGGAAAGAAAGTAATATATGTAGGATAAAAGAATGCAGTTGATAGTCTTATCACTGTAAATAAAGCTTCAAAGTTAATGAAGAAGGGATATTCAGTATTTATAGTCATACTTTCAAGTTTAGAGGTCAAGCTTAAGATTCTTGAAGAAACACCCATTGTTCATGAGTATGCTGATGTATTTCCTAAAGAACTTCCTGGTTTACCACCACAAAGGGAAGTAGAATTTATAATTGATTTAATTCCTGGAACAAATCCAATTTCTAAGACACCTTATAGAATGATACCAACATAATTACAAGAGCTTAAGGATCAACTTCAAGAATTATCTGAAAAAGGTTTTATAAGACCAAGTAATTCTCCTTGGGGAGCCCATGTATTGTTTGTTAAAAAGAAAGGTGGAAGTATGCGATTATGTATTGATTACCGTGAACTTAATAAGGTGACTATCAAAAACAAGTATCCATTGCCAAGAATTGATGACCTCTTTGATCAATTAGCAGGCGCATCAATATTTTTTAAGATTGATTTAAGATCTGGTTATCATCAACTCCATATATGAGAAGAAAACATACCTAAATTTGCTTTTAGTACTCATTATGGATATTTTGAATTTCTAATAATGGCTTTTGGTTTAACTAATGCACCTTCATACTTTATGGATTTGATGTATATAATTTTGAAATTATATTTGGACTCCTTTATTATTGTGTTTATTGATGATATACTTATTTATTCAAAGAGTATTGAAGAATACAAAGAACACCTTAAGATTATTCTAAGTCTTTTAAGACAACACCAACTATTTGCAAAATTTTCAAAATACAAATTTTGGTTGAAGTCAGTATCATTTATGGGACATGTAATAAGTAAGGAAGGGATATCAATTGACCCTAATAAAGTGAGTGCAATCAAAGAATGGGCACAACCTGCTTCAATTACAGAAATTAGAAGCTTCTTGGGTTTAGCAAGATATTATTGCAAATTTATTAAGAACTTTTCTCAAATTGCAGTTCCTCTTACAAGGCTTACACAGAAAGGTGTAACTTTTATCTCATAACCTTCCTGTGAATTGGCATTTCAAAAACTCACGGATTGTCTTATATCAACTCCTATTTTAATATTACCTTTAGAAGGAAAAGACTATCAGATTTATAGCGATGCATCAAGAAATGGTTTGGGCTATGTGCTTATGCAAGAAGGCAAAGTAATAGTATTTGCTTCTAAACAGTTAAAAACTTATGAAAAGAACTATCCAGTTCATGACCTAGAACTTGCAGCTATAATATTTGTATTAAAAATTAGGAGGCATTACTTATATGGCATAAGGTGTGAAATTTTTACAGACCATCAAAGTTTAAAATATATATTTTACTCAAAAAGAGTTAAATTTAAGGTAATGCAGATGGTTAGAATTAATCAAGGATTATGACATATCTATTCAGTATCATCCAAGAAAAGCAAATGTTGTAGCAGATGCTTTAAGTCGCAAAGTAACATCTCAATTGTATATGCTAACTTTTAATCTAATCTTACTCCAAGAAATGGAAAAACTCCAATTAGAAGTGAATCTACCAACAGATGTAGTATTATTTTAATTGAGTGTAGAGCAGTCACTACTCGATGAGATTAAAGAAACTCAGAAGATTAATAAAGAGTATGAGCAGTTAGTTGCATCTATTCAAGAAGGAAAATATTTAGAATTGAAACTAGACTCAATTGAAAATATTTGGGGTAGATCTAGAATTTGGGTACCTAATAATTCTGAATTAAGATCAAAAGTACTCAAGGAAACTCATTATTCTAAATATTCAATTCATTTAGGAAATAATAAGATGTATCAAGATTTAAAAATACACTTCTGGTGGTCTGAAATGAAAAGAGATATAACAGAGTTTGTATTAAAATGTGAAGCATGTAGTTTAGTAAAGACGGAGCATCAAAGACCTAATGGATTATTACAACCTCTACCAATTCCTGAATGGAAATGGGAAAATATCTCAATGAATTTTATAACAGGTTTTTCCCATTCAAAATTAAGTAATGATTCAATTTGGGTAATTGGGCAGACTTACTAAATCTGCTCACTTTTTACCAATTCGACAAAATAATCCAGTAAAGAAATTGGCTAAATTATATCTTAAAGATATAGTGAGATTACATGGCATTCCTAAGACTATCATATCTGATCTTGATAGTCATTTCACTTCCAAGTTTTGGAAAATGGTACAACATGATCTAGGTTCTCAATTATGATTGAGTACAGCTTTTCCTCATTAAATAGATGGGCAAACAAAAAGAGTGAATCAAATTTTAGAAGACCTTCTGCGTTTATGTATTTTAGATTTTGGAGGAAGTTGGGATGATCATTTTCCATTAATAGAATTTACCTATAATAATATTTATTAAGCAAGTATTTGAATGGCTCCTTATGAAGCATTATATGGAAGGAAATGTATTACCCATTTATTCTAGAATGAAGTTGGAGAAAATAAATTAATGGATCGAACTTAATTTTGCAAGCTACTAAAAAGATAAAATTTATTCAGCATCAAATAAAGATTGCTCAAGATAGATAGAAGCAATATTATGACTTAAAACATTGACATATTGAATTCTCCGTAGGAGATTATGTTTACCTTAAAGTCAGTCCGTATAAAAAAAATTTAAGATTTGGAGTTACTGAAAAATTAAGCCCGGGATATATTGGTCCATTTGAAATAATAAAACGAATTAGACAAGTCACTTATCAACTTAAACTCCCATTACATATGAGTTTGATGTACGACGTTTTTCATATTTCGTCTTTGAGAAAGTGCTTGTCGGAACCAACCATGAGAATTGAAGTATAAGAATTAATCTTCAACTGAATCTTAGCTTCATAGTTGAACCAAAAGATATTTTGGATCGAGACATAAGAAAGCTTCGAAGTAAAACTATTTATATGGTAAAAGTCTGTTGGAAGAATTGTCGAAAAGAAGAAGCAAGATGGGAAGACTAATCTAGTATGAAGAAATTATATCCTCAATTATTTGATTATACTAATAATATACTATGTTTGAGTTTAAAAATAAAATTTGATGTCGGGCGACATCCTTTTAAGTTGGGGAGATTGTAATATACGTTTATTTCAAATAGAATTAATTAAATTTAATTATTAAATAAAGTTTAAATTATATACATTTTACTATTTTGTTATAGTAATATTAAAAATGAATTTAGAGAATATTTGTTAAATTTCAAAAATTAATATACGTCAGAATTTTTCATGGCTATTTTAATAAGAATTTAAATTAAATTAATTATTTAAAAATATTTAGGTATCAGAATTGAAATTTTTTGACATTTTTGTATTCAGAATGTCGATATAAGTTAAAGGGAAAAATTTTATAAATTTAAAACTATTTTGAAAAAAAAATTAAATTAAAATAATTATTTAAAAATATTTAGATGTCAGAATTAAAAATTTTCGATATTTTTGGATTTAGGACGTCGATGTAAGCTAAAGGGGAAAATTTCATAAATTTAAAACTATTTTGAAAAAAAAAATTATAAATTTTCGGTGCTAGTTGCCGCTTAACCGTTTGTCCAAATTTGATATTTTTAGTATCGTTGGAATCGTATTGACGAGACCTTTCATTTAATACCTTAAAATTTAATTTTCGCTAAATTTTTGATATTCTGAATTTGTAAAAATTTAAATTTTCATTTTTATTTATTTAAATTGAGCTAATTTATAATTTATATTTTTTCTTAAAATTTATCTTTGTAAATATACCCTTAGGAATATTCTTATCCTATTTTCATTCCAAATAAAGATAAAATCCACCTCTTAATCTAAACCATCTATTATTATTTTGATTTATTTATGCCATTTGATTTAATTTCTCTCTTATCCAATAAATTTTCTATATATTTAAAGGCTGTAGATGAGAGGAAAAATTCAGCATTTGTAACTCAATTTAGATTTTTTCTCTCTTAGCAAACACCTCTCCTTTATCTCCTTTCGTCAACTTCAAATTCTTCTTCTTCCCAAACACTTCTCTTTTTATTTTCAAGAATTTTTCCACATCTCTTTCTTTTTCCCTAAATCTCTCCTACTCTCAAGACTATCCTAGAGATCCAAGAAGTTATCTAAGATATTCAAATCATCTTAGAGAAGAGATCTAAAGAAGGACTCCTCTCCATTAAATTTTCTAAATTTCTCCTTAAGGTAATATTTTTTTTTTCTCATTTTATTTATAAGATCAAAGCATGCATGCAAATCATCTTTCAATTTGATTTAGATCTCCTCATGTTAAGTAAAGGTTTAATACATGATTTTATTTTTTTTTTAATTTCTAAAGTTTTAATTTCCTTCAAATATTTCTCATACTTAAGAAGTATATTTATGATAACTTTGCATATCTATATCTCTTAGATTCATCATATTTAGAATTTGAAATATTTAATAATATATTCTCCTATATATTGGTTGCATGTTATTAGAAGAAACTATTTAATAACTTTGCTTCTATGTTAATTTAAATTAATCTCAAAGTATAATAAAATTTATGAATTTTTAAAAATTTTAAGATTTTGATAATACTTTGAAACTTTATATCTTTTTGGTTACCTAGAATATAAAGCTGTACTTTTACATGTAGATTCTCCTATATATTAGGAAAAACTTCACTGAAGACATTCCAGAATTTTGAGCACTTTATGGTTAATATTTAAGTGCTCAAAGTTTAATAAAAACTCTAAAAAGTTTCAAATTTAAAAACAATTTTTTTTGAAATTTTCTTGATGTTTAGCTTTGTATAATTTTTATTCCATGTACAATTAGATGATTATCTTTGGCAAACATAATCTTGGTTATATTGTGAGCAATTTCTTTGTTAATTACTTGAGTTGATTATGTCATTAAAAATATCATTTAAGTGCTTATAATTTGCTAAAAAATCATAGAGAATCCAAATGTGATTTTTGGCATGCATATTCTCTAATATATAAAGAACAATTTATGTTTAGACATCAACAGAAATAAGCACTCTAAAAATACCTTTTGAATAATACAAAATCAGCAAAAAAACCTAAATTTCTTACTTAGCCAAAATTAAGAAAATTTTATAAAAATAAAATTTTCATTTCAAAAGATATATAATTAATTTACAAATTTTATAATTGCTATAACAACATAAATTTTGATAGTTATGAATAATTTAAGTAATAAATTTGGTTTTTGGAATATTTATAAATATAACAATAACTGAAAACCAATAATTGCTAATACTTCTATAAATAATATCCACAAATTTATTGCAAAAACCTAAACAATTCAAAACTTTAAGAATAAAACCCCAATGGATAGAATCATAAACTTTAGAAATATCCAAATTAGCAATTAAATTACCTCCCTTTACTTGTTAATGTCTTGCAATAATTCTGTGGCGACCGGGGATCGAAGTTCGAGAGTCTTTAAAGAATAATTCATCTTAATTAAAAATTTATACATTTTTATAAATAGGACATAATAAAATAAAATAATAAAATTCACAATTTTTTTATACATAGAGCCAAAATATATATGAAAAGTTACAACAGTTTGAATTTTTACAAAATAAGAAATAAAATATCTACATTCTTCTGCTTCTTTAAATTCTTCCTCTTTTAATTTGGCAAATCTTCAAAGCTGATTAATTATCAAAACCTGAAAAATTCAGTTTACCAGTGTGGCGGCCCTGCCCTGCTATGGTAATGTTAACCCTTAAGTTAACATGATTACGATGGAGGGGTCACCAAATGACAAAGTCCCCACTTATAATTGAATTAGACACGCGTTCTAATCCAACTTAAATAAGAACTTTGCCATTCAATCCATAAGAACTATCACTAAATGACTATACATGAACTCAGAGTGTGGAAGCAATAAAAGTATAACATCCATCCATATAGTATAAATACAATAATACAGAATAAGTAAAGAGCTGAAAAGAAAAGTTAACATGTATTATTACAACATTTAATAAGTTTAAGAAAAACTGAAAAAGGAAACTCTCGATCTCATAAGCAAAAGAAACTAAAGCTACAGATCTTCAGGAATGGGCTCCTCTTCCAATGGCAAGCTCTCCACTGGATCAGCTACTCTAACAAACTCAGAACCTACCATTATCAATTTCATAATGGTAAGGCCCCAGCCAACAAAAGAAAAATTGATTAGACAATATATCTAAGTACATTTTAAGGCAAACAATTTTATTATATTACTTGAATATCACCATCAACCAGAAACTGAAGCAAATAGGTGCAGAAAAGCGTACAAAAAAAATAGTATAAAGTTATAAACATTCAGTTTATAATTAAAGCATCTAGGAAGTAATACATACCTCCTCCAAGCAACTACAACAAAGACAGGTAAGTAAAAGAAAAGTAAAACTGTAGAAAATACAACCTAAATATGCATATGATCAAACAAAAATATGTTAAGTGACATACAATATTTAACAGTGTAAAACTAAAAATAACTAACATCCTAGGTGAGCATAAGAAAACAGTAAGTAAAACTAGTATCCTATATATACACGTGCAGGAAAACTATAAGTAAAACAGTGCTACAATGTAGAATATATAAGTAAAACAGTAACTGAAAATGGAAATTGCAGTGACCATCTAAGTCACTCAAACTGAAAATATACTCAGCAAATCTTAGCCTGATGAGCTAAGAAACTCTGAACTGAACGTCACTGAAAACTCTTAGCCTGATAAGCTAAGACAGAACTGAATGTAAGTGTACTTGAATTAGTATATCCATATCAGAATCCTGACTCTATAGTCAGCAGGGCGAGAGTCTATCCATCCTATCACTCGAATTAGGCATGGCCAATAGACTGTCGGATATTAAACCCTCGAAAGGTTGCCGACCCCGAATGAGTTGATCGAAGAGGTATACTAATCAAGCTACACCTTACAAACCACTTGTGAAACGAAAACATAATATTGCTTATGAATGTTCCAAAATAACATAAGATATTTATCAAATATCTTAAGTACATAATATATGTTCAAGGTATAAGGCTCAAAATCAAGAAATGCGAAGCATCAAAATCAAAATGAGCAAGAAACTCTATCTAAAACACATGTGATATCCGTTGTTATCTACTTTATTCGTTCTATCTACTCTAAGTTACATAAGTTTCAGAATCATCAATTCTTACATATTCTGTAACTTAGAATCATGAATCCTACTAGTTGAAGATAATTAGGACTGACCAAGTCCTAATTATAACTTAATCAAAAGACGATTATTTGGTTAAAATGAATAAATTATCGACCTAATTTTGTATTTTAATTCATCCCAGCCTCATCTTGATTAGCCAAATCAAGATGCAAAGATTAAGAATTAGACTCCAGATGATGGGGTCTAATCACTTAATCTAAAGGTATAATCTAAGGGTCTAAGGTTTAGAACCCAAATCTCACAGATTAAGTTAAGGCAAGTCCTAATGATAAATCAATTCATTAGGATAGATCTCTATTCTTAATTCTAGGGTTTAAAGATCAAATAATTATTTAATAAACTAAGAAAATCTAGAAACGAGTAAACTCAATGTTTCATCTAATTGAGTAACCCAATTTACTCAATAGATGAATTCTAACTTAAGATCTATTCCTAATCTTAAGAATTAAGGCTCTTAATTACTAAGAGTATCTCTCAAGACACATATCCTAACTAATGTTATAAGACCTAAGGATGTATCTAAAAATGAGTAAGGAATATGAGAACACTCACTTAGGACTTAGGAATTTCTTAAGGAGCAAATTTTGAGATTTTAATCAAAATCTAATTTAGACTTTAATTTGATTAATTTCAGTTCTAAATCATTCTATTTACTGATTTTAGTGATTAGAAATTGAATTTTGGGCTTTTAAAGGCTAAACCCTAAATTTGGGCAAAATGACCATTTTGCCCCTACTTAAGGGTTCAAAAGATCAAATTTTGATCTAAGGCTTAAATTCTAAAATTTTCTCTTAGAATGTGATTCTTAATATCTAATATAAGATTAGACAGCAACTAAACTATTTTTGGATGATTAATAAACCATATGAGATCAAATTAATGAATTTGACTCATAAGGGCAAATTAGTAATTTGACTAAATGAAAGTTAAATTTTCTTTCAGATTATTGTTCTTTACTGCCTAAGCTTTCCATAGAATCTAAATTTGCTAAATTCTGATAAGTATTGGCCAAGTTATGGCTAATACAAGATCTAGGGTTTAAAGGGTAATTAAGGAATCCTTAATTAAGGGTCAAAATCCTAACTTTGTCAATTAGTGTCCAAATTAAACAAAATAAGTGGCTATGATTTACAAAAAGTCCACTGATTAAAATGACATGTGGTAGACTCAATTTGAATCTAATTTGACTAAGTTATGACCTAATTAAGGTTTAGGGTGATTAGTGAGTGATTAGCAAAATTAATCACTTAAATACTAATCCAACCTTACAGATAGGTTCTTAATAACTCTAGGAGTCCTTTGAAACTTAAGTTTTTTAATTTGGATTACTAGATTTGCTAATATTTACTAATCAAGATTTAGAGTAATTAACGGTGATTAGCAAATCTAACCATTGGATCCTAAATATTTTTATTAATTACTATTAATTAGGTTTTTCTGATCTAAATTGGTATTTGTATCATTCAATTTGGAGTTCAATTGACTAAGTTATGGTCAATTGAAGTTCTAGGTCTAATTAAGGTAATTAGGGTTAGGACCTAAAAGTAATTAAGCTTAAATTAATCCAAACAGCAAAATAAATACTATCAAATTAATTCTTAGGATTTTATGATTACTTTAAGACCCATATTCAATATGTTTGGGTCATTGGGTGCAAATTTATGGCTAATTAAGTTTTGTGACATTTTTGGAATTTAATTAATACCCTAAAATATCACTTTACTAAATACAGATCCAAATGCAAAATTATTAGCATCAATAAATTTCTCATATTTTTCTGATCAATTTGATATATTAATTTGCATATTTTGGACTTATATTTATTAAGATATTAATGTTTAAATATTAGGATTTAATAAATAAATTAATAGTGTTTTAATAATAATAATAAATCTGTTATTTATATATATATATAATTATAATTATGTTTAATAATTAAATGTTATAATTATATATATAATTTTTTATTTATATTTTCAGGACACGCGGCGGAGCCTTATTGGCTGAGGAGAGCGCGGCGGGCCCCACACGCCAGACGCCTGCAGGACCAGGCCATGTGGCGCGACCCCACTGGCTGGTGGATCACGAGCGGGCCCCACAGGTCAGGCAGCTGACCCGCGTGCCACGCGTCGCACTGCGACTGGCAGCGCATCGCGAGGTGGGTCCCGCCACGGCAGACGAAGCGACGCGGCCACGGGCCGACCCGAAGGGTCATCTTCTCCGCGCGATCGCCTGATAGTTGGGAGCTAGGGTTCGTTTTTCCGGCATCCTCCGGTCACAGCTTAACTTGATTCATCCAGAAAATGATAGAACACTACTCGATCTATCCATAGGTGGTCTAAACCTAGCCGGAGATGGACGGAGACGACCGATGGATCAAACCTTCGACTGTGTATTCTAACGGTTTGTAATGTTTAGAATTTTGCACGTCTGAGCTAACCCGACCTGATCGACTCAATCGGAACCGGTAGATAAACAATCAAGCATATGAAATTAAGAAACGAAACTTTAGATGCAATCTTTGATAAGTATTGGAGGTGTGGTGCGTACCTTAAACGGACGGCTAAAGAGGGTCGAGACTCGATCTTAGGATTTGGATCTCCGGTTTAAAATCGAGAAAAGCTGAGGTCTTAGGGGTCTTATAGAAGCTCTAAGGCGGTGGCTGGAAGCGGGGGGAGCTCGCGCGATCGCCACTTGCGAGCGAAGGATCCTGACGCGTGCGCAGGGTTTGCCACGCGTAGGCCTCGCGGGGACGAGGGGTTCGATCGAACCCTCATAGATTGCCGTCAGATCCTGACGGCGTGAAAAATAAAATAGGTGACGACGTTGGACTTAAGTGGACGGCGCCGTTAACCCTAAATAAAATAAAAATTATTTAATTTAATTTACATTATACAGATTTAATTAATCAAATTTACCCTATTAAATGCATCCCAAAAATTTCCAATAAATCACCCTTAGCTAATTGAAGGGTGAGGAACGCAATGGCGTATTCGGATTTTTATTTCGATGAGTATTTATTTATTTGATTATTTGGGGTATTTAAATATTATTAAAATATTCGACGAAAAATCAACGACTTCCAAATGCCTCCAAAATTTCACCCTTAGCTAATTTGGGTGTTAAGAACGCAATGACGAAGTCACATTTTCAATTTGAGGTCTATATGAAAAGTTAATTTTCTAGGTTTTGGGATTTTCCAGAATTTCTGGTTTGACTCAGTTGATTTTTGGTTTGACCTAGGTTTCAGAGATGAGTTCTAAATTACTTAATTAGTGACTTAGAACCTTAATTAAGACTTAGATTAGTCTTAATTAAACAAAGTAACAATCTGGGTTGTTACAAACTCCCCCACTTAAGAATAATGTCGTCCTCGACATCACTCAATTGAGAAAAAGAAATTAAGCAGATATAAAGAAACGAATTGAAATAAGATAAAGTTGAAGAATCACCTTGATTGAAAATGTTTGGGTACTTTTGACGCATATCCACCTCTTTCTCCTAGGTGTCTTCATTACAAGACTGGTTCTTCTACTGAATCTTTATCATTGGAATAGATCGATTCCTTAATTTCTTCAGATCACGATCTAAGATTTTAATTGGTTCTTCAGTGTAAGAAAGATCATACTGAATTTCAATTGCAGGATGCTCAATAAGATGAGAAGGATCTCTAAGACACTTTCTTAGTGATGATACGTGGAATACATTATGAACAATAGTAAAGCCTTCTGGTAGCTCTAATTTATAAGCTGCTGAACCAATCTTATGCAAAATTTTAAAAGGTCCAATATACCTTGGACTGAGCTTTCCAGAAACTCCAAAACGATAGACTCCTTTCATCGGTCTCACTTTTAAATAAACAAAATGTAACAACCCAGGTTGTTACTTTGCTCAATTAAGACTAATCCAAGTCTTAATTAAGGTTCTAAGTCACTAATTAAGTAAATTAGAACTCATCTCTGAAACCTAGGTCAAACCAGAAGTCAACAAAGTCAAATCTAAAATTCTGGAAAATCCCAAACCCTAGGAAATTGACTTTTTATTTAGACCTCAAATTAAAAATCTGACTTCGCCATTGCGTTCAGAGCACCCAAATTAGCTAGGGGTGAAATTTTGAAGTCATTTGGAAGTCGTTGATTTTTCGTCGAATATTTTAATATTATTTATATACCCCAAATAATCAAATAAATAAATACTCGTCGAAACAAAAATCTGAGTGCACCATTGTGTTCCTCACCCTTCAATTAGCTAGGGGTGATTTATTGGGATTTATCTGGAGTCATTTAGTAAGCCAATTTTAATTATAAAATTATGTGATAATTAATTAATATATTCCTTAACGGCTAAGTTAATTACTTAACTTGCACCGTCATTTTTCCCTTTAACGCCGTTTGGATGCGCATCAGGCATTTGGACCATTCGATCCAGGTTTGATCGAACGGTGATGAAGTCGTTTCTCTCGATTTCGCCACGCACAGTGCGCGTGGCGATCGCTCGCGCACGCAGCAAGCCTCGCTCGCCACCTGCCTCTCGCCACTCGTCGCCCACCGCCGAAGAAGCTTCCTGCTACACCATTTAAACTTAGGGATAATCCTCTCGTGTGTAGTTCCTAATGAAAAGTTTTGCTTGCAAAGCGGATCGAGTTTTGGGGGATCTTGCCTCCTTTGAAACGACAAATATTAGGTACTTCTCTACCTAATTATCATCATTCGAATTCATCAATTTCCTGTGTAAGTGTACTCTTGGCTATCTCAGTTAAATTACTGAATGTTATTGTTGATCGAACTATGTCACCGGGTATAACCTAGAATGGCATATTTAGGGCATCGCATTGAGAGGAATTAAAGAGCTATACAGCTCGAATTATGGGGCTCGCCGAAGAGGTCTAGTCTAGGGCTTCCAGTCAAGGTGTCATCCTGGCTTGGAGAGGATCAGTGCGCCGCTCCTGTCGAAGCCCTAATTTTTTTTCTGCGAAGAAGATGAGCTCCTGCGGGTTGAATCGGGCCGGCCCGGGTGTGGCCCGAGTCCTCGTCGCATGGGTCCGTCTCGATCAGCGATGTCTGATCGAGTCGTGGGTCCCACCACCTGCAGATAATAATTATGTTTATTTTATAAATATAGTTATAAATAAAAGCAACACTTATAAAATACATTAATATACTTTAAGATATATATATATATATATATATATTATAAAGAGGCAAATAAAAATCTGTTGATTTGACAACAGATTTGATAAAAAAAAAAATCAAATAAACCCATTTTAATATAAAATAGAGAATAAATAATTAGAAATTCATAATAGATTAATTACTCAGTTTAAATTAAATTATTAAACAGTAGAAATAATAATTATTCATTTAATTTTATTCAACTAAATTGTAAACTTTAGTCCTCCATAATTTAACAAATTTATTGGTGCTGCCAATTTTTCATTCGGACTAATATTTCACTTAGTGATATTTTAGGATATTTTGAATATTCACAAAATGCTACAAAACTTAATTAACCCATAATTTTGTACCCATTGACCAAAATATGTTGAAAATAGGTCTTAAAGTGATCAAAAAATCCTAAGGATTAATTTGATAGTGTTTATTTTGCTGTTTGGATTAGTATTTGCTTAATGATATTTAGGACCTAACCCTAATTAAGTTAATTAACCATAGAACTTTAATTGACCATAACTTGGTCAATTGAGCTCCAAATTTGATGATCCAAAGGTCCATTTAGATCAGAAGAACTTAATTAACAGTAATATGTAAAAATATTTTAGATCCAACGGTTAGATTTGCTAATCACACTTAATTACTCTAAATCTTGATTAGTGAATATTAGCAAATCTAATAACCCAAATTGAGTGATTTAAGTTTCAGAGGACTCATAAAACTATTTAAAATCAATCTGTAAGGTTGAATTAGTGTTTAAGTGATTAATTTTGCTAATCACTCACTAATCACCCTAAACACTATTTAGGTCATAACTTAGTCAAATTAGATCCAAATTGAGTCTACCACATGTCATTATGATTAGTGGACTATTTGTAAACCATAGCCACAAATTTTGCTCAATTTGGACACTAATTGGCAAAGTTAGAATTTTTGACCCATAATTAAGGATTCCTTAATCACATTTTTACCCTAGATCTTGTATTGGCCATAACTTGGCCAATACTTATCAGAATTTAGCAAATTTAAATTTTATGGAAATCTTAGACAGTAAAGAACATTAAACTGAAAGAAAAATTAACTTTTACTTAGTCAAAATTACTAATCTACCCTTATGAGTCAAATTCACTAAATTGATCTCATATAGCTTAATAATCACCCAAAATTAATTTAGTTACTGTCTAATATAAGATTAGACAGTAAGAAACACTTTCTAAAAGAAAATTTCAGAATTTAAGCCCTAGATTAAAAGTTGATCTTTTGAACCCTTAGGTAGGGGCAAAATGGTCATTTTGCCCAAATTTAGGGTTTAGCCTTTAAAAGCCCAAAATTCAATTTCTAATCACTAAAATCAGTAAATAGAATGATTTAGAACTGAAATTTATCAAATTCAAGTCTAAATAAGATTTTGATTAAAATCTCAAAATATGCTCTTTAAGAAAATTCCTAAGTAAATTATGAGTATTTATCTTTCCTTAATCACTCTTAGATCTTTCCTTAGGTCTTATAATATTAGTTAGGATGTGTGTCTTGAGAGATACTCTTAGTAATTAAGAGCCTTAATTCTTAAGATTAGGAATAGATCTTAAGTTAGAATTCATCTATTGAGTAAATTGGGTTACTCAATTATGTGAAATCTTGAGTTTTTTAGCTTATAGATTTTCTTAGTTTATTAAATGATTATTTGATCTTTAAACTTTAGAACTCAGAATAGTGATCCATCCTAATGAAATTGATTTATCACTAGGACTTGCCCTAACTTAATCTGTGAGGTGGAATTTCTAAACTTAGACCCTTAGATTACACCTTTAGATTAAGTGATTAGACCCCATCATCTGGAGTCTAATTCTTAATCTTTTCATCTTGATTTGACTAATCAAGATGTGGTTGGGATGAATTAATTTACAAAACTAGGTCGATGATTTATTCATTTTAACCAAATAGTCGTCTTTTGATTAAGTTATAATTAGGACTTAGCAAGTCCTAATTATCTTCAACTAGTAGGACTCGTGATTATAAGTTACAGAATGCGTAAGAATTGATGATTCTGAAACTTATGTAACTTAGAGTAGATAGAGCGAATAAAGTAGACAACAACGGATATCACCTGTATTTTAGATAGAGTTTCTTGCACTTTGATTTTGATGCTTCGCATTCCTTGATTTTGAGCCTTATACACATATTATGTACTTAAGATATTTGATAACTATCTTATGTCAATTTTGAACATTCATAAATAGCATTGTATTTTTGTTTCACAAGTGGTTTGTAAGGTGTAGCTTGATTAGTATACCTCTTCGATCAACTCGTTCGGGGTCGGCTTCTTGTAGGGGGTTTCAGTCCGATAGTCTATGCCATGCCTAGTCCATGGGATAGGATGGATAGACTCTTGCCCTACTGACTATAGAGTCAGGATTTTGATATGGTTATACTAATTCAAGTACACTTACATTCAGATCTGTCTTAGCTCATCAGGCTAAGAGTTTCAGTGATGTTCAGTTCAGAGTTTCTTAGCTCATCAGGCTAAGATTTGCTGAGTTCGTGTTCAGTTCAGGTGACTTATATAGTCAATGTAGTTTCAGTTTACAGTTACTGTTTTTCTTATATATTCTGCACTGTTTTACTTACAGTTTTATTCCCGCACTATATAGGATGCTAGTTTTACTTACTGTTTTCATATGCTCACATAGTATGTTAGCATTTTCAGTTTTATACTGTTCAAATTATGTATGTCACCTAGCATACTCTGTTTGATCATAAGCATGTTTAGGTTGTACTTTTCTTACTTTTCTTTTACTTTTCTTTTACTTACTTGTCTTTGTTGCAGTTGCTTGGAGGAGGTATGTATTACTTCCTATTTGTTTAGTTATAAACTGTAGTTTATAACTATATACTGTTCTTTTTGATACGCTTTTCTGCACCTATTTTGCTCAGTTCTGATGATATTCAGTTAACTTAAATAAACTTTTACCCTAAAATGTACTTAGACACATTGTCTAACCAGTTTTTCTTTTGTTGGCTGGGGCCCTACCATTATGAAACTGATAATGGTAGGATCTGAGTTTGTTGGAGCAGTAGATCCAGTGGAGAGCTTACCATTGGAGGAGGAGCCCGTTCTTGAAGATTTGTAGCCTAGTTTTTTGTTTTCAGTGAGATTGAGAGTTCCTTTCAGTTCATTTAAACTTATTAAATATTGTAATAATACAGGTTTATATTTCTTTTTCAATACTTTACTTATTCTGTATTGTTGTATTTATATTGTATTGGATGGATGTTATATACTTCCGCACTCTGAATTCATGTATGATCATTTAGTGATAAATTCTGGAATGAATGACAAAGTCCTTAGTTAAACTGGATTAGAATGTGTGTCTAATCCAATCTTAAGTGGGGACCTTGTCATTTGGTAACCCCTCCACCGTAATCATGTTAACTTAAGAGTTAACAGGACCACGGCGGAGCAGGGCCGCCACAGTTGGTATAATCCAATCTTAAGTGGGGACCTTGTCATTTGGTAACCCCTCCACTGTAATCATGTTAACTTAAGAGTTAACAGGACCACGGCGGAGCAGGGCCGCCACACAAAATCTCCTTCTTTGAACTCCAGAGGACGATGACGGTTATCATGATATTTACTTTGCCTGTCTTGAGCTGTTCTAATTCTTTGCTGAATGAGTTTAACTTTATTATTTGTTTCTTCTACTAACTCAGATCCATATAATTGAGTATCTCCTGTCTCAGACCATGCTAGTGGAGAAGAACATTTTATTCCATATAATGCTTTATATGATGCCATCTTAATACTTGACTGAAAACTATTATTGTACGCAAATTCTACTAAAGGAATATGCTCTTCCCAGGATCCTAAAAAATCCAACATACATAAACGCAGGAGATCTTCTAAGACTTGATTTACTCGTTCTGTTTGGTCATCTGTTTGGGGATGGAATGCTGCACTCATGACCAGAGTTGTGCCTAAATCTTGATGGACAGCCTGCCAAAATTTAGAAGTAAAACGAATGTCTCTATCGGATACAATTGTTTTAGGAATTCCATGAAATCTGACTATTTCCTTAATATATAGTTTGGCCAATTTCTCCACTGAGTCAGTTTGACAAATTGGAATAAAATGGGCAGATTTTGTAAGGCGATCTACTATAACCCATATTGAATCAGCTCCAGATCTTGAACGAGACAAACCCATGACAAAATCTATGGAAACATCAGTCCATTTCCATTCTGGAATTTCTAATGGGTGCAATAAGCCATTAGAAATATCTGTGGTACATATAAATAGCAGCAAGATTCTAACATCCTAAATATATATATATATATATATAAGCAGTACAAGGAAATAGCTGACAGAATAGAATACTGAAAAGTAAACAACAACAACTGCATATAAAGCCACACGTGCATCGACTGTCATACAAAAAAGAGCTACTCAAGCCCATCGAATACCAAAGGAGCTTAGCACCATCACGGCTAAGTCATAAACTGTGTACCCCTAGCGACATAAGGAGGCTAGGCAAAATAAGCACATAAAGCAAATGAAGGGTCTTAGTACCAGTACGGTTAAGGCCCAACTGTATGCCCCTAGCGACATAAAGAGGCTAGTAAACTAAGCATACAAGGCAACCTTAACGCCAGTACGGCTAAGGCACCAACGGTGTACCCCTAGCAACATAAGGAGGCTAGTAAACTAGGCACACAACAAAACAGATCCTTCCCCTAGCGACATAAGGAGGCTAGGCAATAAGGATATAACTGAGAGGCAGCTCATAAAATCATTATCTTTTCATAAATCACTTTAATATTTTCACAAGGAATCTAAGGAGTCTCCATATTTTCCTAACAGTTTATTTATGCATCAAAAATCTTGTATGATATGCTCAAGGAAATATGGCACAAAAATCAAGGGATGCATAAGCAACAAAGCATCAAACAGAAGCAAGGAACTCTATTAAACATGGTGATATCATTTGTTTCCTACTTAACCATCTAATTATTCCAAGTTACACAAGTTCAGGTTGTAACCCGGAAGTTCGTCCTTACAAGTTAAAAAGGATTGGAACTGATCAGGTTCCAATCTAGCTCAATTAGATAGACGACTACGAGTTAAATAAATGAATCATACGTCCTAGTTTTGTAAATTTAGACGTTCTAACTAAGATCTGATCAAGATCTTCTAAACCTATAGATTATGGATTAAACACTACGAGAATTAGATTTAATCACATAATCCAAAGGATAAGACCTAAGTTCTAGGTTTTATTCTATAAGTGATCTACTAGTTATGACAAATCCTATTAAGTAATCAAACTTAATAGGATGAATCTCCTACCTTAAATCTAGAGTTAAAATATAAAATAATCAGAATGAATTGTAAAATAAAGGAAGGTCTAGAAACTAATAAACTAAGGTTTTACCCATATGGTAACCCAATTTACCCAATGAATGAACTATAACCTATGATCTAGTCCTAGTCTCAGGAAAGGTCCTTAAGGTGTAGTGCTTTTAAGACTTAACAGAAATTATTGGAATCTAACTTAAGAGTTGATTTCACTCACTTAATTGATACTAAGAATATTATAACATTTGTTTAGGGTTCTGGAATGTTATCTAAAGGGTTGGGGCACTTAATCCAATCTTAGGGCAAAATGTCTATTTTGCCCATACTTTAAGGGTTAAAAAGTCAACTTTTGACTCAATGGTACAAACTAAATTTTCTTAATTTCAAGTGATTCCTTACTGTCTAACTTGAAGATAGACAGTAAGTACGTCCAATTTGGACGAGAAACGGCCGAGTTATGGCTAAAATATGGCTAGGGGTATTTTGGTCATTTTCCTAAATTTTAGGGTTCAAATCCTAAATATTATTTCAGTGAAAATGATGACATTGAAATTCTAAATTAGGTAGCTTCTTGAATTTTTGAATTTGGAGTTAAATTGATCAAGTTATGGCCATTTGAAGTTAAAGGGCATTTTGGTCATTTTCACCAAAGTCAACTCTAAGTTCTAGAGTTGACTTTTTGTCTTGATGTCCAAATAGGAAAACTAATACTACCACGGTAATGGGGCCGCTCTCATGAGCATTTTAAGACCTATATTGACTATGTTTCGATAATCGGGTAAAAAGTTATGGGGTCTTAAAGAGGCTCTAAAATGCTACCTCGTTATACGTACTCCGAAACGAAATTTAACATTATGCCATTTGATTCTAAATATTTTTATGAGCATTTTAAGACCCATATTAGCTATGTTTGGATCATCATACAAAAAGTTATTAAACTTTTAAGATTTACTATTCAAAAATACAATTTGAATTAATTTACTATTCATTTATTCAAATTGAATAATTTTACTGTTCATTCTTAAAATTTTTATTTAATTAATCACTGTTTAATTATTAATTAATTAATTAATTAATTTTACTATTAATTAGTGCTAATTATGTTTAATTAATCTTAATTATTTGTTAATATTAAATTAAATATAATTAATTAGATTTTAGTGTTCAAAAGTAATTAATTATCCTAATTAAATAAAAAAAAAAACATTTTTCAGAAAAAAATTTTGAACATATTTTTCTTAGCTAATTTGGGGTCAAGGAATTCAATGGCCCAGTCGGATTTTCAATCCGACGAGTATTTTGATACCTCGATTTCTGAGGTATTTTTATTATTAAAATATTCGTCGAAATTTTGACGACTTCCGATTGACACGAAAACTTCACCCCAAGCTAATTTGGGGTCAATGAATTCAATGGTGGCGTCCATTTTTTGATCGGAGGTCAATTTAAATAAGTCAATTCCTAGGGTTTTCGGATTTCTAGAAATCAGGATTCAATCCAATTGACTCCTGATTTGTGCTAGGTTTAGGAGGTTGACTCCATTGACTTAATT
Source organism: Gastrodia elata (assembly GCA_016760335.1). Taxonomy (NCBI): domain Eukaryota; kingdom Viridiplantae; phylum Streptophyta; class Magnoliopsida; order Asparagales; family Orchidaceae; genus Gastrodia; species Gastrodia elata. The sequence goes on from JACERR010000025.1 coordinate 542,427, forward strand.
AGCACATCTAATTGTGTTTAAGACTTAGGGTTAATTTTAATCAATCATGATAACAACTTGGGTTGTTACAATCGTAATCATGTGAACTTAAGGGTTAACAGGACCACGGCGGGGCAGGGTCGCCACACGCGACCCGCTCGATCGGGTCTGCCCGTTCGATTGAACCGTGGCAAAAAGTGGCCCGGTTCAGAAAAATTTGGCTCATGCTAGAAGCAGAACCGGTTCGAAAATGAAAGTGGGTCCCGCTGCTAATTAGCTGACGTGCTAAATAATATTAATTATAATATTCTATTTAAATTTTCCTATTTAAAATTTGGCTTTTAATTAAATTCCAAAAAATATCAAAATTTCATTCCTAACTAAGTGAGATGTTCTGAATGCAACGGTGCACTCAGATTTTCGATTCGATGAGTATTTAATTACTCAAATTTTCAAGTATTTGAATAATATTAAAATATTCATCTAAAAATTTATGACTTTTAAATGCGTTCAAAACTTCACCCCTTGCTAATTTGGGGGTGATGAACATAATGGAGGAGTCAAATTTTCAATATGAAGTCAAATTTACTTAAATATTAATAAATAATTGAGAATGAAATTTTGGTATTTTACAAATTCTTAGGCCAGCAACACATTATCAGTAATGAATCTACCTTTAATAAAACCACTTTGATTAGGACTAATAATTCTAGGAAGAATTCCAGCTAGCCTATTAACTATAATTCTAGAAATAATTTTATTGAAGATATTACATAAACTAATAGGCCTGAACTCACTCCAATGGTTAAGAGTATTATTTTTAGGAATAAGAACAATAATAATAAAGGTGAAATACCTAGGCAAATAAAAACCTTTGAAGAAATCAGTAATGGCATTACATAAATCATCATTTATAATATGCTAGCAATTTTTATAAAAGGAAGCAATAAAACCATCCACTCCAGGGGCTTTATCATCATCCATTTAAAAAACAACAGTTTTGATTTCAGCATTATTAGGAATAGAGATAAGATTTTCATTCTCATTTTCAAAAATAACTTTAGAAAAAAGACTTTCATCAAACTTAGTGATATTACAACTACTAAAGGCAAAGCTATTTTTGAAAAATTCAGTAGCAGACCGTTTAATCTCATCTTGATTATCTATCCAAACATCCTCTTTTTTATTTTACTAATCCAACTAATTCTTTTCTTTTGATTAATAATCTTATGAAAAAATTTTGTATTCCTTTCCCCAAGGATTAATCTCTTTAAACCAGTTTTTTGTTGCCAATACTTATTTTCCATTTCATAAGAGTGGAGAAGGTCAGCATTGAGCTTTTTCCAAAGAATTCTATCATAATCATCATTAGAGTTTTGAAAATTTTCTTCAACCTCATTAACATTCTTTTTAAGAAGGTCGATTTTTTCATGAATGTTACCAAAAACATCCTTATTCCAACAGGATAAGGTGTTTTTAATAGCTTTCAATTTTTTCCAAAACTTAAATAAATTATTTCCTTCAACAATAGTATTCCAACAATTAGCCACTAAAGCATAAAAATTTTTATGAAGAGGCCACATATTTTGGAATTTAAAATGATTTGACTTAATAACATTTAACTTGCTAATTTCACACAAAAGAGGAGCATGATCAGAAGTACCTCTAGGCAAATGAGAGGTCTTGGAGCATGAAAAGAAATCTAACCAATTATCAAAAATTAGAATTCTATCCAATCTCTCCCAAACTTTCCCATTTGTCCAAATAAAATTGGGACCACTAAACCTGCATCCATAAGACCACAATCAAATATAAAGTTATTGAACTCTTCTATTGCCCCTCTCTTAGGAGGTATCAAGCCTTTCTTTTCAGAAATATTTCTAACCACATTAAAATCCCCACCAACCAGCCAAGGAGCATTATTATTTTGAGAAAAAGATAACAAATTATTCCAAAGAACCCTTCTATCAATTTTGGAGCAGCTAGCATAAACAAAAGAACATAAATCATTGAAATATTGATATTTAATATTTAAAGTAATACATTGAGTATCATCATTAATAATATCACAATGAATGCCATCTTTCATAAGACACCAAATTTTCCCATAACAGTTGTAATAGAAGTTTTGGAAGCCCAGCCTCCTCATATAGTAAGCACCATTATTGGAATCAATGAAATGTTCCAAAATAATAAGAATATCAATTTTCTTATTAATAACAAGTCTATGCAGCCTATTGCAAGCTATGGGGTTTGCAATCCCTCTTATATTCCAAATGAGAATTTTAATCATTGGGAAGAAGTTCTAAGACGTTGAGCTTTTGATCGAGTTATTCTCCCTTGATGTTTCTTCGATTCTTTACCCTTCTTTTTATAATTTACCAAAGTGAATTCTTCCACATCACAGTTTTGTAAACTATCAAAAAATTTTCTTCTTAAAAAATTAGAGTTATTATGAAAAACATCCTCTTCAAAGTCCTTAGATAAATCTTGATTGATTTTATTCTCAGATTAAGCCAAACCATCACCTTCTAAACCAATAGAATTAGAAAGGTCAGCACAATTTCTATTTTCCAAACATAATAAACTATTTTG
>JACERR010000260.1:0-5000 GCA_016760335.1 Gastrodia elata
CAGTATGTATACCCAACACTCACACACACATATGTGTTATCACACACACATAGATACATATATACATGTGTGTACCTAACACACACACACACATGAGTACTTGTGTCTATATGCATGTATGTAGATACACACACACATATGATATATATAAAAGTATGTATACCCAACATACACAGACACACACACACCCAACACACATAGAGATAAGTAAATACACACACACACACCTAACACACATACAGACACACACACACACAAACAAACACACACAAACACCCCCAACACACACACACACACACACACACACACACACACACAAACACACCAAACACACACACATACACACACACACACACACACACACACACTTATACTTATGTATATGTGTGTGACATACTCATATATACAAATCTTTATATATACTCATATATTATATACATTAGTGTGTGTGATAACACAGATGTGTGTGTATCTATATATATTATATGTGTGTGAGTATATGAGTATATATATCACACACTCACACAAGTATATATATATATATATATATATATATATATATATATATATATATATATATATATATATATATTTACAATTATGAGTATGTATACCCAACACACACATAAAATTATACATACACACACACTTATATATACTTAAGTAAATGTGTGTGTGGCACACTCTTATATACTAATCTCTATATATACTCATATGTTATACACATGAGTGTGTGTGATGACACAAATGTGTGTGTATCTATATATATTATATGTGTGTGTGTATATATGAGTATATATATCACATACACACAAATATATATATATATATATATATATATATAGTTATGATTATGAGTATCTATACCCAGCACACACATAAAGACACACATAGACACTGTTTGTATATAACACATATCTGTGTCTCTATATATACTCATATATACACACACACTATAGGTTGTCTGTATCTATACATATGTTATGTGTTTGTGTGTGTAACACACACATACACACACACGCACATACACACATACTCATACATGCATTTGTGTGTCACGTATACACACACACACATATATACTTATCTCTATGTGTGTGTATGTATCTAAATATATGCATATAACATACACACACTCATATATACGAATCTCTATGTATTTGTGCGTGTGTTAGGTATACATACTCATAAAAATATATATATATATATACACACACACACACACATATACTAATCTCTATGTGTGGTTTATGTGTGTGTGTGTATATATATAATACATATGTCTATGTGTGTTGGGTATACATACTCATATCTATATATCTAAATATACATTTATAGATATCTATATATGTATATAGACACATACAAATAAATATACAGAGCATGTATATGAATATATAACACATATAGTTATGAGTATGTATATATATATACATGTATATAATACATATAGATTAGTATATAAGAGTGTGTGTGTGTTTGTGTGTGTGTTGGGTATACATATGTCTATATATTTATATACAATTGTGAGTATGTATACCCAATAGGCCCACACAAACACACACACACATATGTGTTATATATATATGTCTTTATATATATATAGGCACACACACACACACACATAAAGATTAGTATATATGAGTGTGTGTGTGTGTGTGTGTACATGTATACAAATATATAACACATACAGACACACAAACACACACACACATACATGTATACACACACACACACACACTCATATATAATAATCACTATGTGTGTGTGTGTGTGTGTGTCTATGCCTATATATATAGACATGTAAATGTGTGTGTGTCTTAGTGTGTGTGTGTATGTGTGTGTTTGATATATATAAATATAGATATAAGTATATATGAGTGTGTCTGTGTATTGTGTTTGTGTGTGTGTGTGTGTGTGTCTATATAGTTGTGAGAACATACACACATACATATATGTTATTTATGTGTGTGTATTTATATTTATATATTGTTGTAAGTATGTATACCCAACACACACACAATCATATATAAATAGCACACATCAACACACCACATATGATTGTGTGTGTGTGTTGGGTCACACACACACTCATATATATACACTCACACACACACACACCCGCACACACACACAAACACATATAAACATATCTCCATGTGTGTGGGTTATACACACACATAGTATATATGAGTGTGTGTGTGTTTGTGTGTGTTATCACATAATCACAACCGTATACACACACACAAGCACTCATATATGCTAACCTCTATGTGTGTGTCTGTGTGATTATGTGTGTGTACGGTTGTGAGTATGTGATGTGTGTCTCTATGTCTGTGTTTGTGTGTGTCACCACAACTCATATATACTAATCTCTATGGTGATTGTGTGTGTGTATTGGGCTGGGCACACACACCCACAAATATAAATACACACACACACATACTCATATATACTAATCTCTGTGTGTGTCTGTTGGGTATACATACTCACAACTATATATATACACACACAGTATATATATATATATATATATATATATATATATATATATATATACATATACACACACCCACACCCACACCCACATATATCTATTGTGTGTTGGGTATACAAAGACACACATGCACAAACACACACACACTCATTGTGACACACACACATTCACACTCATATATACTTATCTCCATTTGTGTGTATGTTATATAGTATGTGCATGTATAGATATAACACATATGGGTCTATATACATGTATATTTATATAAAGGTATGAGTTTGTATACCCAACACATACTCATATAGATATAAATATATGTGTGTTTTTATTATATTTATGTGTGTTGTGTATGTTGGGTATACAAACACACACACATACACACACACACACACACACACACACAGATATATATATATATATATATATATATATATATATATATATATATATATATATATATATCTGTGTGTGTGTGTGTGTGGGTGTGTGTGTGTGTGTGTATGTGTGTGTGTGTGTGTATGTCCATGTGTATGTGTCGTACACACACATAGAGATAAGTATATATGAGTGTGTTGGGTATACTTACTCACACACATATATAATCACACACACACACACAACACTCATATATACTAATCTCTATGTGTGTGTGTTATAGACACATAAACACACATACACATAGAGATTAGTATATACACATGTATGTATTTATGGGTGCCTTAGTATATATCTGTGTGTGTCAATCATACATACTAATCTATATATATATATATATATATATATATAGTATGTATACCATGTGTTTATATCTATATGAGTATGTATACGCAATACACACACACACACACACACTCACACACACATGTATACAACACACTCATATACATAGACACACACATGTGTAGAGATTAGTATATATGAGTGTGTGTGTGTGTGTGTATATATTGTTTATATATAAAAACTTATCTCTATGTGTGTGTGTTTTATTGTGTGTCAATGTACATATATACGGTTGTGAATATGTATACCCATCTCTATGTGTGTCTGTGTCTATGAGTATGTATTTCATATATCTGTGTGTGTGTGGTGTGTACATTCATATATACTTATCTCTATGTAGATACATGCACACACACACAACACACACACATGTATTTGTGTGTGTGATACATATATATACCCAACACTCACACACACACATAAACACGCACATAGAGATTAGTATATGCACACACACACACACACACACACACACATACTAATCTTAAAGTGTGTGTATTTCTGTGTATGTGTGTGTCTATGGTTGTGTTTGTGTGTGTGTGTCAATTGTATATAAATACATAAACATATATGTGTGTGTGTATGTATGTGTGCCAACCGTATATAAATATATAGACATATATGAGTGTGTGGGTGTGTGCGTGTGTGTGTGTGTGCGTGTGTGCGTGCATGCATGTGTGCATGTTTATGTGCACACATATAAACATACACACAAATAAACACACACACATAGAGATAAGCATATATGAGTGTGTGGCACGCACAGACACATGTGTTGAGTGTGTGTGTGATAACACATACCTATGTGCTGTGATAATAATGTGTTTATATGTGTGACTACACATAGAGATTAGTATATAACATATACATGTTATATATTAATCTCTAGTATATGTGTGTCACACCCACAAACTCATATATACAAGCATAGATACACACACACACACACCACATACATATGGAGATTTGTATATGTGTGTGTGTAAACCCTTTGTGTATGTGTTGGGTATGAGTTTGTGTGTATACTATTGTGCATGCTCACAATCGTATATATATAAGATACACATATAGCCAACACATACGTGAGTGTGTGTGTGTGTACATACTCACATACAAACTTATCCCTATGTGTGTGATTGTATCTGTGTTTGTTATGAGTGTGTATACATATACTCACAATCATATATATATATATATATATAGACACACACACACCACATATATGTGTACAAAAAATATACACATACTCTCTATGAGTACGATTAGTATATATATATTTGTGTGTGTGTGTGTGTGTGTGTGTGTTTGGGTATGCATGTGTGTATGTGTGTGTGTTCCATATACGATTCTCATTATATATATATATATATACAATTCTTTATGTGTATATATACATAGTGATATGTAAAAGTGTAATATATATAGGTGTGTCTATATGTTTATATATAGACACACTCATATATACTATGTGTGTGTCTATGAGTGTAACACACGCACACACACACACTCATACACACACACATACGCAGACATAATCTCTATATATGAGTGTGTGTACTTAATATATAGAGCTTATGTGTATGTGACACACAAACACACATACTCATATATAGTCACACACAAACACACACACACCATATATACTTATATACTTATATGTGTGTGGTGTGTGTGTTTGTGTGAGTATGTATACCCAACACACACACACACACACTCATATATA
>JACERR010000260.1:10000-20000 GCA_016760335.1 Gastrodia elata
TAAGTATATATGATAAACACACACATAGAGATTAGTGAATATGAGTGTATGTGTGGTGTGTGTGTGTGTGTATTGGGTATACGGTGTGTGTGAGTAAGTATACCCAACACACAAATACACACACACACACACCACACACACTCATATATTCTAATCTCTATGTGTGTGTGTTTGTGTATATGTGTATATATATTTATATAATCACACAGTATATACACAACACACACATAGACACACACACACACATATATATATACTAATCTCGCACACACGCGCACACACAGATATATATATATATATACTAATCTCGCACATACTTGGAGATATGGATATGTATACATACTCATAACACGTATATATATGAGTATGTATATATATATGAGTGTTGTGTGTGTGTGTGTGTTTCTATATATATATATATATATATACAGTTATGTGTGTGTGTATATATATATATATATATATATATATATATATATACTATATATATATAGACACACACACACAATGTGTGTGTATATTACAGTCGAGTATGTATACCTAACAAACACACACACACACACAACTGTCTATATATATTGGGTATATATATATACATATATATGTGTGTATGTGTGTGTGTGTGTGTGTGTGTGTGTTTGGGTGTGCATGTGTATGTTGCATATACGATTATTAATATATATATATATATATACTAATCTTTATGTGTATATACACATAGTGATAAGTAAAAGTGTAATATATATAAGTATGTCTATATATTTATATATTTCACACACATAAAGATTAGTATATATAAGTGTGTGTGTGTGTGTGTGTATGTGTGCGTACATTTATATATATATATATATATATACATATATATGAGTATATATAGACACACGCATATGTGTTATCACGCACACATAGATATATATACACACACACGTATGAAAATTAGTATATGTGTATGCATGTGTGTGTGTGTGTCTTTAACAAACACACACACACACACACACACACACTTACTCAAACACATACTCATATATACTTATTTGTGTGTGTGTGACACACACACATACAGACACACACACCATATGTATACATCCTCACACACACAAACACACACATATATTGAGATAAATATATTTGAGTATGTGTGTGTGTTGGGGTTGCATACTCAATCACACACATATACACACACATATATATACACACTCATATACACTATATGTGTGTCTATGAGTGTAACACACGCACATACGCAGACATAATCTCTATATATGACTGTGTATACCCAATATATAGAGCTTATGTGTGTGTGACACACAAACATGCACACTCATATATAGACACACACGCACACAGTCCATATATACATATATACTTATATGTGTGTGTGTGTGTGTGTGTGTGTGTGTGTGTTTGGGTGAGTATGTATACCTAACACACACACAGACACACTCATATATATATATATATATATATATATATATATTTGTGTGTGTACGATAACACATACATGTATGAAATACAATCTATGAGTGTATGTGTATTATATATATATATATATATATATATATATATATATATATATATATATATATATATATATGTTTTTCTTTCTGTGTGTGTGTGTATAGACATGGAGATAAGTATTTATGAGTGTGTGTGTGTTTGTGTGTATGTGATTGACATGTATATATAAATAACACACACACACACACTCCCACATACTCTCATATAAACTTATCTCTATGAGTATACACACTTAGAACCATATATGTGAGTGTGTGTGTATATTGAGACACACACACATGCACATACACACACTTGTACTTATCTCTATGTGTGTGTGTGTGTGTGTGTGTCTACATACACACAAACACATACTCATATACATGAATGTGAGTATGTATACTCTTACAGAAAAGTTTATATGAGTATGTGTGAGTGTGTGTGTGTTATAAATATAAACATGTCACTCATATATATACACACAAATATATACTCATATATACTTATTTCCATGTGTGTATGTGTGTGTATAGACACACACACAAACACAAATACAGATACATAGAGATTAGTATATATGAGTGTATGTGTTTGTGTGACTACCTCTACACAAACATAACACACACACATAAATGTGTTGGGTATACATACTCACAACCGCATACAAATATATAGATGCACATATACACAAACACACACATAGAGATTAGTATATATGAGTGTGTGCTTGTATGTGTTGAGCATACACACATATATAAATATATATATACACAAATAGATATGTATATAGGCACAGACAGACACTGTGTGTGTGTGTGTGAGTATGTATATCCAACACAGTGTGTATGTGTGTGTATATTAGCTATCCATACTCACAAAACACACACACACATAGAGATTAGTATGTATACCTAACACACACATGTGTGTGTGTGTGTGCATATACTCACACTCATATATACATGTAAAATTATGCATATATGAGTGTGTGTGTGTGTGTCTTGATATTTGTGTGTGTGTGTTGAGTATACATACACACACACACACATGAATGTGTATACATACTCACAACATATATATTATATAGACACAATAGTGTGTAAGTGTGTATGTGTGTGTCAATATAATAAATAGATTGTGACACACACACACACACTCACACACTCAGACACACACACACATTTATAGAGATTATATGTATTTATATTGGGTACACATACTCACACTTATATAACATGTGTGAGTGTGTGTGTTTGTGTGTGTGAGTATACACACATAGACACACACACACACACACACACACACAAAGAGATATATGACTGTGTGTGTGTGTGTCTATATACAAATATATGGTATGTGTGTGTGCGTGTGTCACACACACATGGAGATAAGTATATATGACTGTGTATGTGTGTGTATGTGCTAGAAATATGCACACACACATATAGAAACACATACATGTGTCTGTGTGACAGTATAGAGATTAATATATATATATATATATATATATATATATATATATAGACACGCACACACACGACACACACACACACATTCATCGTGTGTGTGTGTGTGTCTCTATGTGTGTGTGTTGGTGTGTGTGACAACCTTATATATACCTACACAACTACACACGTACACGCCACACACACACACACACTCATATATTATCTAGACACACACACACACAGTTGTGAGTATCACACAAACACACAGTGCTCATATATGTGTCTATGTGTGTTATGAGTATGTATGCCTAACTTATGTTTTGGTGTGTGTGTATACATATCTGTGTGTATGTGATAACAAATATGTGTGTGTGTGGGTATGAGTATGTATACCCAACACACACACATATGTGTTATCACACACACATAGATATATATATACATATGTGTACCAAACACATACTCACACATGAGTATGTGTGTCTGTATGCATGTATGTAGACACATAGACACACACACACACACACACACACTCAAATGTACTTATATCTATAGAGATGACTATATATATATATGCTCACAACATATACATGACTGTGTTATGGGTATGTATACTCAATTTATCTCTATGTGTGTATATATGTTTATCACACACATATACACAAATTCTTATACGATTACACACATTCATATATACTAATCTATATGTGTATGTGTTTGTGTGTATATGTATTTGTGTGTTGGTATATGAGTGTGAGCATATATTTATGGATCACACACACACAAACATGCACACATAGAGATTAATAAATATATATATATATATATGTGTGTGTGTGTGTGTGATATAGGCACACATAAACATATAGATAAGTATAAATGTATATAACACACACACATACACATGCACACATACATAGAGATAAGTGTATATGAGTGTGTGTGTGTGTGTGTATGTGGCACATATGTGTGTGAGGTATACATGTAGACTTATCTCTTTGTTTATGTGTGCTTATATCACACACACACACACACATACACACACACACACATATACACACACACACAAACACACACACACACACACACACACACACACACACACACACACACACACACACACACACACACACACTCATATACACTAATCTCTATGTGTTTGAGTGTATGTGTGTGTGTCGAAATATGAGTGTGTGTTTATATACCCAAATATGTATACCCAACACCTACACACATTCAAACACACAAACATGTGAGTGTATATGTGAGTGTGTTATGCTATGTGTGTGAGTATGCATACATAACACACATACACATGTGTGTATACATGTATATAACATATGTGTGTGTCTCTATATATATATATATCTGTGTGTGTGTGATAATATATATGTGAGTGTGAGTATGTATATCTAACACACACACATATGTGTCTGTATACATGTATATAACATGTGTGTGTGTCAATATAAAAACATAGGCATGTATACATACATACATACACCACAGACACACACACACACATAGAGAAAAATATATGTGTGTGTGCGTGTGTGTGTGTGTGTGTGTGCTGGGGATACATACTCATAATCGTATACACACACTAACACACAACACACACTCATGTGTTGGGTGTGTGCTATAAATATACACTTGTCACTCATATATATATACACAAACATACACTCATATATACTTATCTCCATGCGTGAGTGTGTGTGTGTATAGACACCCGCACACAAACACAAACACAGATACATAGAGATTAGTATATATGAGTGTGTATATTTGTGTGATTGCCTCTGCACAAACATAACACACACACACACAAATATGTGTTAGGTATACATACTCACAACCATATAAAAATATATAGATACACAAACACATAAACACACACATAGAGATTAGTATATATGAGTGTATGCATGTGTGTGTTGGGTATACATACATATATAAAAATATATATACACATATAAACATGTATATATGCATATACAGACACTGTGTGTGTGTGTGTGAGTATGTATATCCAACACAGTGTGTGTGTGTATGTGTATGTTGGTTATACATACTCACAATACACACAGAGAGATTAATATGTATACCCAATACACACACATGTGTGTGTGTGTGTGCACATACTCACACTTATATATACATATAAAATCATACATATATGAGTACTTATGTGTGTATTTATATATGGTTGTGAGTACGTATACCCAAGTATATAATGAATCTCTATGTGTGTGTGTGTGTGCATTGAGTATACACACACACATGAATGTGTATACATACTCACAACATATGTGTTATATATACACAATACTGTGTGCGAGTGTGTGTGTGTGTGTGTCAATATAACACATACATTGTGATGCACACACATACACACTCACACACTCAGACACACACACACACTCACACCCTCAGACACAAACACACATATATAGAGATTATATATATCTATATTGGGTATACATACTCACACTTATATAACATGTATGAGTGCGTGTGTTTGTGTGTGTGAGTATACACACACAGACACACACATAGAGATATATGAGTGTGTGTGTGTGTGTGTATGTGTCTATATACAGATATATGGTATGTTTGTGTGTGTATCACACACATATGGAGATAAGTATATATGAGTGTGTATGTGTGTGTGCTAGAAATTAGTATATATGTGTATATACATAAACACACACACACATACATAAAAACACATACATGTGAGTGTGACAGTATATATATATATATATATATATATATATATATATATATATATCCATACACACGCATGCTCACATTACACACACACTCTCATCATGTGTGTGTGTGTGCGTGTCTGTATGTGTGTGTGTGTTTGTGTGTGTCAACCCTATATATACCCACCCAACTGCACACACATACACACCACACACACACACACACACATAGTTGTGAGTATCACGCAAACACACACGTACTCATATGTGTGTGTGTGTGTGTGTGTTATGAGTATGTATGCCCAACTCATATTATGAGTGTGTGTGTGTATACATATCTGTGTGTGTGTGATAACACAAATCTGTGTGTCTTGGTATGAGTATGTCTACCCAACACAGACACACACATATGTGTTATTACACACACATATATACATATACATGTGTGTACCCAACACACACACACACACATGAGTACGTGTGTTTATATGCATGTATGTAGATACACACACACACACAAATTGTATATATAAGAGTATGTATACCCAATATACACAGACACACACACACACAAACAAACACACACAAACACACCCAACACACACACACACACACACACACACAAACACCCTAACACACACACACACACACTCACTCATATATACTTATGTATATGTGCGTGACACACTCATATACTAATCTTTATATAAACTCATATATTATATACATGAGTGTGTGTGATAACATAGATGTGTGTGTATCCATATATATTATATATGTGTGTGTATATATGAGTATATATATCACACACTCATGCACATATATATATATATATATATATATATATATATATATATATGATTATGAGTACGTATAGACAACACACACATAAAGATACACACACACTCATATATACTAATCTCTATATATACTCATATGTTATACACATGAGTGTGTGTGATAACACTGATGTGTGTGTTTCTATATATATTATATGTGTGTATATTGAGTTAATATATCACACACACAGATATATATATCTATATATATTTATGATTATGAGTATGTATACTCAACACACATATAAAGATACACACAGACACTGTTTGTATATAACACATATGTGTGTGTCTATATATACTCATATATATATATATACACACACATACACATGTATGTGTGTGTCTATACACACAAACATAGGTTGTCTGTATCTGTACATATACTCATATGTTATATACATGTGTTATGTGTTTATGTGTGTGGGACACACACACACATACACACTCATATATTTATTTGTATGTCGCACATACACACCACACACGTAAGTGTTACCACACACACATATAGAATTATCTTTATGTGTGTGCGTGTGTCAAAATACATATATACAATATACACAAACTCATATATACTAATATTTATGTATGTGTGTGTGTGTGTTGGGTATACATATTCATAATAGTATATATATACACACACACATACACACATATACATGTACTCATATATACTAATCTCTATGTGTGGTGTGTGTGTTTGTGTCTGTGTGTATATATTATATGTGTCTATGTGTGTTGGGTATACTTACTCACAACTGTATATCTTTATATACATATATAGATATATATGTATATAGACACACACATGTATGTGTTATCATACACACATAGATAAATATATAGAGCATGTATATTAATTTATAACACATACATGTGTATGTCTATATATTTACATACGATTGTGAGTATGTATACCCAATACACATATACACACACACATATAGACACACACACATATGTGTGTTGGGAATAGATACTCACAATCGTAAGTTTGTGTATATGTGTGTGTATTTGTCTGTGTTGGGTATACAGACTCATAACCGTATATAAATATATATACACGCACATGTATGTGTTATATATTTATATACATGATCTATATATTTATCTATGTGTGTGATAATACATATGTGTATCTGTCTATATACTTATATATCTATATATGTATATGTAGATATATGATTGTGAGTTCTATATATACATATATGAGTGTGTCTCACACTCATGTATACATATCTTAATGTGTGGTATATATGTGTGTGTGTTGTGTGTGTGTGTGTGTCATACACACTCATATACATATACACATATGTGTGTATATACTAATCTCTATATATATACTTATATTTATCTCTATATGTATGTGTGTGTGTGTATGTATGTATGTCTATGTTTGTGGTGTCCATATATTTAGTATGTATGTATATGTGTCTGTGTATATTTGTAAGACCGTAAATATATGTAGACACACACACTCATAACACATATAGACATACACACACAAACACACATAGGGATAAGTGTATGTATATGTGTGTGTGTGTGTGCATACTTGTTGAGTCATGTTTGTGTGTGTGCACACACCCATGTGTGTGTGTGTGTGTGTGTCTATGTCACAAACAAATGCACATAGAGATAAGTATAAATATTTAGACACACATATGGGTATACATCCTCATGTGTGTGTGTGTGAGTATACAAACACTCACACACAATCATACACATGCACACACACCAAAAACACACACACACACAAATCTCTATAGACACGCAAACATACACACACACACCCATATATACTAATCTCTATGTGTGTGTGTGTGTGTGTTCGGTAGACACACACACACACATAAGTGTGTACATTGTATGTTGGGTATACATACACATAATGCACACACACACACACACACCAACACACACACACATATATATATTTATACATACTCACAACCGTATATAAATATATAGACACACACATATTTGTGTTATCACACACACACACATGTAAATATGTATATATATATATATATATATATAAATGGTTGTGAGTATGAATTCCCATGTGTGTGTGAGTGTGTGTGTGAGTGTGTGTGTGTGTGCATGTATATGAGCGTGCACACACACACACTCATATACACGGTTTTACATGTATACATAGTCACATATATACACACAATCATATATAATCTTTATGTGTGTGTGTGTCAATGTATATGTATACCTAACACACACACTAATATATAATAATATATATATGTATACACACACACACAAACTCATATATACTAATCTCTATGTGTGTGTGTCTCTGTGTGTGCCTATATATATATATATATATATATATATATATATATATGTATATAACATGTATATCTTTATATATATAGTTGCAAACACACACATATAGACACACACATGTATGTGTTACACACACACAGATGGGTATATATTCTCAGAATCGTATAAATCTATGTGCTTATATGTGTGTGTATATATATATAGACACACACACACAGATATATATATACTTATACTTATGCTAAGTTGTGAGTGTGTGTTTCTGTATATATTCACATACTAATCTCTATATGTGTGTGTGTATATAACACACACTATATATAAGTGTGTGTATATGTGTAAATATATAGATACAGTTGTGAACACAGACACACACATATGGAGATACACACACGCATACACTCATATATAACACATATGTGTGTGTGTGTCTATATATTTATATATGGTTGTGAGTATGTTGATCCAACACATACACACACACACACTCTTATATATATAGACACACACTCATATATACTTATCGCTATATGTGTGTGTTAGGTATATATCTATATATTTATATACGGTGTGCGTGTGTGCGTGTTGGGTATACATACTCACATCCATATATAAATATATAGACACAAACACGTATATATATATATATATATATATATATATATATATATGTATATATATATAACCATATAATGGATGTGCATACATAATTGCAACCACACAAATATTAGTATAAATTAAAATATATTGTGTGTTTGTGTGGAGATATATATATATGAGTGTGTGTTAGCATATATATAAACACACACACACTCATATATACTTATCTCTGTGTGCATGTGTCTATATATATATATACATACATATATATAAAAATATATATACATACTCACAATCGTATGTATA
This sequence comes from Gastrodia elata, assembly GCA_016760335.1. Taxonomy (NCBI): domain Eukaryota; kingdom Viridiplantae; phylum Streptophyta; class Magnoliopsida; order Asparagales; family Orchidaceae; genus Gastrodia; species Gastrodia elata. The sequence goes on from JACERR010000260.1 coordinate 19,709, forward strand.
TATATATATATATATATATATATATATATATATATATATATATACATAGACATAAACACAAATACATAGTGATTACTATATATTAGTGTGTGTGTGTGTGTATGTGTGCGCGTTAGGTATACATACTCATAACTGTATATAAATATGTGTTTATATGTTTATATACAGTTGTGAGTATGTATACCCAACACATATTTGTGTATGTGATAACATATATGTGTTTGTGTATATGTGTGTGTGTGTGTATGTGTGTGTTGGGTATACATACTCATAACCATATACACTAATATAT